>SOMO01000104.1:49280-59790 GCA_028128575.1 Paedocypris carbunculus
TTTTTTATGTATATTCTCTCTTTTCTGCTGGTGAAAGATGCAATTTCCCCACTGTGGGACTAAAATTCAATTCAATTAAAAAAAACTTACACACTGCTAAAAAGCTTCTGTGAGAGCCAAACAATACTTTTTAAAATTGTACTTTTATTAGCAATGTTATTACAAAATTTTATTCCTTTTATAATCTATGTGCCAACTAAACTTCAACTTTTCAAAAAAAAAAAAATAAAAATATTGAATACAAATCATTACAAACATGTTGTGCTGTTTAATAAACATCTGAACATCTGCTTTAATGTTTCTAGCACAAACAAAGCGTTAAAAACAACTCACCCACAAGAGCAAAGTTGCTCTCCAGAAGTTCTCTATGGGAATTAAACCAGGCCTGGGCAAGTCTGCTGTTCTTGTTTTTGCCGATAATGTAATTCATAATGTAGGCGAGGAGACCAGTAACCATCAGGATCTCCATGTAGTAACTCTCCCAGCTGTTCTGCAGATGTGCTGGGACCTTGAGAAAGATAGAAACATGTGATGAGTGGTCAAAAAAATAAAGTGTTCGTTACATCCAAGTGCCATTACCTCTCTGTATATAAGAGTGTCTTTAAATGAGGGATTTGTCTTCTCGTAGCCCTCAAACTCATCGTTGTCATACTTGCTGTACATATCTTGTTCCTGAAACGATTAGCTTTCATGAAATCACTCCACAGGGCTTAGCAGTAACAGAACTGGCGTCTTTACCTGGGCATCAGCGTCTTCAAACTCATCCTGGGCATCCTCGTTCTCAACAGTGGCTTCGTCTTCATCATCCTCCACCGGGGCGGATGAGGGGGGCACACGTGGCAGGGGATCTTTCTCCACGGTTGAAGGGTCCTCGTTCACATCCTCGAACTCGGCAAAGTCATTATCGTCAAACTCCGCAATATCCTCACCGTCGTCAAAGTCGTCTGCGTAGCGCCCCCTAGTGTCCGGAAGAGCCAGCAGCAGCAGTAGTGCTGGGAGAAGGAAGACCAGCCTCATGTCTTCACCTGCACATACAGAAGAACACACATGAGCAAGTCGGAGTCTATATAAACAACCACTGTAGTGAGTGTTGATGCTTTAAACAAGTGAAATCTGTGTTTGGCCACTTTGAAATGCTTGTGGGTCTGTACACAAAAGCCACTTTTTTTGATAAAAATGTTTGATTGTATATTTTATCACATGGCATAGTAACGTCATAAGTACAAAAAAATGTGTTTGTGTTTCTTAAAAAAAGAGATTAGGCACAGGTCGATCAAACCTTAAAGCTATTAATCTATTTTAATAATTTGTGTAACAGTTGTTCTACTGTAAATAAACAACTCAGCCATAGCTGTATTATTATCTTACTATTAAACGTAATATATGCTTTTTGGTGGGTAAATTGTTATGGCTGGTATTGTACAGCAAAATGAGTCTTTGTCTTATATCACAGTCCTAATCTGACTTTTGTCATTTAAAGAATTCAAGACCAGTGTGATGAGAGAGTGGACACCGTCCGGTCTTTTGAGAGTCTTATTATGAAGCCCGAGCTTTAGATGTTCACTGAATCTGGACTGTTCTAATAGGATAAACGTCTTCATGGCCATATGGCAGTATGAACAGAAGCGGATTGCCCGTTCTTATGAGATCTTTTTTTGTGTGTTTCTATTAGAGCTGTATTTACGCATGTTGTCTTCCTCATCTATCTATCTATCTATCTATCAGCTAGTTTGTCGTCTGTCTGTATCCATCCACCCATCTATCCAAACATGTACAACTGCTTTGATAGTCAATAAGTAACAACAACACATTTTTGGGGAAAATGATCTTCAAACATTAACAAAAAGTATTAAGCCCAAACAAACTTTTGCTGTACTTAAACTGTTGTCATTTAGGGACAAATGTCAAGACACACAACTTGCTGTATGATAAAACATTTGGATTTATAACAGGAGTAGTTTCCATCCTCTCATTATAGCATTTCATTCTCTCACGGGCCTGGATTGCATCAAGATAAGATGGCAAATGACAGTTTAGCATCCAGGTTCATATTTTCTGGGAAAGAAAGCTGACAGGACTGAGAGTGAAGAAGAGAAGGTGCTCAAGATCTCCACACAAACGTGTTAAAAAAAATAGAAAAATCACCTGTCACAAATCCGGTACCAGAACACTGGCAGAAAGAACTGTTAATCCAACCTCTGGTTCAAAACATGACCGGAACTAACGATTTGATCAGCTGAAACTTTGTTAGAAGGAACACCAGGATTATCCCACCCATGTTCGCCGTCACAGTTAAATCACACATACATTAAAACGAGCTTCATCCCATCCCCCAAAACTCCCACACTAGCCCATTAGCTCGTTAGCACTAGCGGCTAAAAGCACTCACCTTAAATTGAAACAAACACGCCTTTCGTGTGACACGCTGTCCACGCTGATTTGTTTCCGTTCACGAGTTTGAAATAAACCAACAATAATGTAACAATGACATCCAGGTGCCGCCGAACACCTGTGGTTTCTTCTGCGGCTAAGCGTGTGTGACAGCAGGCGCACACCGTGTATGAGACGTGAGGGTCATCTGATCGGCTACTCCCATCATGCTTTGCGACTACTGACAAGGACAAAAAAAGATCGGGGCGTCTTTGTTGCTATGCTGGATGATTAACCAATAACCGTTAATTGTTTGACATCGTAAATACCATCAAGTCGCAAATGGTCAGAGCACTAGTATATTTTTAGACTATTGAGTCATTGTCTTGAAATTATTAGACGTTTGTTTGCGAACCAAATTTTACATAATAAAACGATTACCAAATAAATACATTTATTTTTTGAAAGAAATATTTATTATATTAAATAGTTTTACTTGAACGTTCTTTTTTTCTAAAGTCTGAAGGCATACTAAGCAATTATTACGTATGAGTGATGAGTGTTTATTTTTAACGAGTTTTAATAATTCCTGGTTTTTATATGTGTCACATCATCCGTGAAATCAACTAAGCTTAATTTGAAATAATTGTGGGGAAAACTATGGCTAACAAAACACTTATTAAGTAAAATCTATTAATAACCGCAACACATCCCCCATTTTCTAGCAGGACTTTTAATTTGAAACGAGCACATTCTTAGCCCGAATGTGCCGTTGAGCGGTCGGGCCTATTTCTGGCTTGCGAAAGTTACAATTAAAACCACCGTGGCGGCGTAAATCATGGATCTATAGATTTTTTAGACACTGCGCATTTGATCGCGACTCCGCGTGTCGTTGAATCGCATCAATTTCATCGAACTCGACGGGTTTTCGCGGTCGCTGCGGAGGGATTGTTATGACATTCTCTTTGTCTCGCGCTGCACAAACCCGACGCCGTCTCTCGCGCTAAGGAGCGTTTCGGATCAAAAACAGATATTTATTTATCATCCGTTGTGTTCTCGGTTGACTTTTGATCGACGTCGAATCATGTCGTTGCACGGTAAACGGAAAGAGATCTACAAATACGAGGCTCCATGGACCGTGTATGCCATGAACTGGAGCGTCAGACCCGACAAGCGCTTTCGCCTCGCGCTCGGCAGCTTCGTCGAGGAGTATAACAACAAGGTAACGACAAAAAACTCGTTATAAATGCGTTATGAATGTCCAACTAGACGCGTTTCGTGCCGTCAATCTTTGTGCCGTTAGATGACAGCACGGTTGAGTGTTTACCGAAACGTCAGTTGTGGGAGGAATTGTGGGAGAAAGAAAATCAACGTATACTTTTATTTAGAAAATCTGGTATTCTCATGTATTGCTGGATGATTTACAATTCCCAATTGGATTAATGCAGTGCCTGTATTTCTATCCATATTTTTTCTTTCTATCATTCTTCATTCGGTCTATTTTTTGTTTGTGTCTTTCTGTCTATTTATCCATCTATATATGATGCTCTCAAAAGAAATCAAGATGGAGAATTGCATCCAATTTGTATAAGTTCTATTGATATGTTGTGTGTCTATTAATATTCATTGTCTTTGATTTAAAGTTTCTTGGTTTGGAATTTTTCTTGAATGTAAACAACGAGAACCATTTTTGCTAAGGTGGCTCAAAAAGAAAAAAAATCCATCCATCCATCTGTCTACCAACCCTCATTCAGTCTACCTGACTGTATATCTGCCTCAGTAGAACACATGTTTTTGACAATTTTACACGTGGACATCCAAGAGGATTGACGTGAAGGTTCTTGTGATGTTCAGGTCCAGTTGGTGGGTCTAGAGGAGGAGAGCTCAGAGTTTGTGTGCAGAAACACGTTTGACCACCCGTATCCCACCACTAAAATCATGTGGATCCCCGACACCAAGGGAGTCTATCCAGACCTGCTGGCCACCAGTGGAGACTACCTCCGCATCTGGAGGGTATGTAGAGGGGGTGTTCTAGCCACCTAACGGAACTCCATTAATGAGTTGGTTCTGGTCGGTTCTCTCAGGTGAATGACACAGAGACTCGTCTGGAATGTCTGCTGAACAACAACAAGAACTCTGACTTCTGTGCACCGCTGACTTCCTTCGACTGGAACGAGGTGGACCCCAATCTTCTGGGTAGGAGAGAAGCTCCATGAGATTATCTACCTCCAAGAGTAGATAACCTCCATCTACATCCATGAGGTAGAGATTCGAGCTCACACTCTCGCTCGGCTTCACAGGAACCTCCAGCATCGACACCACCTGCACCATCTGGGGTTTAGAGACGGGACAAGTGCTGGGGAGAGTCAACCTGGTGTCAGGACACGTCAAGACGCAGCTGATTGCTCATGACAAGGAGGTGAGGAATTACGTTTTCTTCGCATTTAAATTTCCCTAAAACCTCTAATAGAAGGCTGTGTGTGATAGAAGGCCACCATGGTGGAAAGGTTGAAAATCAATGTAAAATAGTAGTAGACCGTGGCCTTCTAATAGAGGTTTTATGGTAGATTAATTTAGTTTTCATATCTTTTGTCATTTCCAAATACGTTTCCATGTTTGTCCATCTCCAAAAGGTCTTATCTAAAAGAGTTTTTTTTTTAATCAAAAATGCATATCAAATTTATTTAAATATTTTTACGTATGTTTTCCTAGAAATGTATTTTTATTATCTTGGGTTGACGTGACACAATATTGAATGTTTTCTATTATATAAGTTTATTTAAAATGTAGCAACCTTCTTTAATGGCATCAAAGCAGCACATTTTACTTTTTATTTGGGATTTTAGTAAGCATGTTTTAGGTATTGTTTTTTTTTTTTTTTATCTCAGCCAGTTGCTAAAATGCAAATTATCTGCAAGTCAAAAGATCATTAATAATTCACGGAATTCCGGCGTCCTGATGAGCGGATCGTTTGAATTTGAATGGATCTCGTCACGGTCGCCTGCTGCCGTCTTTCCTTCCGTTCCGCTGTTCAGTTTGACGGAGATGTTGCTCTCGCTCGGACAATAGTCAACTGTCGACGTTCTATTGTGATCTAGAACTTTATTACAGGGCCTACAAAACAATTCACCCCCACTCCGGTGAAAAAGTTCTGGCTTTTGCTTTGCCGGTCCGGACACAGTTCTGTTGAAAAACCGAAAGTCACACTTTGCGCGCAACTGCTTTAGTCAATGTCACGTAAAACAATAATTACAAATTGAAATATTGGAATTACAGACAATTTGATTGGTTGGTTAAAAAAATTTCGCAATCACAAAATAATGCACCCTATTTTTTTAGAATCACGAATAAAATCGCTCTCTAGTTCAGAGTAATTATTACTTTTATGTGTTAAATAAATCTAGTAATAATTTTTTGTCACTTGTATAGTAATAGTTTCCCGCCACAGTGTAATTTGAACGTTCTGATTGGCTTGCAGGTGTATGACATCGCATTCAGCCGCGCGGGAGGCGGGCGGGACATGTTTGCATCAGTCGGCGCCGACGGTTCCGTGCGGATGTTTGATCTGCGGCACCTGGAGCACAGCACCATCATATACGAGGACCCGCAGCACCACCCACTGCTCCGCCTGTGCTGGAACAAGCAGGACCCCAACTATCTGGCCACCATGGCCATGGACGGCATGGAGGTCCGGTTTACTACTGAACACTGTTGATTTTGACAGATTTTTAATTTAGTTTTAGTCATAGGCTTTTGACTAAAACTCAGTTTAGTTTTAGTACCAATTTAGTCATCTTCATTTTTTTTAGTTTTAGTCTAATTTTAGTCGAATAAATTACAGTATAGATTTAGTCAACGAAAATATAAGTGCTATATATTCTAAATGTTTACTAAAGTTGCTATGTCTAAGAAATCTGATTACGTAGTTACAATGAACATAAACTATATACAAAGATCTTATTTAGAAAAACATTTCTTTTTCTTTAACTTATTTAAATGAACAGATTTTTTCTAAGGTGACGTTGAATGTAAAACAAATCCATATCTGACCTTTTTTATATAGTTCTTGTTTCGTTTTCGTGAAAGTGTCGTTGACGAAGACGAAAATATTCTGTCAACGAAGTGAACACTGCTACTGAACACACACTCCTCTCCCCTCCTCATGCGTGTGTGTGTGTGTGTGTGTGTGTTTAGGTGGTGATTCTGGACGTGCGTGTGCCCTGTACGCCCGTGGCCCGGCTCAACAACCACCGCGCCTGCGTGAACGGCATCGCCTGGGCGCCGCACTCGTCCTGCCACATCTGCACAGCAGGTTAGAACCCGGCCCAAGCATACACACACTTATGCTTGTGACCCCTTTCATACAAGTCTTCTTTACCTGGCCCCCTTCTCTTTAACTCCCACTGTAGCGGACGATCACCAGGCTCTGATCTGGGACATCCAGCAGATGCCGCGGGCCATCGAGGACCCCATCCTGGCCTACACCGCCGAGGGCGAGATCAACAACGTGCAGTGGGCTTCCACCCAGCCCGACTGGATCGCCATTTGCTACAACAACTGCCTGGAGATCCTGCGGGTGTAGGGCTGGAGAGCCGAGCCCAGACTTTTCCTGAAGGTTCTGGTGGTCCAGAGCCGAGGATCTGAGCCGTGGGAATGAATGAATGAATGAATGCTGGTGTTTCTGACACGTTTGCTTTTTCCGACTTGCTGGCGTCCTCTCAACGGGATTTAAATTCGTCTGGTCGTGTGTGTGTGTGTGTGTAGAAAGATGGTTCTGTTTGTTCCTATACACACTTTGTAAAGCAACTAGGGTTCTAGAAATATATATATGAGAAACAAAAGTTGCCAAGATGGACTTTTTGTCAGTTTTTAATCGTTCATGTCCAAGTCGGAGTTCTGAAGTTCCTCTCCAGGTCACAAGATGGTGCCATTTTTCCCCCCCCTCACAGAATCGATAAATTTAGACTGCAAAAACCTTCCCGGCTGTTCCCACCCGTCAATCAATCCCAGAGTTCCTTGCATTTCTGAAGCTTGAGTGAGAAAACCGGTTAAAGATTAAGCCCCCCACACTTTCTTTAACCCTTTCCACTTCCTTTCTAGGGACAAAACCCTTTCAGCATGCTCGTGCTCCAAGTGAATTGTGTACTGTAAACATTTATATAAATATTATGTACAATGTAGGACAGAAGTGTCACCAGTTTGGGAATTATGTCGCATTGCAATTCATTTGTTCTGTCCATCTGTTGTTCCGCGGATATGATGTCGTGACGAGACGTGAGAGATCCGTCCTCACGGAATGTTTATATGTAATTATAGTCGTGTGTGTCAAGCCATAATGCTTTTCTATTAATAAACTTGCTTAATAAACTCTCCTTGGCTTCCAAATCATCGTTTCTGACGCAAAGACATTTTCAAATGCGTACGTTTAATCTAAAAAAAGAAAAAATGTGCTTTTGGAAATCTTCCGATTCTAATAAAGCTTTCCACATCATGTACGTACATTCATCGGCCTGACAGCACAAAGGTTAAACTTCACACTGATTTCACCCCAAAAAGTGATTCAAAACCCCACGAACTTGTAAATCCAGTGCATCAACATCTACACACACTTCGGTGAGACATGAAAACAGCCAATCCGATTCTGTAAAAAGCAAATACACTATCGAATTCCCAAGTCTTGGGTGAATCCATAAACCTTGCACATGAAAAATAAAGGTGACACCATTTATTTATGGTCTATGTTATAATATATATTATAAAAACAGTCCAGGTAGTTTCACACTGCAGTTCCTCGACGTCAGAATCTTAAACCGTGATGAGAAGGTTGCCGCTCTGGCTTCGTCTTTCCCGCCGCACGTACGGTCATTTCACACAACTACCGCCAAAAGTGATGAGCAAACGAGAGAAAAAGAACGAGAAAATCCTGGGATATGAGACAAAATACCACAGAGACTGAGAGAAATGGACAGTGACCATCAGCTTCGGGACACAATCGACCCGTTGGCTTCTCATCACCACGTTAGTAGTCCTGGTTCCTTATAGGTGTGGCGCTATTGCATCGTGGGAATTTTTCCGGCCTCTAGCTGCCCGTTAAGATGGGATCGGACACGTGGCGTTGGATCTCCAGCATGCCGGGACTCTCCAGGCTGTCCGGGAGCGATGGGAAGCGCGAGCTCCTGCACAGCAGTCCTGAAGGCTGCGAATGAGTCTCCACGCTGGGCTTGGCAGGAAGCTCCGTCTCCGGGGACATGGTCATGGTGTCGTTGGAGGCGATGGTCAGATGGATCCCGCTGGAGAAGGAATCCGGGGACTTGTTCTTGAAGCTGTCCACATCAGGGCTGTGAGCAGGAGACTGGACCAGACAAAAGACACAACTGAATAAAGAACATCTCCAGGCTCAATAAAATCATACATTTAGGTTTTATTAGCTTTTATAAGAAGCGACTTTTTGGGATTGGGAAAGAGCAACACCGAATTGATATCAATGTTAATTGAAAATGGAAGTCATTGATTATGGTTTCTGTTATCGACATATCACATGGAAAGATCTACAGCAGGACTCAATGTAATTATCATCATCATCATCATCATCATCATCATCAGTAAAAGATCATCATCAGTAAAGGTCTGTGCGCTATGGTGAAAATCTCGCCACCATCGTTCTGCGGGCTCTCAGGGCCAAACGTGATAAAGTGAAGTTGTGCGGTGGCCGGACATTATTTTTCTCCACAAAAGTTGCTGACTCTTTACATTTATTTATTTTCAAATAGACATGGAAATTTAAAGAATTTGACTGTGAATCAGATTCAAAGAATTCATGAAAACAATGACTTTGAATCTTTTCGCCAAGATGGCCAGATTTGGTAATGGATTGATAATTGTTAAAAATGCGTGAGGGCTGATCATTCAGCCTGGCGCTTTACTACTTCAATCATAAAAATTCCTGCCATAATTTTATAGCAAGTGGCACAATTGTGCATTTTCAAGTTTTTAAAGTCACTCTGCCTTTCATACTTCAGTGGAAAATATTCTTTTTTTTAGCTATAGTTGCCATCTCAGGCAGAAACGTTCAAACTGATGCGATAGGTGAATGTGAAATTTTGGTACGCACGTGCTAGCCGGCCATGATTTCAAGGACGGGGACATTTTTACCTGCATGTTTAAGGTAAAAAATTAAATCAAAATTTTCAGAAACGCCAGCCATTGTGTGAAAACAATGGCAGTAAAGATCATTAGTACAAAAATCTTCCACACTGCAAGTTTTGTTGCTGTTGGTTTTTGTTTGTTCCGAAAAATTGTATTTCAACGAAGCTCAATGTATCATATAAGATGTCTCATAAACCATAATTAATATTTGAATATTTAGTAATTCAGAATGACCGACATAAGCTCAATTGTTTTGACAATTCTCCAACCGTTTGGTCAACAGTTGATTTTTTTTATGTTTCTTGTGCTTCTGCATGTTAAATAATGAAAAATTGATTTGCATGAGGTAAAAATAAGAAAGCGATTAATCAAACAAATAATTGCCAAATGAATCAAGGAATTAATCAAAAGATCAAACAAAGATGAAATATGATTCGAACCTACAACCTTTCGGCCAAAAATCCAACTCTCTACCCACAGACCACATAATGAACACGACCATCGTTGCGTCAGAGCTGAGGTCACCTACCTTACCAGGTGATGATGGACAGTCATTGATCTGCACAGAAGGGGTCGTGGTGTGAGACGCTACAGAGAAAAGGCAGGTGGGATGAGTCGGGTGGGCCAGCGGGTCCGGAGAAACCGCACTGTAGGCTGGAGGAACCATCTGCCTCTGCAGAAGCTGGAGGATCACGTTGATGTCGGCCGTCATCCTGGTCTCCAGTCTGCGAGAAGAGAGGAAATGAGAAGATCCGTGCAAACGCAGCTCCACGTCACCGCTCCGACCTGTTGAGCTGAGACTGCAGCAGTTCCAGCCGGGCCTGCAGCTGACTGGGCCGCTCCTCCAAGCAGGGACTGTGATGGTGATAACAAGTCTGGGCTACGGAGGAACCTCGCTGAGCCTCGGAGAACTGGCTTCCTCTGCGCTCCGACAAATAACCGTACAACCCCGATCTGCTCACAGGAGCCGCTGGGAGAGGAGGAACCAGAGACA
>SOMO01000104.1:65973-78169 GCA_028128575.1 Paedocypris carbunculus
CACCCCTGGTCTAGAAGAATTTGTTGGTAAGTAACAGGTTCTTACCATCGGGATCCAGTCCCAATTTGTCCAAATAATCGAATGTATTTATGTACTATATTTACTGAAATATAACCACCCCTTTTCCCCAAATTTTAGAAGCTTAAACTAAGGCGGTGCTTATATTCAAATATTTATGGTGATTTGTGCAAACATAAGCACCAATTTTGCCCCAATTTTAGAAGCTTAAAAACGAAGGAGTGCTTATATTCAGAAATGTATGGTGATTTGCACAATTATGAGCCCCTATTTTGTCCCATTTTGGAATCTAAAAACTATGGGGTGCTTATATTTACACATTTACGGTGATTTGTGTAAATATAAGCAACCATTTAGTCACATATTTAGAAGCTCAAAGACTAGGACGTTCTTATATTCACATATTTATGGTGATTTGCGTAAACCACTTATTCCAAGTCAGGAGTTATATTCACAGGGTGCTTATATTCGCATGAATACAATAAATTCAGTTCCCAAATATTCTCACCTCATCTGAACCCGATCTGAAGATGAGCAGGTCGAAGGGAATGGCCGCCACAATGTCGATGAGGAACCAGCCCTTGAAATAATGCTGGGCGATGCGGGCGGGATTGCTGACCACTTCATCGTTGTGATTGACGTAGGTGGTCCGGAAGTTTATGAGGATGTCGACGATGAACATCACATCGACCACCAGGTCCACCACATTGAGAGGGTTGCAGGTATAGCCGCACGTGCGTCTCCTCTCGTCCTCCTGCTCGTTGAGGAGAAAGGCGGCTGAGTAGGGAGTGAAGACGGCCGTGTAGAGCACCAGGAGCAGGATGATCCAGTCCCAGACGGCCTTGAACGGGCTGTAATGGAGGATGGTCCACTTGTGGATGCGTGGAGCTTGGAGCTTGTACTCTGGGAGAACATCTGCACCGAGTGACAGGACCTGAGAAGACCAGAGAGAATAAATCCTGACTTTCAATTCAAGTCAATTCTGGGTTCAACTTTCAAATCATTTTTATTCATGAAGATCTTGTTCAGAATACCTGTGCGGAGGAAACAGAACAATGAGCATAGTTTCACAATAATATACTAGTTTGACTAGATTATATCTTGACTAGATTATTGACTGAAAACACCAAACTAGTCTGTAGCTGAAAATACCAACTTGATTAAAGCTGAAAACACTTACTAGTTTACATCTCAAAACGTTGACTAGATTATATCTGAAATCACTGACTAGTTTAAATCCGAAAACACTGACTAGTTTACAGTTGAATCACTGATTAGTTTAAAGGTGAAAAAAAAAACCAACTAGATTAAAGCTGAAAACACAGGCAAGTTTACATCTCGAAACATTGACTAAATGTGAAAACAATGATTAGTTTACAGTTTCCACCAGTTTATATCTGAAATACAAAAGGTTTAAAATCTATAGTGAAACTGATTAGAACAATTCACGCTTCATCAATGAAACCATTTAACGTCGACAATATTGATAGTAAAAGGTTTAGGTTAAAACTATAACTATAAAAGCATCAAAGTGCATTTCAGATTACAGCAAATCTGCCAACGACTTTTCACAGGCCCGTCTGCGTCGCTTCTGGTCTGGAGACCAACACAGATAACCAAGTTGTCACTGAAAGGAAACAGCAATCGTACAAATGGAAAAACTTACTGGAAAACGTAAAAAAATAAAAGGACATTTCCTTTGGAAAATATTGCTCAATCCACTTAATCTAAATGTATAGATTAATCTAAGTTAAGAAAATTTGTGTTCGATTTTCTACTATTGCTAAAAGGATAATCTNGATGAACTAAAAATGAAGGCAATTATAAAAATGGCGGGAAACATAAAAGGGAGGAAACCCATATTTGGGCATTTTCTCAACACCAGTTTTATTTCTCACCCACAAAATGTCGTCAAACTTTTGAAAGAACGTGTTAAACTAAAGTTAAATTGGGTGGATTACATTTTAGCATTAGCCGAGTAATAAGCAAACACAGTGTCTTAGTTACCTGTGTGACTTGCGTGACCTTCTCGGAGACGTTCTGTGTGCGATCTTTGATCTTGCTGTGCGCTATGATCTCAATCTCTGTGGGCGAAGGTGGTCTGAGTCGGTCTGACCCGAAGGATATCGCCACCGGAGGGATGCGTCCAACCGTGCGATGCCGCATCAAATCAGAGTCCGAGGTGGAGTTCAAGTTACACGGCTTCAGATCTAGGAAAAAAATTGTCACACTGTAAAATTACTGGATATTAAGTGTATAGGTGTATAGTTTGGCTACTACTAGCCCTCTTTTATAGCCACCCTTTATTTGATTTAGTCGATAGATTCTTCAAGTTGAACATCTGATCACAGAGCTGATTTATGCCACTTTTATAATACAAATTATTATTATTTTTATTTATATTTTTTATATTGCACTTATTGAAAAAAAAGATATATTAGTGAACATAGAAATGTATTTTATATAATAAAAGTCCAACACATAAGGCCACAACAATAGTAACAGAATTTTTTTACTACAAATTTTGTAGTAAACAAATTTTAACACTAGTAAATGGAAAAAAAAAAAATCAGATCCTGCCTTGTATTTATTATGCTATTAATAACGCTTTCCTATTTTTTTTTTTTTATTTATTTATTACTTTTCATTTATTGGTTATTTATTTTCATTAGAGTGTGTTTGGTTTGTTGTTTTGGTGTTTGGCAACTTTCACTTTCATTCATAAAAAATGAATGTTTACTTAAAACTTATGTGGTATTTATCGACTAAAAAAAGGGGTCCTCGCCTTTATCTACAAAACATTAACCGAAGACTTAGAAGTGTAAAATGTCCTGGCTATTGGCAGGGATGGTTTTAGTGTGTTTGAAGGGTTTTTTTTTGTATTTTATCTAAAAAATTAACTTTTAGAATGTAACGGCCATCGCAGGATCACCTAATAAGACAGACAAACTCTTCAAACTCATTGACATGCGGGAGCATCAGGGGTGATCGGAGGGAATCACATTCACACAAAAGCATTGATTAGACCCGCTGCGGCAGAAATGGGCTTTTTAGGCCACCACACTTTCCCACTGCTGAATTAACTGGCCCCATTCAGGACATCCAGAAGCTCGCTGATTTACATCGCCACGTCACACGCTTTGATTTGCTGGTAAAAACTAAGCATTCAGCTTGAAGTGGATTCATGAAGGGTGTTAAAAATAGCAAATTAACGACATTTTTTACTATGATTGCTGCATTATAGGCAGTGTATTTCATTGTCATTTTCAATTTCATTGAAACTCATATGATAATAAAGGAATTCTATTCTATACTATTCTGTACTATTCTGTTTTATTCAGTGTAACGAATAGTTCTAATGAAAATAATGAAAGCAGAAGAAATGAAAAGGATGAATAACATTCATTAATTTAAGCTATAGAACGACTCAAAAGCAATTGAATTAACTAGAATGTAATATAGGAAAAAATTTATTACTGTAGAATAAACGTTTTCCGTAAGTGCAGTAGCTCGCTGGTACTGTACACTTCAGTCCGCATAATTTTTCGAAAAATGTTTAAAAAATGGTTTGATAGAATTTAAAGAAAGAAGTAAACATGAATCGCGCTTGTTGTGTTTGGCTTCGAGAGCGACGCCCAGATCTCCCTCCGAAACAGTTGAATCCCAGTTCGTTCTGGGATTGCAGTTCTCAAAACATCCTCAGATGGCGCTGTTGCTAACGACGTACTTTCTCGCTCTGACTCTTACTGGGAGCAGACGTTCCCTCTTAATTCGAGAAGACTTTGCAGCGTGAGACATTAAAACGCTTGAATTTGTCTTCTTTATTGTGTGGGCGTGGCCAGCCTTAAGTCACACCTCCTGATTAAGTAAGTGGAAGGCTACAGTAGTACACTAATTTTCACTCACCGCAGCTCAAACGCTGCGATGAAGTGACAAAATATGTGATTGGATTTGATGTTCTCACCGCTCCATTGGTCCCTCATGCCATCGATGTCGTGCAAGGAGGAAGCTCTGCGCATGCTGTGGACGCTTTCTCTGGAGTGGCCGTGCTTGAGCGTCGGACCCATGGGATCCAACATGGATGAGAAGCCGCATGTGGACGGGCTCTGCTGAATCAAGGCTTGCGTCTCGGACTTCAAGCAGCAGTCTGGAGACATCTGGAGGTCTTTCAGGGCCACTTCCTCACAGGGCTGCAGGACACAGAAGGTGGTTAGGGTCCGTGGTGAGGGAATGTAAGTGAGATGTACCTGTAGGTGGTCCACCACCACGCCCTCAAAGTGGTCCTTAGCGGCGGAAGATCGACGCTTTACATGTAGTGACGGCATTTTCAACCTCATCCTGTGCCGCTGACCTGATGAAACGGAAGGCCAGAGAAAATGAAACCAACAAATTAGGTGCTTGGTGATTTCAAACATTTGATTTTTTGAAAGAACATAAAAAAGCGTAGTGAAAAAGACAACTTCTTTCTTCCGAAGGAATTGTTTCTCACACTGAATTATAAAGTAATTATATTTATAAGAAATCAGAAATCATTATTGAATTGATTCCTTGCATTCCTTGAATTATTTTTCCTTGCTCTAAAAAAAATATTTTTATGCTTTTAAATAGTTTCAATTTTATTTTATTTTTTTTTTTTTATTATTATTATTTATTTATTTATTAAAAGTAAAGTCAAATAAATCTATCTATCAATTGTTATAATAGAGTACTTCAGTCATTCTGGTAATTATTATTGTGAGACCATGCTCCAATCAGTGGGAGGGGCTACTACAAGTTGGGCGTGTCATCACAAAAGTGTCACATCATGTTGGCCAGCACAAAATCATGTGACGAACAGTTTTACAAAAAAACTAGACTAACACAATCTACAAGTTAAAAGTTCCTCTTCAACCTCCTCTATTTAAATTACAATATTACTTCAATATCACTGCCCATTCACAGCCACCCCGCCCACTGACACTGATTGGCCGGTTCTGTGACCTCTCGATATGACCTCGCAAACAAACTATTCGCATTCAAATCTTAAAATCTAACGTGTTTCAGAAAGTGTGCCCACCTGCCCGTAGCCACGTGTGTGCCATTCTCTGCTTGATGCCGCCTTTTTTTGAAGATGGATCTATGAGTTCCTGGAAGTTTAAGATGAACATGATCACGACTCCTTCCTCGTTCTTTACCGGAACAATATCCACCAAACATGGCCGACACGTCCCTACAAAACAGACAAACACCAGGAACTTTAAAATAAGGTTTAAATAAATTATCCTCAACCATAATTTAAAATGATCTTAATTTAAAAACATAGACTGACAAAGATCTAGATATGAACTTAAAATTAGTAATTCCACATTAAAAACCTACCGACGTGAATTTGACCAGATTGTACCTAGAAAAACAATAATCCTAATCTGTCATTTCGATTTGTGATCACATTAATGAAAGTTACTGTAATTTTAGACTCCATTTAACAGCTAAACTAGATAAGGATACCATTCAGATGCCCTTAGATTTCCTCAGAACTATCGCTTATTGCTAACTATTCCTCAAACCGTACGTAAAATTTAGAAAAATATGGATTATAAGATTATATTTCCTACTTTTTCCCCTCGATTTTAAGCATTTTATTTTTTCAAAATTAAAAGCTGCACAGTCAGTTTTTCAGAATTGTAAATGTCCCTATAGACCATAAAACATGGTAATTAAATGCAAAACCACACGTATATTTCCTCCATTAGACCTTGAAGTCTCGTATCACAGCTTGTACTATCTGCGCGCAGTGGACGAGCGCTAAGGACCCACAATGAACTGGAAAGAAGGGAACGACTGGATTGTGGAAATCAACATGTGAATCACAGGAATGAGACGGGAGTGATGGGGAGGAGAGCGAGCAGCGCGATTAAAGTCCTCCAGACCCCCTCAGCTCTCCACTAAAGCAGGCCATCAACCACTCTATATATAGACTCACTCACACACACACACACACACACACACAAAGGTGCTGTTCAGTCTCGAACTCAACTGTGACACAGATCTAGATGCAGCATCCACTAAAAATACGCCGCAGATAAGGCGAGCAGAACATGTGAGTGCACACATGGAGCCGCTTTAGTGATCGTGTGCGCTTCTCCAGTGGCTGGTTGTCATGGTGATGCTATCACTGCGCTGCGTCCCAGCCCCAAGGAACACCTGTCTACTTTTGAGACGAGCTAGAATCTGCACACACACACACACACTCTCTCTCTCTCTCTCTCACTGCTTGATGACTCTAAAGACAAAAAGAGGAAACACAATAGATGGCTTGTGTGTGTGTGTGTGTGTGTGTGTGTGTGTGTGTGTGTGTGTGTGTGTGTGTGCGTGTGTGTGTTTGTAATTGCAAATGGAGAAGTTGAACTAAACTAAATGGAAGTTTGACTTTACAGCAGAACAATAATTCTACTCTGTGCTTGAGAAGCAGAATTAAATCATTTTAAAGTGAATTTCGACTGATGTTCTCGTTGACGTTTGACCAACACAAGTTATTCAGCTACGACAGAACAGAGTTTGACCACCGTTAAAGTGTAAATGTTTGACTTGTCATAGTCACGTGAGCCAAGTCACAATCACATAAAAATAGATTCATTCTTTAAATTCACTTTTAACTTAAATGAAAAGTATACATTTATGTAATAGCACATTTTTTTATTAGTTTGAATCCACGTGAGCACTAAAAAAAAAATCGCTGCCTTGCATTTGTAAAAATAGTTGCACTGTTTGTACAGCTTCACAACTGTATTCTTACTAATTGTTGTATTTTTTAATTAAATGTCTTTTCTGTTTGTATATCTATCTATCTATCTATCTATCTATCTATCTATCTATTTATTTGGTTAATATTACGGTAAAGAAGGAAGGGGAATATTTGATAATTGGGGATGTATTGTTGCAAGACAGTCAATGGTGGGACCCCATATTGATATAAAATGCAAGTGTGTGTGTGTGTGTGTGTGTGTGTGTGTGTGTGTGTGTGTGTGTGTGTGTGTGTGTGCATTGTTCAAATCTATATTGCTACATATCTAAGCCCAAAACTAATACATTTCATATGCATTTGCTTTGAAACGTTTTTTTTTTTTTTTGTATTAAACCATATTTGAATCAAAACTTCAGGCCCACCTTCTTTAGAATAGTAGAGGATGTCCACCTGCCGCTCCTCCGAGCCCAGCAGAGCCTGTGCCAGCTGTGCCAGGGCGCTCTTCACGGTGCCCGGCCCCACCAGGAAGGGACATGTGCAGGACTGCTGCATGATCTCGGCCCGCGAGAAGCCGAACATCTGGCAAAAGCCTTCATTGCAGTAGATGATCCCGCAGTTCTTCATCTGAGCATTGGCTATCAGGAACTTTCGATCTGGAGAAACACCGTTGATAAAATTATTTTTTATTAGTTTAGTTTCTGGAGGTTGTTGTCATTATAACAAGAGCACTCTTACATAATTCAATTTTTTTTATTTGACCATTTTTTACTTGAATAATTTTTTATATTCCTGTCTGTTTTTTTTTTTTCTTTTATTTATATTGTACATTGTACTTATACCCACACACATAACATGGATTTTTTTTAAATATTTTTTAAAAATATGTTTTACATTTCTATTTATTTCTCCTGTTTTTCTAGTATCTTCTCGTCTCCTCACACGAGTTCTTGTGGATAAACGTTTAAATGACACATCATACTAGTTATGTTACATACTAGATTATTACATACATTTTGAAAAAGAACAGCGTGCTATGGCTGACGTGTGTGTGTGTGTGTGTGTGTGTGTGTGTGTGTGTGTGTGTGTGTGTGTGTTTCATCTCCGGATGAGTTGTTGTGGCCCCTGTGATTATTACTGTGATTAGTCTTGAATGAATATTTTATGATTCCGTACAGCGGCTTGGAGACAGCCGCACCACGTCAAGCTTTATAAATAAATGAACCTGAACTTAAGCGTAATAAATATCCCAGCATCCACTCGTCCTATCCTGAGAACACCAATGCGTCTTTATATTGCTCGGAAGACAGAACGGATCGCTTGTCTAACACGAGGTTTCACCACTGAGTGTCTTTGAGCAAGACACGAACCCCTAAAAGGGCCCCAGATGCCACGGCTTAAGGCTGCCCACTGCTCCGGGTTTGTGTGTGCTCACTTCACTGTGTGATTAACTTTTCAAAACGGTGCGAGAGGCCAATTTGACAAACTCGACAAACAGGAAATCTGCTGACGGATATGCTACTTTTGAGGTTCACACGTCGGCTTTCAGTGGACCACGACTGCTCATTTTAAGAAGTTTAATCATATATACGTTCCACTTTTTACTAAAAACTCTTTTTCCCCTCGTGTGAGCAGGCTATAAAAATATCGCCATCTGGGCAATTTTTCCAGTTTGTTCTTTATCTGAGGATCTTAACGCGGTTCCTCCATCAGTAATAATTGGGTTTGGTGACAGGAACTTCGCTTGTTATCAAACTCATTATCGCCTTTTTACTTCAGGAGCAAAACGCAGCGTGCAGAGATGGTTGCTTAGCAGCCAGAAAATATGACTCTTAGCCTTTACTGATATAGGGGCTGAAGGGAGGAGACACACACACACACACACACACACACACACACACACGTAATGATACCACATCCTCATAATACACAAGTGATAATTAAAAGCCATTTTTATTTAAGCTAATGAAATATTTTATTAATAAAATATCAATTAAAAAATATCAGTGCACACACCATTTTTTGTCATTTGTATACACGATACATTAAAATAGATTTCTTTAAATAGTTTCCAGATGCTGCTATTACTCACGTCCGTGAAATATTAATTTCTATAATTTCTCATGCATTAATACAACAGACGGCATGAAGTGACGTGTATTACATTTAGAAATGTGAAATTGCTTTAAAAAAGTAAAATATCTTAGCTCTGGGAAGCCAAATGTGGTTTTAAAAACTAATTGAAAAGAAAATCTTCAGGTTCGTTTGAAAAAATCTTAGCATTGTAGCGACAGAAACCTTTTTTGCAATACTTGCATGAAAACAACCCTAACAAATAAATTACTTACTAATAAAAGAAAACTGTTGAAGAAGCATGATTACCGTTGGCATAGTTACAGACCTTGGCAAACTGTTGTTTGGCATAACATGGCAGCAAGTAAAAATAAAACTTGTTATCATCCCTGCTGAAATACTTCAGCTGCTGAAACCAGCAAGGAGAGGAAAAGAAAAGAGGGATGGAAAAAAAGAGAAAGTGGCGGAAACTACACGCACAAACTAGCCCGGAGCAGTGGGCAGCCTTATCCATGGCACGTGGAAGCAGATCCAGTTCAGTGTCTTGACCATTCGGTTGTGATACCTGCGGGTCCGGGATTCAATCCTGTGACCTTTTAGTTGTAAGACTAACTCTCTAATGCCCAGAAAACACCCACCATAATTACCAATCTACACGGCTTTAATTGTGTCGTTTTAAACACTAAACAAATCAGGAGAATCAAGCACTGTTAACCGTTTAAGAAGCTTCTCACACACACAACATTTTAAACAAGAAAGTAGACGCGAACACACTCGGTTTAATTTTTCAACAGTGTTTAAAAGAGTTGATGCGGAATTTGCACATTTATGTCACAATCAGCGACTCTTTGTTTCGCCGCGTGCGCGTCAGTCCTCGCGCGAGCACGTGCCAGTCGGATCCGCGCGTCGTAATCACCGCGTAAAAGTTGAGCCGTACTCACTTTGTCCGTCGAATTTTCTGATGATGGTGTCCAGATATGTGTTCTGGAGAGCGACGTGTCCCCGGCGCACCGGCATGTCCGCGGGAGAGTTGAGCAGAGACGCCGCCGGTCTTCCTCTATTTTGCCGACGCGCGATGGCGACTCATGAACGAGCGCATTCTTTAACTTGCGCCGAGGAGAAAGACGTTTCGCAATGAGTTTGAAACGTCGTTTAGCGAAGCGTCTTCTTCACGCCAGAGCTGGAGTGATAACAACACACTTCAGACGGACGAGGCTCATGGTGGAGAGAGTGATGCTGCTGCTGCTGCTACACACACACACACACACGCACGCGCGTGTCACTCTTGACAGGAGGCANGGCTATGAAGACACGTCACCAATCCAATCACTCTCTTCTAATCCCTCTTACATCCATTCATCTCATCCTAGAAGATCCCAGGAGCTTCATTCAACCTTCACGTAAGTGAGTGAGTTTGTCACTATGGCCACTAGGAGCCGTATCGAAATTCACCATCCAGTGAAGTGAACACACACAGAGCCGGAGCAGTGGGCAGCCTCAAGTCAAGGTGTCACGAGTAACACTACTAATAAGAGAAGAACCCTGACAATCTCTCACTCCCTACACAACACCCACCAGATGTAAAGCACAAAAACATAAAAATGACAGTATTCTGCTTAACAAAGTGTCTATATTTATTCCCAACTGGGGTAATGGCATCATCCGCACAGGCTTCAGGGTCTTTCTGTGGGTCACTAATGGCTCGAGCAGAGACGTTACCCAAAAGTGAATAATGTGAACGATGGCGCTATCAACGGAATATATAATTAGCTTCCATCTGCTAGCGGTGAGATTACGCTTGATTAGAACGTGTTCCTGTGAAAAACGTTTTTCAAAGCCGACATGTCCTGAATTTAATGGGGTGGTCTGTAATGGGGTGGTCTTTTCTCCTCATCATGCAAAAANTCTCTCTCTTGTACCTCTCACTTTCTTATCACTCTCTCTAATCTCTCTCGCCCTTTTCCGTTAATGTCGTTCTTGGATCTCAGTCGCCCTCATTCCTGATTTTCCACTTTTCATATAATAAAATGTATCTCAGCAGAGAACGTTCAGCACATCCACCTCCATCACTCCAGCAGCATGTGGACCAGAGCACCGAATTCCGCGTGATGCGAAAGGTTATCTGAAGCGAACGTGTGCCGTGTTATTCTGACCGGCGAAGCTCCATCACTTGACGTGGTTTTGCGCTCGGCATGTCGCACATCAAGCGCAGCTGCTCTGCATCTCCACACACATCCAGCAGCAGATAACGGGACACGCGGAGGAGACTGTGCGAGGTGTGGGACATGTCTTTTAAAAACGACCAACAGGCTTCAGAACACTTCAAAAAGTCCTATTAGTTATTAATTGATTAAGTATTTATTTGAACTTGGCTACATTATAAATTATGTCCCAATCATGAATCTTACTGTCCGATTCGTCTATCGTTTAAAAGAAATCGGTTAAAACAGTCGCCTCAGATATGACGTCATCGCGTATACTTTTTAGAATGGTTGTTAGCGTCGCGTGTCTGTTTGTTATGTCGTCACAAAGTCTCTGATTTGCGGAATGCATTAGAAATATTTTTAAATATATGGAAGTACAGTACATGGATTATAAAAATGTTATGCACATTGAAATTAGAAGCGGACATCAATTAAACTCGTGTCATCGTGGCTTTTGTCTAAAAAAGACTAACGCCGACAGGAGGCGCTAGAGACGCATCAAATCACTTAACTAAATTTGTACTTTATGTCAAATGGGCCATGGTCGTCACTGAAAGTCGTATTAAATGTGAATCCCTAATCAATTGCGTAGTGTAATTCTTGAAAAAAAAAAGTGTAATCGTTTCCCTTGTCACCTCTGTAGTGGATTCGTCGGGACGGGAATGGAAACTTTCTCATCAGTGTCTGGACAAATGTGAACATGTTTTCTGGAGTGTGTTATCTGCGTTGCATTCTTCATGTCGCCTGGAAACGGCTTGAGTTTAGCTGTGCACGATTGTGAGGACGAAGAAATCAAAAAGCGTCTTAATCCCAAATGACTTGTGTACAGGTTCAATCGCACAGTTTACTGGCAAACACGTGTGTAATAAGTCCAGTAAATCTCATCACGTCTCACCCTCTCTTTCACACTGGCTCACTTAAGTGATTGTCTTTTGCACTGGGAGATAAGGGTTCTCCACTGGTATCAGCAGTCTGAACCTGTGCGCAAGAGGAGCCACAGAAATGCGGTGAGATTGAGGGCGATGAGAGGCCTGACGGACCGACTGGAGACGGGAGCGGCGCTGGAGGGTCAGAGGGAAGCTAAACCCAAGGTGACGTTTGATTTTTGGCTCTGAAAAACTGGACATGTCCTGCACTGGTGGCCTCCACTCTGAATTTGTTGAGTAAATGTAAAGTAAAG
>SOMO01000104.1:124718-142544 GCA_028128575.1 Paedocypris carbunculus
CCCGGATGAGTGTTTCTAACTCCTCAATTCTATCGGTTAGCCTTAAAACCTCTCTGCACTTAGCGCAAATAAAGCCCTCGCCGCCAACCGATAGAGCTAAACTATACATGTAGCATGAGGTGCAGGCTACAGCCACAGGCGTAGACATCTTACCCTTGGAGTTTTCGGGAGTACGAAGACGCTGAAAACTCGTTGAAACCGCTTTACTCCGGGAGTTGAATGAAAAGTTGTGTATCTAAGATCGCCAATTAGATTAACTTCACTACAATTTTCAAAAGCCGCTATGTACTGATTATTTTAGTAACAATCTCGGCTTAGCAGCGAAGCTACAAACACAACGCGCAACAGGAAGTGACGATCACAACAGCAACAGGAAGTTTATGTACAGAGTTCTGATTGGCTCCAGTTTCCAGTGGCCCACAAATAAATTAAAAGACTGCAGTTTTATATTCATCATTATTATATTAAATATTACTAGTTTCTGCTGCAGTTTAAATACAATCGGCTTTCAAATCTTAACGTGACTATACAACACAAAAATAATATTTTTCTCTGATTTTAACTTGGAAAATAGTCTTTAAGTTTTACTTAAGACCCACGGTATCGAAACTAATAAGATACAGAAATATTTGTCTCTGCGCATATTTTTACTAAAACATAAAGTAAAAAAAAAATGTGCCATTTCAAATGTTGAAAGCACGCAAGTGAAACGCCTCGAGCTAAAACACAACTTCTACAACAATTCTTCTTCTTCAAAGTGCAGAAAAATTTCGCCAGCGGGCTCGAGTTTGGCAACGGGCGCTGGTTTTTGGATGAATGAAACTTACTACAAAATCTGAGCATCCTTCCATTGTTTAACGCTAAATGCTAACGTGTTTTGTTTAGGTTTAAAGTGACGTGAGGACAGTTATGTCTTTATTATAATGTTTACACCAGCGGATTGCGCTTCCACTATTGCGATAATTGTGTCAGTGTTAAATGGACTTTGCATTTCCATGTGTGGTAAGCAAACATCAAGCGCCTGCCATATGCTCGCCAGCAACAACAAAGCGTTTTGCCCGCATTTCTTCTCGTCTGGCTCGTGCCAGCGATTGTGCACACACATGTGAGCACGTGTGGTTTTATTGTGCGGAATAGCTCTCCTGAGAGCTTGCCGA
This sequence comes from Paedocypris carbunculus, assembly GCA_028128575.1. Classification (NCBI taxonomy): domain Eukaryota; kingdom Metazoa; phylum Chordata; class Actinopteri; order Cypriniformes; genus Paedocypris; species Paedocypris carbunculus. The sequence continues at coordinate 125,876 of SOMO01000104.1, forward strand.
CTTCACCGAATCTATCAGCGATCTCGGCACTAAAAGCCAGAATATTTTAACACCTGCTCCGCCAAACACATGTAAACACGCCAGCGGAATGGCAGGTAATTACGCAGGTGATAATGAACGTGCCTCACTTTGTTAAAGCTCACCGAGATTTGCCTGCGTGAAATTGAGGAGTTGCGTCAGGTAGGATTCCGTAACGCACATCACACGTCGCACGCATCAGGTTATTTTTCAGTACTTGTATTAAACTGAATGCTAATCTGAATGTTAAACTGATAGGATGTTATTAAACTGTATTGCTTAGCATGTAAGTGTGTGTGTGTGTGTGTGTGTGTGTGTGTGTGTGTGTGTGTGTGTGTGTGTGTGCGTATTCCAGGACTTGGCACAAAGTGGGGTCCAGAATTTTAGTTTTTATCAAGGCACTATGGCCACTTGTGGGGTCTTAGTCTAGGGCCCCACAACTTTGGAGAACTGACTGAGAGACAGGATGGAATTTAAAGACTTTTATATATCTGAAAAATATATGTGTCTATATGTATATTCATACGCACATACGCTTGATGGATGTTATTATATCTGTCTTTATTTTTATTTGTGTGTTTCTGTCTGATTCTAGTCGGTCTTAACATATTGTTTCAAATTTCAAATCAAATTCAATATTCAAATTCGAATTTTATTTGTCACATACAAATTATACGTGGTACAACATGTAGTGAAATGTGATTTTTGGTCATTCCAGCTTAAAACCTAGGTATGGGGGAGGTACAACAAAATGTGCAAGGGGGGAAGTACAATAAAAAGATAAAGAAATAGAAAACGATAAAACAGGGTATAAAGATATTGTGTTAATAAGTCTATATGGTTGGATGGATGGATGGATGGATGGACTGACAGACAGACATATTTCTCGTATATACATATGCTTGTCTTAAACATATACATGGTGTCAGCAGGCCAAATGTTGTGAGAGATCTGTGGCATGTGTAGAGATAATCAGCTCTATGACTGGTGACGGCTACAGTGTCTCCAGGGAGTGAAAGAGAGAGTGAAAGAGTGGTGAGATTAGGAGTGCACGGCTGGCTGGGCACTGGAGTAATGGTCCCACACACACACACACACACACACACACAGCCTAAGGAGGAGCCGTCCCAGATAAGATACACACTCCAATCATGTCATGCTCACAGACTAACTACGAGCCACACACGCCTCCTTACATGCCCAACAGCTGTTAGGAAGTCGGCTTGTTTGCACTGCCTGCTCGACTGGATACTCAACGTGTCAAGTTGTACATGGAATACTATAAATAAGTAAAAACGAATCTGGAAAAAAACACATGGCATAAATGGAGAACCAGAATAGAAAGTGGAAAAAAAGTAGTGCATGTACGTTTCAGAGACAAGAGTAAAGATACGGGCGTGGAATTTCTCCGCGAATTCTTGAAAGTCGTAAAAATGAATAACTACTCTAGCTGTAAATGTCTGGTTTTTGGTGCAATATCTACATAACCTATAGAGGAACATTTCCAGCAACTGTCACTCCAGTGTTTTAATAGTACACTGTGCTAATTGTGTCAGAAGGATAATGGATGATTGTAAAAGCCTTGTTTGATCATGTTAGCACTGCTGGAAACTGTTTAGCTGGTTAAAGAAGCTGTAAAACTGTCCTTCCTTTCAGCAGCCTGAGAATTGGGAGCAACACATTTGTGGAGTCAATCAAACGAACTTTCGTGTGAAACTTCAACAGTCTATCCTTGCTCTTAGAAAATAAGGCTATTCCATGCGAGAAATTGCCAAGAAACTGAAAATTTCATCCCAAACTTTTGAACAGTGGTGTATATTTTAAAGTTGTTAATAACATGCTTGAGTAAAAGTATCTTACTGCTAAAATTACAAGTCACTAATTACAATATGACAATATGAGTAAAAGTCCTAAAGTATCCCATTTTAAAAGTATTTTACTCTCACTGAGTTCATGCTCACAAAGCACTAAGAAATGTGAAAAAAGCAGAAACAATTCAGTAATGAGGTTTTATTAGTGATATAGTAATGAATGTTTTAAAATGGCAGTCAAACTGAAATGTGCAAAAAAATGCATATTGGCATGATTTAACTGATAAAAATCATCCAGTACCTTCAGCATCCTGCACATGGCGATTACACCTCGTCCGCCCAAGAAGAAAAATACACAGACTTGTCGCTCACAATTACAGTGTAACGAGTAAGTGTCATGAAATGTAGTGAATAAAGAGTACAAATAATCACAAATGTAGTCAAGTAGGGAATAAAAGTTGCCTAGTTTAGAAACTCAGAACAAATACAAAGTAGCCATAAAATACTCAACTAAAGTAACAAAGTCCATTTAATCAAGTACTTTACACAACTGTTTATAATAAATTAAGAGATATTAAAATGTGTAAAATATAGAAACCTTAAACAATGTGGACGTTCGATATTTACCTTGCATCTACTGTAATTCACCTTTTTAGGCTTAGCATTAGTTATTCAGCATGAGTGAATAGGCTTAAGATGAGCAAGATGAGCATGAGCATGGCTTAAGATGCTGGAGGCGTTGGCTTTAAATGAAGTGGCTATCTCGGCAGTTTCTACGTACTTCCTGTGTCCCGCCGACCCTTTGGCTTTTACTACCTGGATCTTTCAATGTAGTTTGAAGCTGTTTTCATCACAGCGTTTTCTTTGTTATCCTACCCATCATCTTAAGCAGGGGGATTTGTAAAATATCCTATTTGCTTTGAACACGTATTATTTAAATGAAGAGTTCTTTTTTAAAGGTTGATCCGGTTTCACGCTCATTTGAGTCAGAATCACGAGGAAGGTTTGTTCAAAGTGCAGAGGTAGATCCGGGTGATGGATGAAATTATGCGGAATTGGACTAAATTATTTGTGTAGATTTTTTTTTAGTATTTCTTGTTCTGGGGCTGTAGAGCTTGTGTTTCCTCAGGTAATGCGGCTTTTCCCGGCGCTAGCGAGACGACAAAGGAGGAGAGAATGTTTGCGCTTCCGAGTTCTTTTCTTCTCAGTGCCTTTAAAAGATAAAACAGTCTGTCTGCCTTTGCTCTTTTTTATATTTAGGGGGAAATGCTCCAAGGAGCTGCATTTTAATCATGTTTGGCTAATAAAGAGAGATTCTTCACACACATTCAAGGCATTGTTTAGTTCAGTACCAAGCATCGTTTATTGCACTGCAAAAAGTCCACGTGAAAAAATAAGAAAACTGAAATTTTTCAAAATTAAATAAAATGACCGTATTTACACTAATTAAAGCATTAGTGTATTTTGTATCCCGTTTTTTTATTTTCGATGCTCAAAAACTTGGGGGGTGCTTATAATCGCAGATTTCAAATATGCGTGTAAATATAAGTGCCCCACTTGTGAAAAATCACAAATAAACGGAAACACGTCGTGTTTATGCCACGGTGCGCATGTGTGTCTACATAATGTTAAACAGTGGTTCATAGGCAGACGTGCAACAGTTTAAGCATTCTTTGGCTCAATAACAGAAATAATGAAACATTAGACACGCCGCGACATTGTAAGATTAAACTCAATACAGTACAACATTTTATATTTCAACAAACAGAGACTACAAATCACGACCACTTAGTTAGCACAACAAACGTGTCCAATGTGTCATCACAGAANTAGAATGAGCGCAAGAGGAAGATAGAGAGAGAGAGAGGTACAGAGAGAGAGAAAGAAAGATAGAATGAGCACAAGAGGTAGAGAGAGAGAGAGAGAGAGGTAGAGAGAGAGAGAGAGAGAGAACGCAAGATAGAATGAGTGATACATAGGAGATATGGAGATAAGGAGAAAGAAATGGATAGAATGTGAGAACGAGGTACTAGAGTCAATACAGAGACAATGTAAAACTATAAAACATTTAGACAGTAAACAGAAAAACAAGCAGGGAAATATAGACGGTGAATACAACAACAAAGACGTCAACGCTGAGCGGAAGTGTAAATCTGGCCTCGCCGACCAGTGGAAGCATCCGCACGGAAGATCCGTTACAATAAACTTCAAGCCGACGAAAAGCCACAGTTACGGTTACACGGTTAGTGGATCTGGAGGAACGATTCCGCAGGACTCGGGGAGATAGAAGCCATTGTGCAGCCGCCAAACACACACACACACACACACACACGCACACGGGTCTAATTAGCCTTCTCTGGTTCAATAACGACTGCTCCGGTGCAAACACAACACAACGACCGATGGCTGGAGAACTAACGGACCCCGGTTAGCCCCCGTGCTAGCCCACTGCACCTCACAATAGACCGTGAGGGGGTCGTTGGGTTCGTCGCCTGCCTGCTGCTGAATCACAACGGAGGAACTCACCATCTGTGCCTCCTTATCAGTTTGCCGAGGAGAAAAACGATGAAAGATCCGCTGCCTCCTCCGGTCCGACCGCTAAATGTCAAAGCGGTGCAAGCTCATCCGTCTCCTCGGCTCGAAACGATGAAGTTGTGGAGCGGAGCTTTGAGGAGCAGCAGCCGAACCGTCTGAGAGTCTTTCCCTCCCACTTCACCCTTTTCAAAGGACCTTTTTTTTAACCAGGATGTCACACGTGATTGGATGCGGCTCGTGCAGCGCCTCGCCTCCACCTCAGAACGTGCGTCCAGAAATCGATTCTGCGATTTAAAACTTGTGACACAAAAGCAAAATCTGNTGTTTAGTTAACCAGGACTTGCTCCTCATAAAACATCCAAACATGTTCTGACACTGTAGAATTTGAGCTAGGAACTTCATGGTACTTCACAAACCACAGCCTGCAGCATCTTCAGCGATGTGATCTTATCTCAAAAGGGAGTTCACTTTCCAAGCCTGAAACGTACCGACACAACTTCACTTTAAAAACATCTCATGTGAGCTTCTGCAGGACTGCACTTGCGACGAAGAAAGGCTCACGGATTAACCATTGAACAAGCTTTGGGACAGAGATCTATCAAAAGACAAATTTACAATGACGAAGAGGATGTTGACGGAGTGACTGTTGTTCAGCTTGATGCCCAGTAGAAATGACTGTAGAAGGCCTTGTCTCGTCCTTTCTCCATATAAGGAGACGTTTTCCCAAAGAAAAGCTTTTCTAGTCGATGAAGCCATCACAAAAAAAATATATATATATATCTTGGATCTCTCTGAAGAGAAAGCCCTAGTCCGGCTTGACAAGTTTCACAAGAACAGAACAATTCTGCAGTACTAGTGACGGACACAGAGGTAAAGGTACCTGAAAACCATACTTGAGTAAAGGCTGTAAAGATTACTCCATTACAAGTTACAATTCACCANAAGTTTGACCAAACAAACAAACAAACAAACAAACAAAAAAAAAAAAAAAGTTTATTTTATTTTTAATGGAGTTGGTTATATTTTTATACGATGTCACCACGAGCCTGTCAAATTGTCATGGAATCGACCATAAAGGATAATCATTTCTATACTATTTGATTCCATATCATTAACAAATGAGAATTTCTCAGAAGACAAGCAGAAGCGTGTCGGACCGTTTCAGTTCCTACATGTTTGGAACACCTGGCTCGACAAGCATCTACATTCATCTGACAACCAGACAGCGGCCGCTGCAGGCGCTCGTCTTCACATGAGCAATCTGTGATTCATCATCATGAGTTACCTTCAGCTTTCTACACACACGCCAGAAAGCTTTCGCTTTTCAGCATCCACTGGAGAGTTAGGGGTCTACACGCCTGGATCAGGAGAAAGAGAAGGTTCCTGGGTCATTCAGAACCATCAGACTGGTCAGGACGATCTTTAAATGTGCGTGTACTCGTGTAGTCGACCCGTGATGGGTTCCTTCTGGATTTTTACTCACTCGGTTTATCCTCCCAGCTGCTAAAAGTGATTGTGTGATCAGAACTGGGCGTTCAGCCCTGGAGGGGGCGGAGCCCTATTTGACTGGTTAGAATTTGGCCTTCGGTTGACATTTTTCTCCCTGTTTTTAGCAATGGAATGAGCGAGTCATGCTATTGTCCATTTATACTTGCTCAATAATTAGCTTAAANACACTACAGAAAGACAAACTCACATTTGATGGAATCCCAAGCAGTTCAACCGTAGATAACCGATGAAAAACAAATGTACATAACTAAACAAATGGAAAAAAAGACTAAGAACAAATGGTGAAAATAAAAAGATGAAGCCTGTAAATAAAAATACAGCTGTGAAGTAGCACAAAAACACTTTTTTCCGCATGAATGTCAATCTAAACATTTCCTCATCCTGCTAATCTAAAAAAAACCCAGTCAAGTTGTCACTTTATTACATTTTTTTTTTTCATTTTTCGCAAATGAACAATGTGACAGATCATCCCAATCATCTTTAACACACCTCTCACAAACAGGACGAGCAAAAGAGTCGCGTATTCGGATTTAAAAGAGTCGAGAGCCTATCAGGGCCTAATTATCCCATCGACTTTTCTTACGCTTGGGCGGATCCGGAACGGCAAAGCTTTCTTTATGACCCCCTGACCTTTCACCTCCGTCTCTTTCGGACCGCCCCTCCCGCTCCCTATGACTCCCATCTCCGTTCCGACTATTGCTATGACGATCTCGGTCACCGTGCGAGTACCGGTCCCCACTGTGCCTGTCCCCATGACGAGAGTGATCTCCATGACGACCTCGATCATCTGAACCCCTCTCGCTCCGGGAGCCCTCTTTAGAAGTGTGAGAGTCAGGAACGGAACTCAGGGAGCCCGAGCTGCTGAAACCGCTCAGTTTGGTGCCCGTGCTGAAGGCAGGGGGTGGAGGCATCGAGGAGAGCGATGAGGATGGTGGGGAAGTGGGCACGAGGGGCCTGTCGAGACCCTCGGGTGCTTCTGAAGGCACGGAGCTCAGACTTCCAGCGCTGGTCCAGCCGGAGGAGCTGCTGGACTTTGTGGTCAGTTTGGGAGGAACACCAGACGCCGCTACAAAGTGGTTCTTATACTGAGCCTGAGGGGCGAGAAGAACGGGCCGAGATTAGTACATGGACTCCAGAGATGGAAAACAGAAGCGTGTACCTGAAAAGCTTGTTTCAGGGAAGACATGCGGTCACCCATGGCTCCCGTGGGAGGTTTGAAGGAGTTGTAGCTTCCCAGAGCACTAGCGCTACCTCCCTGGTGAAAAACACACAAAATGGGATAAATAAATCAATCGTTTAAATGGTTTAGCAACATACACTGCTAAATCCGCTTAACATATGAATAAGACTTGTGTGAAAAATATCAAACTGCTTCGAAAATGCTTCATATTTAGGTTTGTTTTTTTATTTTTCGCTTGCAATCTTCACGTTTTTGTTTGAAACCTTTTTTTTTTGCTTCAGATNTACGAACGGAGAACTGTTCCAAAGTGTCCAGATTAAGCGAAGCAAACTATTAAGAAACAAGAATGAAATGACATCCAACTTACAGAAGATTCAGCTCCGAGGCCGGGTCTCTCTCTATAGCCCAGACCACCACCCCCAATATTCATCTTCTTCCCTTTCCCAGCCTTAAACCGGGATTTTCTGAACCAAGGATTCTGAAGGGCAAAAAAAAAAAATATATGAGACCGAAGCCAAACAAACCATGAAGCTGGACAGGATCTAAACTGTACCTGCATGGCCAGATCCATGAGTTCCTTTGAAACGCTCTGATTGGCTCCCTCTAGATTGCGAACCAGATCACCAGCAAACGAAGTGTCCTTACTGGTCAGCAGAGTGTAAGCCACGCCTTTCTCTCCCGCACGACCTGTTCTGCCAATTCTATGCGTGTGTGTGTCGATATCTCGTGCCACGTCATAGTTTACAACTGTGCGAATTGATGGAATATCCAATCCACGAGCTACAAGGCAAGAAAGAACAACAACATGGAACATTCTCAATTTGATAAGCACATGTTTTATCTACTTGGAATGCAAAACATAATATTTCAAATAGGTAGGAGGTGTTCTGGTTAACTGTAAATTGCTTAAAATATGTAAGAGGTTCTCTGACTGGTTAACTGTAAATGTTTCAAATAGGTAAGAGGCGATCTGATTGGTTAGTTGTAAATGTGACAAATGTGTAAAACATGATTTATGAAATAATGTACAAATAAACTATAACACAATATCTTGTTATTGTGTTGCACAATCCTATTTTCAATACAACAAACTAGAGCTGCACAATTCTGGATAAAATGGGAATCACGATTTTTTCGCTTGTGATAAAGATCACAATTCTGGAAATATTTTAATATTTTTATATATTGCTTGTAATCTCGAGATCAGAAGATCAAAGAAACAAATCCACACTAACCAGCAACATCCGTCGCTACTAATACAGGCAGGTTCTTCTTCTTGAAGTCAGCGATGACCTTGTTTCTCTCACTCTGATCCATGTCTCCATGGAGCAGACCAAGACTATAACCCTCCTGGGTCAGATTTGTCGCCAGCTCATCAGAATTTGCCTTTTTAGTGACAAAAACCAGAACAGATCCAGCCGAGGTGAACTCCACCAGCCTGCGGGTCAACCAGACCCACTTCTCCTGGCCTGTCGGAAGCACTTCTACAATCTGAGTCACATCTTCATTAGCCTGAAATAATATTAAAAAAATATATATATTAAAAAATAATAACAATAAAAAAAACATAGAATAAACAAAACAATAGAACAGCACCTCGCCAATATCGCCCTGCACAACACGAATGGGATCAACCAAAATGTCCCGGGCCAGTTTTTCGATCTTCTTCCGGAAGGTAGCACTGAACAACAGCGCTAAGAAAAACAAAAGTACAAAATGTATTAAGCACAAAAGACAAATACATTATATAAAGTCAATTTAAAAAGATGCTAACTCTGTCTGTCGGGTCTCACGTGGCTGGCAATCGATCTCACTTGGTACTCTGTGCATCACAAACCAGGTTTAAATCAGATGACAGCATCACAGTTTCGCAAATACAACTTTATTCACATTAAAATGGGAACGGGCACATTTTAGATTCATACCCACCAAAGCCCATGTCAAACATGCGATCGGCCTCGTCGAAAACCAGGTATGTCACCCGCTGCAGAGATGTTGCCTTCTTCTTCACATGATCGATCAGACGACCCTACGATGGCAAGGTTTTGTATTCGTTTCTTTTTTTTTACAACATCTTAGCACCAATGGCTTTCATTAGAATTGCTGTTCACAATTTTACATTTCAGAACAACCCAAAACAAAGAACATTTTATAGCAATAGACACACATAAACAGACCATCTATGGAACTTTAAAAAATTGATAAAATCTTTCATGTTGACTTCTGATAAAAATAAAAAAAAAACTGTTATCAACAAATAAAAACTGTTGTCTTATACCACCCAATCGATCACATGCAATCAAAATATGCTTTATAGACAAGACATAACAATGGCAAGGAAGAATAATGGCTTGTGTTAAGGAGATAATATTTTTTTTTTTATATTTTAGCGACTTACTGGTGTGCAAACCACAATTTCAGCTCCTTCCTGTAGCGCCTTGGCTTGTTCCCACATGCTTCCTCCTCCATACACAGCCACCGAGCGAAGGCCGTACACTTTCCCAAAGCGCTTGCATTCGGCATGGATCTAGACCACACGAGAGAGAGAGAGAGAGAGAAAAAAAAAAAAAAACGATCTCTTCCATAAAACATGAGAAATGACCTACTGACCTGTTGACAGAGCTCTCGAGTCGGGCAAACCACCACAGCAATGGGCCCTTCACCCTCCTCCAGCTCTTTCTGGTCCATGATGTGGACTAGTATCGGCCAAATAAAAGCCGCCGTCTTTCCACTGCCAGTTTTGGCGATGCCAATCATATCTCTGCCGCTGAGAGCGATGGGCACACCCTAGTNTTTTTTTTTTGTAGCTGTGAATGATTCATTTTTTTATGAAATGACACTTGATATTCATTTATATTTTTATTGAGTCAGAAATCCCACGTTTACAAGCGACTGGAATGGTTTCAACTACTGTTAGTCCCTAGTTTCTTGAATTTTTCAGCATCTGATGCCGGAAAGACATTACCTGACCTGTTATTTTTGCAGTTTTTTGTTTTGTTTTTTAAACATCGGATCATTTATACGTTGTGCCCCTGATTTTACAGAACATTCTTTGAATTCGGCATGTTTTTAAATTCGATTCGTTTGAGTTCTCACACACGTTNCACACCCTAGTAAAGCAAAGACAGCAAGTCGATACTCAGCGTTCGTTCTGACAATGCTGTGACCTTTATAGAGGTCATCACCTGACACTGAATGGGTGTTGGCTGCGTGTACTCAGATTTACGAATCTGATGCATGAGCGGCTCATCGAGTCCAAAGTGGGCGAAACTGGTGGCTGGTTTAGGAGGAGCTGCTCCAGAAACCTGTTACAGACGAGCTTTAGTACGAGAGCAAGACGAGAACGTGTTCAGCATCCGCGCCAGAAGTGCCATGGACCTTCAGATTGAGCTTCTGCCGCAGTTCCACCACACCAAGACCAGTAAGGCTGCTCAGCTCTTCATGCTCAATATAGAAGTTCTTCTCGAAGGGAGGATAGTCGATCTGAAGAGAAAAAGGAATAGTGCACAATTCACTTTAAAGTCAAATAAACGGGGCAAAATTCTAAACGAGAACAAAGTGGCAGGCCAACATTTATATTTTAAAAGCTTTTTTATATTTGTAACCCAATTATTGTTTTTATTATTATTATTACTGTTATTATCATCATCATCATCATTGTTATTATTATTATATTTCTTTAGCTTTTCTAGTATAGTAATTGAATTTCTCCATGGTGGGATGTTTATTCATTTATTTATTCACTCACTCATTATTTACCGGTGTAAAACGTATTATGAAATAGAAAAACACTGGAATATCATTAAAAATAAATGTCAGCTAGATAGTAAACTGCTGACCATAAATAATGATCTTGGGCAAATACGGCCCACTGGATCCAAAAACAACCCCAGTAAGACCATTATGAGCAGGTCAGTGGTACCTCAGAGTGGTCTATGGGTGGCAGGGGCATGATGATCTTTTTGGCGACGGGAGCGATAGGATTCCCATCACTGTCATATTCCACATCATCCTCTTCTTCTTCTTGGGTGAGACCGGCTGTTGGGTTTTCTGCCATGTAACGAAAATATGCTTCCTGTAAAAGAAATAAATGTCAGAATTTTGCTTTAAAATGACAAAACATGCACTTGCACAAAATAAATAAATAAATAAAAATGACACAATCTCAACAGCAGACGACAACAATTGTTGTAAAAATTTGAAATGGGTAAAAAATATTAGGATGTATTAACAAAAACGGTACCAATGGTTATGGGAATAAATGTTTAGCTGTAATAGAATAACAGTCAATTTGACTAAAAGCATATGCAAATGTATTTAATTTGTTTTTGTGTATTTGGAACTGAAGGTAATATTTTAACACACCTCAAATTCAAATATATATTTGAAAACCTGAAAACCAAAGAATCTAGGAAGTGCATTTTAAAATACAGTAGATGAATGCACACTTTGATCTGTAGTTTATATATAAAAGAGTGGGGCACAGTCATGGCTGTGGCAGAGACACGGCGACAGATGCGTCTTCAGCCGGGGTCACTCACTTGGTCATCTTCCTCTTCAATGTCATCCCGTATACCCCTGGAAAAAACAAGCGGAGAAAAAAAAACTTCCCTGCGACTCGCTCAAACACCCATAAGAACCCATAATCTACCCACAAACCCAAACTACCCCCGTCATCTCCGCTAAAAAATATCTCAATAGTCAAATTGTGTCCAGTGTGAAATGGTTTGGCTTACTTGGCCAGCTTCTTTTCCTTTTCCTCAAGCTTCTTCATGTCTTTTGCTGCTTGGTCCTGCACATTGAAATGAGCTTTTAAATCATGTAATTGACAGACCTTCACATCACAAAGGCGACCTAACCTCAACTTCTGCCATAAAGGAATCAAGTGGATCGTCGTCGCTCTCCGAGCCGCCTCCACCTCCAGACTGGAATTGTTTCCGTGTTGGAGAATTCTCCGCTGGGATGTATGGAAGATCTGCAGTGCTGGACTCTTCTTCATCATCCTCAAAATACCTACCACAAAGCACAAAAGCTCTTGACTTGTTTATTCCCCAAGGTGTAATCAATGTGATATTATTCTAATCTGTCACGTCTCTTACAAAGCAGAGAAAATAAAAAAGTTAGAATGCAGATTCTGATGAAATTACAATTCGATGTTGGTTCTGCATCAATGGGATGAGATGATGAATCACGTGTGCAATTTATTAGCAAATCAGTTTGAAATGCGACAGCTTTGTCAACACTTACGCATTCTCCTCGTCGAAATTTGCCCGTTTGGATCCGATTTTGTAAAACGACGAGAGCTGCTGGTTTTTGCCCAGTCCGCCCATTGACGGCAGAGCTCCGAAGGCGGAGTGGGCCTTCTGGGGAAGCGGAGGTTCCTCTTTCTTCCCACTCGCTAGAGAAAAACCCCCGAATCCGAACCCTCTCTTCCCACTGGGTCCTCCTTTGTTCCAGTTCATCTCTGCTCAACTACAAAACACAACAGCAAACCCAGTCAATCACCCGCGGCCTTCAGATCTGCCTTCAAAGATCGTTGCTGGGTTACAGCTTTCAGGCGCTAAAGAATAAGCATCGAAGACGCAATCGATGCGAAAACCTTGCTATCGCTCGAATTAAAACAACGACGTCAATCAATAAATCTTGCAAAGTGAATAGGACACCGTATGTACGTCGCGTGTTTACCTCTTTAGGCAATTTTGCGCACTTATCGGACACTGCGGACTACGTCATCAACTAAGGACGAGATCTATTCGCGAAATGTGTATTACGTACGTACTGAGGACAGAATGGGGTTGCCAAATCTTGTTTTTTAAATCACGGAGTCACAGAAATACCTAGATAGAGTCTGCATTGCTGCGTTGCTTTGATAATTAAATGATACAAATACAAACAATAGATTAATAACAACAACGATATTGATATTCCATTTATTCATTTTATGAGCCGCTATTTCATTGCTGGGTCACGGACTCACGGACAGTTGGAGCTAAATTGAAATGAAAAAAAAAAAAGAAATATAAAAGTATCGTTCATATATTTATTTAATAATAGCAAAATTAGATGTTATTAATATCAACATTTCAGCTTTACTACGCTTACACATATTTTAACTGCATACAGTACGTATTTAAACTGCATGAATCAACTTCCATTCTGTTATCGTCGGCGGATTTGGCAACACAAGAGCATAAGGCGGTCGTTAGGTTTGCGCCCAAATTTGAACCAATGGATGAGCGCACACATAATCTCTTCCAATCAAAACGACTTTCATCAAAGACATGCGTCCAATCGCTTGCTTCTCTAAAACAAAACCCTGCCCACTTGCAAGACCCGAAATGCGCTAAATCAAACCCAGTATGTTACGGTCACAGGCACAGCGTTAGCAGTAAAAGCGAGTGTTTAAACGCACAACACAAGTTGGGTGAGTTTTACTTTTATTATTTATTATAAACACATACCTGTACCGATTTGGTCAGATTAATGTATCACCATCTTTGCTAGTTATCCATGTAGCTCCTGTGCTAAGTGATTGGGTTTGATTAATAAGTTTACACCAGATTTGTTTACGTTAACTACATTCATTAAAGACAAACGTTTGACTTCTACGGGATTATATTTTATATTTGTAAAAGTAGAATATAATATTGCTTTAATACGGAACAAAGGCGTTTCTGTCCAGAGGTAAGTGTAATGCTGAAAAAAAATGTTATAAATGTAACTATTGCTTTATATAAATATACACGGTGTATATCTTAAATCTATACCCTTCTTAAGGTTTATCCTTGCTTTTATTGTGAAAGTACTGCTCCCTGTCGTCTTCTCATCATAACCATCATCATCATCTTCAGGATCCATGTCTTTTTTGGTCAGTAAGCCTGAACAGGATTGTATAACTGTAAACTACGCATTAAAAGGCACATTTCATATCAAATAAGATTTACTGTATACACCTTAACACTAACACATCTTCAATGCCGTCTCTGTAGCGTTGGGTGACAGAGAAACTCAGTGTTGAAAGCCTGAGGGATCTGGAATTATTTGGCGGTGAGTTCAACATTCCAACTTCTCGTGTTCTGCTTTTTTCTGCCTGAGCTTCTTCCAGGCGAGTGTGGATGGGAGTCATGGAAAAGTTCTAGAGCACACAAACTAAATATTAGAGCGGTTTGGTTTGGTTCACAATATCTTAGCTGCTGAATCGAATGGGGATTTCCCATTGCTTTTCTAAATAAATGCTATATAAAATGTTTCTATATAAATCTTAATAAACTTCTATATCAACGAGATTATGTTCCCAGTGACTTTTAATGTAAATTTGGAAACTCTTCAGGCTAGTACAAATGCTTCCAGGGACAAGTAGTATAACAACGGATCTGTGTTTCTAACCAGTTTCATTCTAAAGATACAAAAATCATTGTTCGGTCAAACTGAACATAACAAATGGGGTTAAGATGGACATCAAATCATATTGAATGCAGTCACTGTTTTATTGGATTATCCTATTGAAAATAATTTCCAGTCGGAAAACAACTTGTATACTATAAACTTAAAGATAAAAACCTCATTCAATTTGCATAAACCTTTTATATACAATAATAATAGTAATATAAAGTAAAATGTATTGTACAAAATTGTGTACTTGGTTATTATCAACTGTTACTTAAAAGGCCAACTGCTTATGCGTGTGTGTGTCTTTTGCGTCATTCATCTTCCTGCCCCAGAACAATCTTGGGCAAGTCCACTAAGGAACGTAAGTGCTGTAAATCTTACAGCTTTTCCTTTTGTTTTTTGGTGTGAGTGTGTGTTGAAGCTGTGAGAGCATGCAAGATGATAAGTGTGTGTGTGTGTACACGTACGGATCTGTTTCAGACTCATCCCCCTATACATTCACTCATTGTGCTGCTGTGACGCTCATTACTCCAGTGTTTGCCCCCTAAACTGACCACGAGGGTCCGGAGAGAGTATCACGCCAAGAGATTAAAATATTTATATTTAATGCACACTAATTAGTTTTTACTGCAATAACAAATAAAAACAGGGGTTTTCATTTTTTAAAAATTTATATAAATACTTAAATTACTTTTAATAGTAAATACCATCTATTAAATAATTAAGATAACAATAACACACTGGTTTATTTCATTGTGATTCTTGATGAAGACATTTCTTGGGTCAGTGGTGCCCAACTTTTCCTAATTTGATAGCCAACTGTGACTTTGCTTGGAATTTTTCGGACCACAACATATGATAATTACTTTTAAATAATTAAAATCAGTCTAGTTGCCGAAACGTAAAAAAATGAATCATTAATCATAAATTGTCAGACTCTCTTTCCGGTGGAGAGGAACATGTAACTCCTTCACGGGCCGTATATGGCCCACGGGCCGCAGGTTGGGCATCACTTTTGAGTGAATAATAGAAGTTAAAAATAACGTTTTAAACAAAACCAGAAATGCTAAAAATAATGAAAATGTGCAGCAGAAATCGCAATGATGGTTGTTCCACTGGCATACGCATGTGTAGTGTGATCACGCTAGAGAGTCACTAAAGTCAAGGCCTTGGCTTGTTGCACTGGTCACTCTAAACATTAGTGTTTTGAAAAGGCCAGAGAACTGCATGATCTTTCTTGATAGAGAAAGCTATGAGTTGTGCTAATCTGGATCTTCTGTAAGTTTTGCTTTTTGAGAAAGTGTATTGGCAGTTTTGCATTGAAAGGAATTCTAAATGCAGTCGATTCCGGTTGATTGGACATATCCGGGCTGGATCACATTGGTCATAATGACCGACTGGCCTAATCACGTAATGCCTCGTGATCTCATTGACCGCAATAAGACACAATGTACTGTAAGTAACATGAAAACGCCATTATGACCTTTTATTGTTCGAAACACACAACCTGTTATATTTCTATAATCATGGGTTTAAATGGTGATGAATAAAGAATATGCACAGTAGAGCTTGTGTGGTCATAACTTTTACTACTTTGTACAGAAGAAAACTACACAGAGTTGAACACTACACAGAAGAACACTACACAGAGTTGAACACTACATAAAAGGACACCACACAGAATAACTTTGTGCCAAATAACCAACAAATCCCAAACAACAATTCACCAAATATTTTGTGATATTAAGATTGAGTTGGAATCAGAGGTTGGTCAGACTAATTGTTAATCCATTTCACCAGAATCGACTGTATTTCTCTTCCCACAGACGGGACAGCCAAATCTGCAATGCTTTGGTATTCTAATCCAACACTGAATCAGCTCAGATTTGTTTAAGTTGTTGCGTTGTAAGAGTTGTTTTGCAAGGGCTGGGATTTGTCATTTGCCACGTCTAGTAAATCTCCCATTCAGGACAAGGTTTGTACTGACACGTTCCATGTGTGTATTTCATGAAATATTTATAATCAAAACCTCTCAAATCGAACTGCTCTTCAGTGATTGAGTGGGTAACATGAAAGGTCAAAGGTCATGGGTTCAACGCCTGACAAAAGCATGAATTTGTGAATGTGTTTTGCAAAGGACGTCACTTTGGATACAAGCATCACCCAAATGCCACAAGATCTTCAGATCCTCTAATGTTCTGCAATGATGATGAGTTCTTTGGTGTGT
>SOMO01000104.1:155440-176307 GCA_028128575.1 Paedocypris carbunculus
TAAGTTTTGACGAGCGGTCTGACAGAAACGGCTGGTCTGAGGTCAGAGAGTTTGGCTGATAATTAATGCTTAACTAAGATCGTGAAGGGGACGAATGGAGGCGATCTTTAATTAATCGTGCAGCTCTACATCACACTCACACTTTTATTGAAATGTGTTGCAGTGATCGGGACCGAGGTGAGCGCAGGGAGCGCAGTCGTGAGCGCGAGCGTGACCGCGACAAGGAGCGCGGCGGTGAGCGGCGGCGCTCGCGGTCCAGAGAGAGACGCAGGCGCACGCGGTCTCGCGAGCGTGAAAGAGTTCCAGCGGCTGGAGAAGAGCCCAGTGGAGGAGGAGGAGGAGGAGGACGGCGCAGAGAACGAGAGCGAGAGCGAGCCGGGGGTCCCGAGACCAGAGAGAGTCGAGACCGCGACAGAGACAGAGAGAGGAAGCGCAGGAGCAGAAGCAGGGAGAGGAAGAGAGATAGAGAGAGGGGCAGGGGGGCGGAGGCAGGCGGGGAGGGCGTGGCCAGCCAGCTGGACGGCGGGCTTCCCGAAGGCGGATTGGACGAGTCTGTTGGTGGCGAGGCGGGGCGGGGGGAGGACGGTGGGCCGGAGGTTGAGGAGAGAGGAAGGGATCGGGATAAAGACCGAGAGCGGGACCGGGACAGGAAGCGTAGCCACAGAGATAAAGACCGAGACCGGGATCGCGAGAGGAGGCGAGATCGAGATAGAGACCGCGAGCATAAACGAGACCGGGGCGAGCGAGAGAGGGGCGAGCGCAGGGAAGACAAGCACGGTCCGTCCACAGTCGAGCAAGAGAATAGTTTGGGCAATGGAGGCGAGGAGGGGGAGGAGCCAGCGCCGCCCCAATCGGAAGAGGTTTCACAGGACGGATTGATGCTGGATCAGGATTCCATGCAGTCAGGAGAAGGATACGCCTCCAATGAAAATGGTTATAAAATGGAGGTCCAGGCTGATGGGTACTGAGAGTGCCACGGCTGGTGTAAGTGGCCAGTGGCTGACCAGGTGGAAAGTGGTTTTTGTTCTTTTTGTCCCCACACCAATTCTAAAAGCAATCCCTTAGCTGATATTTAATATCCATGTTTGCCCGCACTGGTCCACCGTCTGAGAATTATACTGTTCAACAAGCAGGTAGTGTTCATTTTTTTTTTTTTTTTTGCTGTGAATGATTCATTTTTTTATGAAATGACACTTGATATTCATTTATATTTTTATTGAGTCAGAAATCCCACGTTTACAAGCAACTGGAATGGTTTCAACTACTGTTAGTCCCTAGTTTCTTGAATTTTTCAGCATCTGATGCCGGAAAGACATTACCTGACCTGTTATTTTTGCAGTTTTTTGTTTTGTTTTTTAAACATCGGATCATTTATACGTTGTGCCCCTGATTTTACAGAACATTCTTTGAATTCGGCATGTTTTTAAATTCGATTCGTTTGAGTTCTCACACACGTTGCTCTTAATTTGTTTTTCTTTTTTTCATTACGATTTGTCTTTCTACTGTTTCTGCTTTTCATTCTTAATAAAAGTGTATTGATAGAAATCGATTCGGCCTTGTTTATTATTATCGTTTGAGTGCCGTAGAGCGTCATTAGTATTGTATCAAACGCCTGTGACGTAGCTCTGACGTCGTTCGGTTTGCGCTGCGTGCGAGCGGACACCCGTGCGTCTCCAGCCGCTGTTCAAACGCTGCGTTTTCCGAGCGACGTTGCGATTGAAAGGCGTTTTTTACGCGTTAGTTACGGAAGCGTCTTTTCTAAACCGTTTTCTGAAGCCGGGTGGTTTTCCGCAGCCGACCGACACAATGATGTCATCGTACTACCACACGGGGAAAGACATGGATATGGCCGCGTTGAGCGAGCCGCTGTGCTTGGAACGAGGTAATTTACCCTTTAATCGCGACTCATTTCAGAAATCGCTTTTTTATTCTGTACGGTTACGCCATCTACACGTAACACAGGTGGAGCTGCCATCAAGGCTTAGAGGACCATTGGTGTAGTATGCCATTACGCCAGTAGGTGGTGCTGGTGGGATTAGATTGTTCTTTAAATCGCGGCTTTATGTTTTATTGTTACGGTCATATTCACCTGTGGTTTTATATTTACATATTAAAAATTACTACAGAGATACATGAACTTAATCATACACACATCACATTTGCTCAATAAACGTGTACTGCTTAAAGGTTTAGTTTTTTTTTTTATGTGTACCATTTTTGTATCTTATTTCTCTTGCTTTAATTTTTTTTAACCTTGTCGTTGCTGTTTTTTGTGTTGCTTTTGTACCGTTCAATGTTGCTGCTGTAAAACAGAAATTTTTCCCCTGGTGGGATAAATAAAGTCTCATTCATTCATTCATATTCTCATATTTGACACATTTGCAGAGAATGCATTTTTTTTTTTGTCTCAGATATTTGCAGAGTAATTGAATTGTTGGATCGACTGCAGAGGAGCGGAGAGCTGCCGCCGCCAAAACTTCAGGCTCTGCAAAGAGTTCTTCAGAGCAAGTTCTGTGCCGCCATCAGAGAGGTAAGGACCCTGTTCCAATCTCAGTGAAAGTGAGAGAGTTCATCTATAGCAAACATTTTCGAATTCACACACCGGAGCAGTGGGCAGCCTTAAGCCGTGGTGGTGGGGTTTGGTTTCTTGCTCAGGACACACCGTTGTAGAACCAGAAGGAGTGGGATTCGAACTTGCAACCTCTTGGAGTAAAGTTCTATTCCCTACCACTGGACTTCTCTCTTGATTTAGAAACATCTAATGATGTGGAGAAGCAGACTACTAAAAGCATTGATTTCATAATAATTGAGATTGATAATAAAGGCAATGAAAGAAATACTGTAAATGCTTTAATTGTATAGATTACATCCTATGCAGAGGGGGTGGTGCACTTAAGTAGTAAATGTGACATTATTCAGATTGCAATTGAAGAGGATTTTAATAATTTGATGAACTCTTTCTCTTCAGGTGTATGAGCAGCTGTATGACACACTCGATATTGTAGGTGGTCCAGAGGTTCGAGCTCAAGCCACTGCCAAGGTGCACAACATTTTAGAAATATGGTCAAAAAAGATAGTCGTTTCAGCATTACTGTACGTATTTAATGTTCCGTGTCCTGTTTCTAAGGCAACCGTAGCAGCGTTCGCAGCCAGTGAAGGCCATGCGCATCCAAGAGTCGTGGAGCTGCCCAAAACAGACGAGGGTCTTGGCTTTAACATCATGGGGGGCAAGGAGCAAAACTCTCCCATCTACATCTCCAGGGTCATTCCAGGGGGAGTTGCTGACCGGCAGGGTGGTCTGAAGCGAGGGGACCAGCTCCTGTCTGTTAATGGAGTGGTGGGTCACAAACATCTGAGAGAATGTTCTGATGGGTTTGTCATGAGAATCTTTCCTTCTTTTAGAGCGTTGAGGGCGAGCACCACGAGAAAGCGGTGGAGCTGCTGAAGGCCGCACAGGGCTCGGTCAAGCTGGTGGTGCGCTACACCCCGAAGGTTCTTGAAGAGATGGAGGCCAGGTTTGAGAAGATGAGAAGTGCGAGGAGACGTCAGCAACATACCAGCTACTCGTGAGTGTCACATTCTGAGGGGGATGAAAGCCCTATTGCTTTTGCTAATAGCCTTTTGAAATGATGTAGAAAGCCAGGAAGTTTGTTTTTCCGCTATTCCAGTTCTTAAACCCCGTGTTGTACAGTAAAACATTTTATATCGGTGAAAATGGAGGTTTACGGCTCTACCAGTCATGGCTCTACCAGTGATTTATTTAATTGTCTGACATTTGGACAGAAGTGTAAAAAGTATATTTTATTCAGTTATATCTGAGTAGAAGTACTACCATACTGTAAAAATGCCTCCATTACAAGAAAAAAGTCACCAATTCCATGAAGAGTGTCTAATTTTGAAAGAACTTAAGTATTTTATTCGTACTGAATTTAGGCCTAAAAAGCACCACAAATTGAGGGAAACAAGAAACTCTTTATTTATATAATCAAATTCATCACTTATTTCCTAATATTGAAATGAAATGTAACACCTCAATGTTTCAAACTAAATAGATTTAAACAGAACCAATAGACAGTCTATTTAAAAAAAAAAAAAACACAAAAAAAGTGCAACCGCTAATTTGCATTCACGATATTCAAGTACAAAATAATAAAACAAAAAATACTTAGTAACAAAGTCCATCTACTCAAGTACTTTACACCACAGCATTTGGAACATCACACACATTCTGAATGAGCAGAATAATTCAAATTTGTATAATTTATCTGTTAGCACATTAGCCTACTAGCTTTTGTAAATTGTTGTAGCAACGTATTCTTTCTCCGCCAGGTCTTTGGAATCCAGAGGTTAAGCAGCGACTCTAGACCGACCTGCTGAATCCTTCTCCCACCCTTCCTGTACCTGTAGGACGACAGAAGACCACGGAGATGGATGTAGAGTTTACCCATCTACCCCTAGATGTTACTGTCCAGTTTCAAGATTAAACCTCGAGATTCCGTTTTCCCGTGGGGGAAGAGACAGCTGAGCATCCGGTCAGAGTCTCCATCTTATCCATATGAAGATACCCCGTGAAACGCTGGTGGATTTGTGTGTGTGTGTGTTTTTAGCAAACTGTTGCCAATAGTACATGGTCTGTGCCTACATGTCTAGGGCTGCGTCTTTATAACTCCTGGTTTGAACACGGTCCTTGTCGGAATTTTCCAAAAATGCTTTGACTAGAGTTAAATCTATGCATCTCATTTCTATATACAGTCGTGTCTTGCGTCCTGTTAGAGTTAAAGGTCTAGACGTATACTGCTAGAAAATGAAGCTTCTCGCGGGAAGTTTGCCTTGTTCTTGGCATGAAGAGATGCTGCTGAGAGATGCCAGTCATCGTGCCTATGTACAACGTCGATTTATTGATCTATTCCTGCATTAAACCAACAAGATACTGGAGAACACTGTTGATTTTTGTTCTTGACCCAATAACTTTCATTATTTACGGATATAATAATTATATATTTCCAATCCAATTTTCATCTTTTAAATTTATTTTTTTGTATTGATCATCAAAGTTTCGATAATATGTCGGGTAACTTGTTTGAATGGTGTATTTGAATATACAGTAGCAAACAATAAATATACGTTTAACCATGTTAAGCAGGAGCTTAGGCTGTTGAAAGTTTTAGTTTCCTATTGGAGCTTTTAAGGTTTGTTTAGATTGCTATTCTACCACGCTTTTATTTTCAAAATTAGCAGCTCTTACTCTATCAGCTCTTGCACAGGAGTATCTCTAATTGAGTATAAATCATATGCCGATGATGAAGTACCATTCAGAGTTGGAGCGGTGTTACTTCTTGACATCCCATAAATCAGTTCTCGACACAACATACATTTAGTTATTTATTGACAGCTATGACACTTCAATCTGTGGTGTATTTAAAGCAGAGAGACTAAAGGGCCTATTACAGTAACTGATAATGCACATTTTATAATTTTACTTTACTTTACTTTACTTTACTGTCATTTAGCAGACGCTTTTATCCAAAGCGACTTACATTTCCTTACAATTGTTACAATTAATTGAAGAACAAAAACCAAGTCCAACATTTCGGCAATTGTATTACAAGATTGCATTTCATTTCAGTGATTTTCTAACATTTTTCAGGTTGGACCCACGTTATTTAATATTCAATTTAATAAACACTAGTTTAAAATGAATTTAACAGCCAAAACAAGTCGCCAACTCAATACGCACACTTTCCCACAAAATACAGTCAAACCGACACAAGGTGGCGCTGTGGAGGTCATTCTTTCCTCTTCGTTAAACACGGGAAGTTTATGGCAAAATTTTCTCATTCTTTCTCAAATTTGCCCCAATAGGGCGGCTCAGATTTGCGTTGAGATACGATTTGTTTTGGGACCTTAGAATTTGGTCTAAATAAGCGGCTGGCCCGACTGGTGGCCCAATTAAGCGGAGTGAATATATAACATATGCCCTACACACCAATTTATGGAATAATTTGAATACTGGCTAAGAGAAGTTTGGGTTACACTACAAAACCTCCAGGCTCAGAGTAGAAACGGCATTTAAGCATTTCTGCTTGATTATAATTGCATTTAAGCATTTTGTTTCGATCAGCATTATGCTTGTGTGCATGGAAAAGCGTCCACTTGACGCAACGTGGTATTTGTCCCACCCACATCCGTGACGCAATTTAAACGTTGCGGCGAGTGGAAGTATTGGAAGTTTGAACGACAAAGCGCTTGTGGATCCTTGACTAACGTTTGCTGAGCTTCATCTGGTGAGACTGTAACGATGCGCGTTATTAAAGAGGAAAGAGAAGACGCGGGAGAATATGAAGCGTCCGGAGTTACCGATCAACACGCTGAGGAGAAACCAGGTCGCTGTTCTTCACTATGTTCGTCGTGCCGTGTGTTAAACTATTTTATTGCTCTTTATTTATTGATTATGCAAACCTATTTTTAATATTATTATAGCGGTGTTGTTGCAGCTGGTTTGTAAAATGATCATTGCAAGAAATATCCTGTAAGATTGTGTGTTTCATTAATAATTCTATGTATTATTTTTAATGTATAATGTGCGTTTTCTTCTGTTCTATATTTTCCACAAATAATGAAATTACATGGTTTGATGATCAATAAGGTTTATTTAATGTACTACATATAAGCGTAATATTGTGTTGTATTCATATCTCTATGGCAACCTGTTGCATATTGGAACTAAATGTTTGTTTATAGATTCGTTAGTTACCTGTTCACTTCCGCTGGAGACGCAAGTATTTATCATGGTCAGAAGTTATTTGACGGAGCAGTGTTTGAATCTTGGGTTTAATAGTATAAAGATTTTACTAACTTGAGACTACATAAAATGGCATTACTACTGTATTGCCTTTTATTGCTGGAAAAATTGGTCTGTTTTATTAAATAACACATTTTCATTGTTTTTTTTTTCCCCAGACCTGAAGCCAGTGAATGAGGAACAAGAAGAAACAAGTGAAGTGGAGAATAAACAGCAGGAGCTTTTCGGCAGTGTGACTGAACAAGTCTCTATCAGTTGTGGAAAGACGGACAGTTCCTCAGACCAAACACCAGTGGATAAACCAGTGTTTCCCTTAACAACAGTTCCCCACGAACCCACACTGGAGAGAAACCTTTCACCTGCCATCACTGTGATCAGACGTTCACTAGTAAAGAAAGTCTCCAGTGTCAAGGTGAAACCTTTCAAATGTCCTCAGTGTGAGAAGAGTTTTTCTCTGAAGGAAAGCTTAAAGAGTCACATCAGAATTCACACTGGTGAGAAGCCTTTCAAATGTTCTCAGTGTGAGAAGAGTTTTTTCCACAAGGCAAGCTTAAATCATCACGTAATGATTCACACTGGTGAGAAACCTTTCACATGTCCTCAGTGTGAGAAGAGTTTTTTTCTGAAGGAAAGCCTAAAGACTCACATCAGAATTCACACTGGTGAGAAACCTTTCAAATGTCCTCAGTGTGAGAAGAGTTTTTCTCTGAAGGAAAGCCTAAAGTGTCACATCAGAATTCACACTGGTGAGAAACCTTTCAAATGTCATCAGTGTGAGAAGAGTTTTTCTCGTAAGGATAACCTAAAGTGTCACATCAGAATTCACACTGGTGAGAAACCTTTCAAATGTCATCAGTGTGAGAAGAGTTTTTCTCAGAAGGAAAGCTTAAAGAGTCACATCAGAATTCACACTGGTGAGAAGCCTTTCGAGTGTCCTCAGTGTGAGAAGAGTTTTTCTTGTAAGAAAAACCTAAAGTGTCACATCCAAATTCACACTGGTGAGAAACCTTTCAAATGTTCTCAGTGTGAGAAGAGTTTTTTCCACAAGACAAGCCTAAATCATCACGTAAAGATTCACATTGGTGAGAAACCTTTCACATGTCCTCAGTGTAAGAAGAGTTTTTTTCTGAAAGTAAGCCTAAAGAGACACATCCGAATTCACACTGGTGAGAAACCTTTCAAATGTTCTAAGTGTGAGAAGAGTTTTTCTCTCAAAGCAAGCCTAAATTATCACGTAAGGGTTCACACTGGTGAAAAACCTTTCCCTTGTCCTCAGTGTGAGAAGAGTTTTTCTCGTAAGGATAACCTAAAGAGTCACATCAGAATTCACACTGGTGAGAAACCTTTCAAATGTCTTCAGTGTGAGAAGAGTTTTTCTTGTAAGGATAACCTAAAGTGTCACATCCGAATTCACACTGGTGAGAAACCTTTCAAATGTCATCAGTGTGAGAAGAGTTTTTCTCAGAAGGAAAGCTTAAAGAGGCACATCAGAATTCACACTGGTGAGAAACATTTCAAGTGTCCTCAGTGTGAGAAGAGTTTTTCTCAAAAGAAAAGCCTAAAGTGTCACATCAGAATTCACACTGGTGAGAAACCTTTCAAATGTTCTCAGTGTGAGAAGAGTTTTTCTCACAAGGAAAGCCTAAATCATCACGTAAGGGTTCACACTGGTGAAAAACCTTTTCCTTGTCCTCAGTGTGAGAAGAGTTTTTCTTGTAAGGATAACCTAAAGAGTCACATCAGAATTCACACTGGTGAGAAACCTTTCAAATGTTCTCAGTGTGAGAAGAGTTTTTCTCACAAGGCAAGCCTAAATAATCATGTAAGGGTTCACACTGGTGAAAAACCTTTCCTTTGTCCTCAGTGTGAGAAGAGTTTTTCTCGTAAGGAAAACCTAAAAAGTCACATCAGAATTCACACTGGTGAGAATCCTTTCAAATGTCCTCAATGTGAGAAGAGTTTTTCTCGTAAGGATAAACTAAAGTGTCATATCAGAATTCACACTGGTGAGAAACCTTTCAAATGTCTTCAGTGTGAGAAGAGTTTTTCTTGTAAGTATAACCTAAAGTGTCATATCAGAATTCACACTGGTGAGAAACCTTTCAAATGCTCTGTGTGAGAAGAGTTTTTCTCTGAAGGATAACCTAAAGAGTCACATCAGAATTCACACTGGTGAGAAACCTTTCAAATGTCCTCAGTGTGAGAAGAGTTTTTCCCACAAGGCAAGCCTAAATCATCACGTAAGGATACACACTGGTGAAAAACCTTTCCCTGGTTCTCAGTTTGAGAAGAGTTTTTCTCTGAAGGAAAGCCTGAATTAGCACGTAAGGATTCACACTGGTGAAAAACAGTCCTCAGTTTGAGAAGTTTTTCTTAACAAAAAAACCTGAAGTGTCACATGAGAACTCACACTGGTGAGAAACCCTTCTCGTGTTTGAAATGAGTTTCTCAAGCAAAAAAGGTCTGAGTAATCATAATGCCATTCACAACGGTGAATAATATTTCTTAGTTTGTCCCACGTTGCACAGAAACCAAGACAAACACAACAGTTGCATCGCGCCAAAGTCACGTTGTGCCATCATTGTATCTTCTTGTTTTATTGCACTATTGGTTTAATAAAATTGCAGTGTTCTGTAACATTTATTCACTTATTTCATGATTTATTCATTCACTTATTTTGTGAGTTTACTGTTTCACAGTAGTTATTACACACTGAGTTGTAATTATGAGTGTCACACTGATTCCACTCCAGCAGGTGGCGGGTGACTAACTGGCTGCCGAATATTAACGTTATCTCCACATTTCAGGTTGTGAGATTCTTGCGTCTACGTTTTTGGTTACCATGTTTTGTTTTCGTGCTATGTTATAGTCTTTATATTTCAAAGTTCAAATATTTAATTAAGGTATCACCTTGTTATTCCACATTTTTGTATTACAGTAGTACCTCAGCTTACAAAATTCCCAACAAACGAAAGTTCCTCGGATCGGATTAGGTCAATTACATGTTAATTTTGTCTCTACTTGAATTGTCGCCTTACAAAACTGCTCTTAGGAAGAATTACTTTCCTAAAGGGAGGTACCGCTGTCTTTCTCTCAACAATAAGGAATTAAAATAATACTTGAACCTGGTGCTATGTAACGTATATATGTAATCTGAGCCGTATGTAAGTAACTTTATTGCGCTGTGAAATGTCACAAGGATTAAGTTTTAAACACACTTTATTTAAACAGCCTTTCAGTTGGTGATTTTCGGGGTCAGTTCTTGAGCCGGGCGAGAAACGGGCATCCACGGAATGTATAATACTAGCACATCCACTTTATTTCAAACCACTTAGTTAGCCATTCCACCCATTCAAGTTTTCCAGAATAAAAGTCAACAAAATAATATATAAACCACTAAATCTTTTCTCATAGCAAATAGTTGATCACGAAGAAAACACCAACACATAAAAAATTAGCTTTGGACGGTGTGAATTGACTTTCAATCACTTTAGTCGACACGAAACGAGAAATAGCTTGCTGGCGTCGATTGCGTGATCTCTGTTTGCAACGTCCCAGTGTTTGATCCACAGGATTCTCGTTTCCGAACCACAGAATCACCTTCAGCACGAGACCAAGTTGTGCTGGCGACCCGGGCGTGGCAGGTTCGAGTTCCGGTCCGGTCCGAACTGAACTTCATCACTTGTTCTCATGCGCATGCGTACTGCTCCTGGTTTGTGTGTGTGAGCTATGTGTGCGTTCACACTTTAACAGGCTTAAATGAAGAGCAAAATTGCGAGTGGTCGTGTTGTCAGTGCTGGGCCGAAAAGATGATGCTATACACGCTAATACTAAACAGCATGCGCGTGCTTGTTTAAACTGTGGAGATTACACAATGCAGGTGATTATTACTTTGATTATTTTAAACTTTGAAATGCCAAGTACGAGTTCATATAACGCCATATTATTTCCACACAGGAGCCTGGTCGAATAGAGCAAATCATTCTTCTCTGGATTTATTTAGACACTGACCAATCAATCAGCTGGACATCAGGCGCTTTAGCAGGTAAGTGGACACTAGGTGGCAGCAAAGACTCGTGAATTGCAGTAGTGAGGAAACGTGTCTGTGCATCTTATATACGTATTAAGTACTGTATATACGTATATTAAGAACTTTAAGTTTAATTTACTGCATTTATAAAATAAAACACCGCAGTTTTGCCTTTCATTTGTGCTTTAGTAACATGGTCTAATTTTGCAATATTGTATATATAACTGTTTTACGGTTACAGTTAATAACTTAATATATTTATATGATAGATGTATTCATTATTCTATCGTGTGTGTGTGTGTGTGTGGTAGCAGACTGAATTGATTTAGTGAACCGTAGCTCATCTCACCTTCTGGCCTCTTGAACCGTGTCAGATTTTGATTGGTGGGCAGCACTGAAGGCAGCAAGGTCGCAAACACATTTTTACACTGATTCACATGTCTACTCACAGGAAGTCAGGCATGATCCCCTAAATAATCACTGACAGGTTTGTCTTTTATGCAGCTTCTTTCACCTCTTGGGTATTAAACATCAATTTAATTAAGAAGCAAGAACACACACACACATTCACACTGCAACTGCAACTGGTCCAACACTGTCAATTTGAAACAATTTTATCAAGTGTTTTGATATTCACATACAGTACTTGTTGTAATATTAAACTGCGTTCATTGTCTTCTCACCATAGATTTTGATAAGCTTCTTTTTCAGACTGCATTAAACAAACGTATCATTGACTGAGTTGCCTTTATGGAAGCTTTACATCCAGTTCCTGCATCCTGTCTTATTCTTTCAATATCCTGTCTATTACGGCCGTTCTCTTCGCGCAAACAACTTGCATATGGATAGCTTTATTGCCCCAGCACTTTCCTGGTAATGCACCGAACACACAGCACATTAGGCTTTTCACCGGACATTCATCCATACATATAGCACTCATGAATTAGCATAAGGAATAAAAACATTAAGATGAGAGAAAACAGGTGAACAGTGAAAGTCCTCAAACTTAAAGCTGTTTTTAATCTAATACAACCGTATATAACCTCTATGTAGCAGGCACGACACTTTACACCCTTTTTTACACACTGAAAAGCCATACGATCAGATACACCCTTGTTTAAACACTATACAGCTTTTACAATACTACCGTGAATAAACACTGTGTAGCATTTACAGTACTATACAGCCTAAAGCTAACACTAAGTAGCATTTAGAATAGTATACTTCCTTATATAAACACTATATAGCATTTACAAAACTGTACAGCCTTAAACACTATATAGCGTTTACAATAATATTCTCCATTATTTAAACACTTTTTAGTCTTTACAATACTTTACACCCTTATTAAAACACTATACAGTATAACGTTTTAGACACTTTACACCCTTAAAGCATGATACTTCACTCATTTACTTGAACAAAAACAGTTTTACTTGTGAGACAAATGTAAAATGAAAGTGATTTCGCTCAAACTTAAAAAGTGTCTGTAATCGAAACATCAATGCTGTTGAGTTTTGCTTCATTTCTGTTGTCACTCAGAGGATCAGTAATAACCGCAGAACAAGGAGATGTTAAGACTGATGGATTGTTTGAGACTTTATTGATGTATTGATCTATCGTCTGTGTTCATGGGTGTGTATGTTCGGCCTTAACCTGCAGAATGAGTGTGATGTCACATGGCTTTTTACTATTGTTACTGTGATATATGCCATGCTTCAGTGTTTCGTACTGTGCATAAGTTGAGCGAAACAGGTGAATGTGCAGAGGGAGTTTAAAAAAGGAGAGAGAGAGAGAGACAGAGAGAGAATGTGGGTAAGAGCGTGTAAAGAAGAGTGATGTAAGAGTAAATGTAAAGAAAAAAAATGAAATTTGATTTATAGTAGTAAAAAAAAAAAAAACCCTTAATTTTGTCACTCCTCCCTTTTAGGTTTTTTTTTTAATTCCGCCTACTTGCTCCTCAGGCATCTTCCTTCTCCTCCCCCAGCAATATGCCACCCAACTGATTTAAAGCCTTATATGGAAGCTGAAATGGGAAAAAAATCAGAAACAGGTGATGAACAGGAAAGGGAGGATGGAAAAAAATCATGGAACGATAAAAACACATAATGACGGTACATTTTATTGGCATGCATCAGGATTTCCCATATTTTTCAACAAGCACTTTTTTCAATTTGTTGGTCTTAGCAGCCACCACAACCAAAGAAACCCGTATCGATGTATCTGTAGCTGTTCTATTTCATTAGCAGAAATACACACGGCATGTGTCGTTTGTTGAATCCTCAAGGACAAAATGTCTGAGTGGAATGGTGGCCAAACTCAAGTAATTTATGACTCCTGGAAACACTGGTAATATATATTTTTTAAATGTATGTTTAGCTTGATTTGAAATATTTTATATTAAAGCGAACTGTTTTTTAAAATGCATACTACACGTTTGATTATTTCTATGAATTTGTTAAAATCGTTAATTGTGATAATTGTTACGTATTGCATTTTAAATTAAGACGTAACTGTGTGGCAGTTAAGGGTTTCATAATTGATTGATGAATTGTTTCATTTACTGGTACTGTTATTTTATTATGGCGTCAGTGTCAGGAAAACCAACTATCGCACAGCCAATTACATTTGTCGTCCGACTCCGATGTTCTAAATTTGGTCGCGAGTGACGTCACTGGCGTGTTTGGGTTTTGGCGTGCAGATGGTTAAATGACACAGGGTGGGGTTTGGGGAGGGGGCACCAGCTGCCACCTTTTCCTTTAAAGAGCCGTAGAGAGGGAAAAAACACAGAGGGATCCCATGTCATCACTAGATTAAGGACTAATTTTTGTGTGGAAATACTGATTGGTAAAACAAAAGCGTCGACAGGCAAAATAAGAGAGAGGGGAAGACGAGCGGACGAAATAAGACAGTTTCAGGATTAACGATGCAATTCGGGTCCGACATGGTGCTTGTTCGTCTTAAATCATTTAAATCAGACACGTCAGTCTGCTACTAAAAGACGTGATTGTAATTATAATACCGGACAACTGGAGCAGGTGAAGAGAAACGGAAGAAAGGATGATAAAACTGAGAAGAAAGAGATAGACTTTATGGAGTGAGTGCTTAAATATCACAGAAAGCTCTTTTCCCGTTGATCGTTTCGCTCGGTCGAGTCTATTTCAAGGCAGAAGCACGTAAATTCCATCTCTAGAACCAGACTGAAACACAGGTATCAACAAGGGGGATCAAAGCAATCGATTTTTGTAAAATATATATTTTTTTCTAGCGCTTTCTATCGCTCACGTAGCAAGTTGCATATTGTTGATCCAATCGATGCGTTGGATGTTAATCACATTGTCGTCGTTTAATTGAAGCGAATTTCCGCGCTAGTTCTTCTGCACGTTCAGCTGGACCAAACGCCGACCGGATTTTTTTCCGTCAGAACAAAAACAAAAAACCCAGTACATTTCACGTAGCGTTTATATACACGTTGTGTTCATGTGTGTGTGTTCAGTAACACGCACACTGCACGCACGCGAACAGAGCCATACCCAAAGCGAGTAAGTATTTAACGTAGGTGTTTGTGGTGTCTGTGTCGTGGTGTTGTGTACAGTGGACGACATCTCGCTGTTCTTGATGGTTCTTGTGTGTGTTCCTGGTGCTGATGCTGAGCAGACCTGCTGTCAGTCAGAAACTCAACAAGTAGCCGCGGTCCAGCCACTCGAGCCACATCACGCCGATCAAAGCGAGATTTTGCATGCATGCATGTGTGTGGATCATGTACACCTTTCCTTTTTATCATTTTATCAGACGCGCCGGTTTTATACCTGGACAAAGGTGTCGGATGAAGCACAAAAGTGGAGTCACAGTGTGTTAAAGCTTCAGTGTGTAGTTTAGAATCATCTGGTGGTTTCCGTCAAAAGTGGT
This sequence comes from Paedocypris carbunculus, assembly GCA_028128575.1. Taxonomy (NCBI): domain Eukaryota; kingdom Metazoa; phylum Chordata; class Actinopteri; order Cypriniformes; genus Paedocypris; species Paedocypris carbunculus. The sequence goes on from SOMO01000104.1 coordinate 170,182, forward strand.
GTCAACCTGTCAATTTTGATTGACAAATTAAATTTTCATTTTCAAGACTCGGGCCTGTAGAATATTCTGTTATTTTCCAGTCCCTCACCACCAGTGCACTTTATTTCCAGCTGTTCACTGAAGCACATCCCTCAATCTGTTATTCCAACCAGAATTCCAGAAAATTCCCCTTTTCCTTTTTTTTTTTTTTTTTTTTATATCCAGTGTTGTGATGGGTCTCGTTCATTTCCTCTTTCTGACACATTGTGCTTCTCAGCAGATTGATGTGAACATGTTACTTTAGATAAATAAAAGCAGATTTTTTTTCTTTTGAATGGCACTTTTCTAGTGAAAAAATATGTTCAGTCACTATTGAATTTCACCCGTGCTTAATTGCACCATTTTGCTTTTCACGTTCAGATTGGACATGTGCAAGTAAACCTGTTTCTATCTGTTTATCTGGCTCCGCTTCTGGTCCCTCCCTTTCTCCCGCCTCCTTCTCCCACTTACATCCTACAACCAGCAGCGTGTTCAATCCCCATTTATTAGGTTCCTCCTGCTGAGACCTTTGGTGGTTTAGAAACGTACAAGCCTGATCTTCTCACGGTGACCTTTCACAAGCCACATGCAAGGACTCCTCCATTCACCTTCTTCGTCCTCTGTGTTTTTTCTTTTCCATTATCTTTTTTTGTCAAACAACTCGATTCTTTCTCATCACTAAGAATAGTTTCAATCAAGTTCATGTGTGATTTGGCTTAACACAATTATATCCCTTCTCACTTCAACTTCATTCCCTGAGTACTAAACGGGGACTATAAAGGGATGGTAATTAACCGAAGAGGGCACTTTTATTAATTAGGTTTTAACGAGAGCTGAGAATGAAGGGAGGGAGTGGGTTATAACTATCTTAAGAACATTGTTAGTGCAAGATATGAGGATAGAGTCGTGCACATCTCACTCCCTCTAAGCTCCTTTACTCCATCGCTTTCCTTCTTTCAAATGAAAATAAGAGAAATCATAGTTTGGGGGGCGGGGTGGTGCAAAGGAGCCACATTACTTTTAATCTCAAAGTCTGCCTGATGACGTTCTGAGATGTTGATGGTGGATGATGTTTGATGGAGAAGTGAATCCAAAGCTTGTGCGTAGAAAGATCATTATATGTCGCTGGGATTTTGTGTGTGTTTGTGGGTGTGAGCAATCTGAAGGTGTTAATTTGTCTCCTTTCATGTGGATGTTCATTTGTGGCTCTCCACAAGGGGCAGCGCAGCTGAGAGGAGCTTAATGCACAAAAACAGAAAAAGATCAAGCCCAAGTCTCAGGAATTCTGCTGCAGCTCCACCAATGTGAAATCAGACCTGCTTCGTTCCAAATCCGCGTGATCTGATTGATTTTGTGAAATTAGCTGTCGTTCAACGGGATGTAAAAAGTGACCCTCACGTGTAATGTGTTGACTGAAGTGCAGATGGTGTGTATGAGGAATCCATACCTCACACAGGAAGATAGAAAGGAGGAGGGGGTACTGCAGTATTTTGTGGTGTGCAGTTGCCCACTGTGTCCTCTAGGTGGCCTTTGAGCACCACACAGCCTCAACTGCAGTGGGATAGAAAGAAACATTCAAAGAACATACACTGCACCAGCTAGAGAGAAATGCAGTTGGAGTTAGATGCAGAAAATCGCAAGAATGTAAAATACAACCAAATATAATCGTCAACTGCTTTGCTTTTTCTTTCTTTCGTTTTTCGCTTTTCTATAAAGGTGCATGAAGCCACTCTCTTTTGCATTGTTTCTGCCGCTTGAATAATTCATGAATGTAGCCTTCATTTACCTTCACTGCAGCCATTCCCATGTCCTCAGTGATTTTCTCCACGGATGTCGTAAAGCATTCTCTGTTTTTCGCCTTTCTCCTCTCTCTGTGTCGCCTTCAGTGCCGTTGTCTGTTAAAACCGTATCTGTTCTTACAACCAACCCCCATCCCAGTGGACTTGCACACTTAATGTTCTCGCTTTATCTTCACACACACTTAACAATGATTCCCCTATTTAGTGGGAGCCATTATTCTTTGTCAGGGCACAGTGTTATGCATTTTCCTGTTTTTTAATTAGTTTCATGTGTTGGTGAAACGCATTTCTTTTTGGTTTTCTGCAGCAAGGTTCTCGTTTAAAGCACGTCACTAGAGTCTGATTATTCTTTAAATGCCTAAATTGATAAGCGTATACGAAAATACATGGTCTTTTGTTTGTCTTGTCGTTCTATTTTTAAAAAGTAAATAAAAGCATACAATTCAGCAGCTAATTTGACAGTACTAGCGGTCTGGACCGTCAAAGACGCTGTCCATGGTGCTGAAGTGAGTTTCGCCTGTGCCATATGTTGCTTTTCAACCTTTTCTCATTCCTGCAACTTTCAGGCCATTATAATTTCACTTTCTAACTGTTAGTTACAGACAAAGTGATGACCATTGATGGAATTATATGGAGACTTGCCCGTGAGTTTCTATTGAATGAATAATGCGCTCAGGAATGTGCTGAATCGATGACCCAGTAAAATATTGGGAGAAGTCTCGTACTGAATGTAAAGAGAAATCTCACGTAGCAAGAAAGGATGAGACGTGATAGCAAATAAAGCGCAGTGGTGTGTTGTTACGAACTGATCTGAATGGTCTGCATTAGATTATCCCTCTGCTGAAAGAGACGAAGGGTAAGTGAGAGATAGTGTAGAGTTAATGCTCTGCAGTGTTTTCTCCCTATTTTGTGTAGCTCAGCAAATAATCGTTCTGCCTTTAGCTTTTCTCCCTCTTCCTCCCACCCTTCTCCCTTGTTCCGTTCTTCTGCCTCTTTCTATTGGATACAATGGGAACACGGTGCGGGGAGGGGGCGTCTGTGAAAGATCCAGTCGTTTTCATCCCCCTTTACTGTAATTGAGGAGAGTGTTTTAGTGAATTGAGGGACATGTGAGCTGAGTGATGCTCAGGCGAGGAAAAGGAAGAATGAATGCGTTGTCATCTCGGCTTTATTATGTAACATTGATTTTTATTTATTCATTTTTTTTTTATCATACTTCTGTTGTCGATTCATTCATATGCTTTAGATCACATGTGTGCACCCACCCACGTGCAGACATGAACCAAAACCCTCCTGTTTTTTTTTTTTTTTTTTTTTCCTCTTTTTTTTCGCCCTCACTATAGCTCCCCTAAAGTGGTTAAAACGACCCTTTTAACCAGCTCTGCACCAGCATGCTCAAGCCATACTTAACACAATACCACGCCACTGCTTTCAGGCTATAACTGAAGTTTTTTTCCCCAACTTGGTGAAACACACAAGTAGCTCCATTACTAATTCTGTCTTTTCTTCTCCTCTCTCTCTCTCACCGCAGGCTCCTCCTCTCCCCCTCCTCCTGCCGTTCTCTCGCCTCCTCTCCCTCCCCCTGCTCCTCTATGCTCAGTTCGGTGTGTGTCTCCTCTTTCAAAGGGCGCAAGGGTGGGAACAAGTCGTCCAACAAAGCATGTTACAGCGCAGACATGACTTGTCCGTCAGACAGCGAGAAAATAGTGATAAACTGCGGGGGGGTTCGGCACGAGACTTACCGCAGCACACTCAAGACGTTGCCGGGGACGCGCTTGTCGTGGCTGACTGAGCCGGACGCCTTCAGCAACTTTGACTATGACCCCAAATCCGACGAGTTCTTCTTTGACCGGCACCCCAACACGTTCGCGTTCATCCTCAACTACTACCGCACGGGAAAGTTGCACTGTCCGAACGACGTGTGCGGCCCTCTGTTCGAGGAGGAACTCGCGTTCTGGGGCATCGACGAGACGGACGTGGAGGCTTGCTGCTGGATGAACTACCGACAGCATCGGGACGCCGAGGAAGCGCTGGACAGCTTCGAGACGCCCGAGCCCGACCCGCCCGAGGACGACCCGGCGCTTACGGGCGGCGCGGACGGGGACTTGAAGAGGTTGTGTCTGCAGGAGGACGGTCGGAACCCAAGCTGGTGGAGTACGTGGCAGCCCCGAATCTGGGCGCTGTTTGAAGACCCCTACTCCTCCAAATACGCCAGGGTGAGTGAGTCTCCTCTGTATGGGCGCGTAACGGTACACCTGACCAACACCACCGCTTTAGTGCATCACACGCGGGGAGTGGAAGTCAAACTCACCTTGAAGCCCCGTTCACCTGTTCCGTTATATCCGTGTTGGGGAGTCTGGGGTCAAACTGCTGACACGCGTAGCAGGAAAGATCCGATGCACATTGTGTGGAAGTTCTGGGAAGTTTGTGCAGACGTTTCTGAATGTTGGAGCTTTTAGGTGTCATTTGGATTCCACGCATCTCCTTTAGCTCGCGCGTTTTTGTTTTTTTTTTTGTGGGTGTCGAGCTCGCAACATGCGTCACGAGCTCCAAACTTCTGTTTTTCGAGCTGTGTGTAAAACCAATAATTTGAAGTGTTAATTTTACTGACTCGTTTTATTTTATTTATTACTTTACTTTAACTACCGTATATGTATTAATTAACTAAGTATATGGCACTCACCCGACTTTTGTCCATCTTCTTACTGTAACTACTGTAACTGACCATTCATTACATGTACATAGAAAAATATGATTGCAAAGTTGTTTGCCCTTAGTGTGTAGGACAAATGACAAATTAACTAGTAGTTACTATTACTAATAGTCACAATTGTCACTTTGTGTGGTACTATATTTATGCAGAACATCCACTAAAGCCCATGTATTACTAAAACAAGTGTGTGTGTGTGTGTGTGTGTGTGTGTGTGTGTGTGTGTGTGTGTGTGTGTGTGTGTGTGTCATGACATGAGGGTTTTTTTGCCAGAACCTGTTACCTGCTTGTTTGGTTCACTGATAGTCGAGACCATCAGAAGACTTACTAAAGAACTCAGAATGCAGTTTTTCCATTTTGGCAGTCTGAAGTGAAAAAAAAAAAAAAGAAAAAGCTCCACAGCATTGCAGATTCCATTAATATTTATACTGCTCCATTCCTCAGTTCTTAATCTTCAAGTTATATGTTTTACAATCTTTGTTTTAGTCACTGGTGTGTGTAGAGAGATGTTCCAGCAGGGGCACATGAAATTTAACGGTTGTTCTCAGAACGTCTTCCGCAACCTGTGACCATTTATCACTTTTATCAGCATAGGCATGTTATTTGAGATATTTATCTCCCTCGGCAAATCTGGGTCAATAGATCACAGTCAGGATCAGTCAATACAGACCAGCTTTACTTAAAATGAGACTAGATTTCCATGTAATGATTGTTTTCCCCCTGCAATTTGGGAGCTCATCTGATTGCAGATTTGCCCAGGACGCATTCAGACTATCTGTAAGTTATTCACCGAGGGAGGGAGAGATGGCGTCATCATTTTACTGCGTCGTCATTGAGCGGAGGTCTTCTATCAAGCGTGACACGCGTGGTGTTTTATTAGTGGGCTGCTGTATGGGTGCAGGGCATTGTGCCGGACTGCTAATCATCACCTACAACCTCCGAGTGCCTTTCTCTCGCTGTGCTATAGCGTAACACTGCGGCGTCTCATACTAGCTGACTGCGCGCTGATTTCTGCTGCAGAGAAACTAAACAGCAGAGAAACACAGTCACAACCACTTTTTCACTCACGTGTGGATTCCCAAAAACCTACAGTCTCGGTTTTAACCCAACAATTATTTATTATTATTATTATTTGATATTGATGATTTATATATGTATTTTTTTATTTATAAGTAAACTTTTTTTTATCGTATAGGCACGAGATGAAAGCAAACAGTTTGGCTAAGAGGAACTCACAAGTTAGATCAAATGACTGTTGAGAAATTAATAAATGAACTTGTACCCTTTAGTACTTTAGTGCTGTTTTCTAACTACTAAATTAGTACTATTGACACATGCAGTTAGCCGATGCATTATTCCAAAGTCACTTTGGCATTGTGTCCACTTTATACTTTTCAGAATTCGAACCCACAACCTTAATTGAATTGTATTTAATTGAATTGAAAAAGCCTTTACCTTAATAAAGGCAGTTAACACCAAGTTTTCAATTTTCTTATAGAACATAAACATATCATTCTTAGAAAAAAACAAAAACAGAAACTTGGCATCTTCATACTTCAAACTATCGAACTTCACACTTCATCAAAAACAGAATCAGAT
>SOMO01000104.1:197242-231085 GCA_028128575.1 Paedocypris carbunculus
TCTCTCTCTCTCTCTCTCTCTCTCTCTCTCTCTCTCTCTCTCTCTCTGTCGCTCTACCTTCTCTACATTCCTCTATCCTCTCTCAATCCCTGTTTCCTCTCTCTCTCACTCTCTCTCTCTCTCTGTCTCTCAGACTCGAAGCAGAATGGAGATGCTGCAAACGCTGCTCTGGCCAATGAGGACTGTCCCACTATAGACCAGGTGCTGGGTCCAGACGACAGGAGTCCGGCGACTGGTGGGCTGGGGACAGGGACGGGGCGAGAGCGGTACCCGCACGACAGGGCCTGCTTCCTCCTCAGCACCGGAGAGTTCCGCACCACAGAGAGCAATGTCAGGAAAGGTACGCCACACCACTGTCTGTTCTCACTGCTCTGAGCTTTACACACAACACCACGCAAGGTAAGTTCTTAGTCTGGAGCAAAAACACAATCAGTGGGGCTCATGATGATACGCTAGATGATGTAACCGCAGTCATACATGCCGACACATACAGTATATATGTCCATCACATGTACGTCTAGACTCTTACTAACAGCTCAGCTCCCTCGCGTTTGCTCTCATCCTCCTGCACATGAATCATTCTGAAGGGCATTACTTCCGCACACCACAATCAGTCATTCCACTTCTTTATATCTTTATATTTGATCGAATGTTAACTTGGAACTTAAAAAAAGCCAATATCTGTAATTAATGAAACATGCCACAGCATCTAGCATATACAAGCTCTTCAGATGCTCTCTTTTTGTCTATCTATCTATCTATCTATCTATCTATCTATCTATCTATCTATCTATCTATATTTCTGCATGTCTGTCTGTCTCTCACTTTTTAGATCTGTCTCTAGATCACATAGACCTATCTATCTATCTATCTATCTATCTATCTATCTATCTATCTATCTATCTATCTATCTATCTATCTATCTGTCTATCTATCTATCTATCGTCCACATACTTCTCTCTCATATGTCTGTCTCTATCTGTCTAACTCTCTCTCTGTCTGTAAGTCCGTCTGTCTGTCCGTCTATCTGCCAGTCTTTTTACAGTAATCATGCTTCCTTTTGCTCTTTCTCGCTATCACTCATTTTTTGTTTCAATTTCAATTTTGTTTTACCTTCTCTCCCCGTCCTCCCACACCATCATTTGACTCTTCCAACCATCCATTGCGTCCTCCCTTGACACCACGGATGCCATGTCTCACCTTCATCCTCCATTCTTTACACTCTTATCTTTTCTCTATCTCTCCATGCCTTGTATGTACTCTTCTGCGACTGCATGTTTCATTTTTACGGCCCTCCTTTCTGTACGACACCTCTTCCTCTGCTGCACTTCTTCTCCAACCTTCACTAAACCCAAACGCACCCCCTTACACAACAAAATCCCACCCTACCCACAAAAACACTAGAATCCGCCGCCGCCAACCCAGTCCCTCATCCAGGAGACGATTGGTTCAAGTCGGAAGGGCCACTGTTTCAGCAGGACCTCAATGCCAATTCTGCCTCTTCCTGGATCAAACCATAGTGATACAGAGGTAACATAATAAAAGTCTCCCGTGCTGCAGCCTAGACTATCTGATTCCCCACTGATGGAGATTCTATTCCACCTGACATAAAACCTTCACGAAGCCTATAAATATGAACTGCAAGCGCACTTTTCTCTCTAATTGTGTCCTGACTGCACTAGCCGTGTTCATTTACACCCCAAATTGGTTTATATAAACTTTCTGAGAGTTATGACTTTGCAAATGCATGTTTATTTCGTAGCTAAGGGATAGAAATGTACGTATTAACAATCACGGCAGGAGGTTTGAGTGAGTCAAAGGCGATTGCACTGTTAAAAAAATTCCACGTGATTTTCCTTTAATAATAAGGAACAGACGGTATTTGCAAGATTACTATTACAAATTACTAATTTATTATTTATTTAATTATTATTTAATGATTTTATTTAGTTTAATAGATATTTTAATTGCAACAGATTGCTTAAATGAACTTACACATAAGAAAATCTTATACATTGTGTGACTCAATTCTATATTAATACAAAATACTGTAAGAATAACAGTGTCATCTCTCTTTGTCTTTCACTCAAGTCTTGACGAGTGGTTTTTTGTTGATATATATATATATATATATAACATATTTATGTTTCACAAATATTTATATATATGAATATATATATGTAGATGGTCAGGTATGATTGTTTCTCATCCTGATTGTTCCTGATTGTATTCTGAGTATTGTACATGTGTTTTAAAAGTCTCAGGGCAGGAAACGTTACACTTTAGTTGGCAGTCTGACGTTACAAATGGTGAAAAATTGAAGAAAAATGTGTGATATTTCTACTGTGATGACTTGAGGTCCGCTGGTCTGACACGCTGTTGTTGTGTTATCTCCTTCCTCAGGTTGTGTCGTGTCATGCGTTTGTATGTCAGCTCTTGTTGCTACACCGTTACACTGTCTTTTCTTGTTTGTGTGTTGTTGTGCGTGTGTGCGTGTGCGTGTGCACTTTAATCCATTTGGTGTTGCTGTGACTTCTTCCTCCTCCTCCTCCTCCACCGCCTAACAGTGACCTTTCACCTTTGTAGTGAGCCCCTCGGTTCTGTATTTCTGCTGTTTTGTTTAATGTTCCAGAGACAAAACACAGTATTTTATGCATTATAAATGGCTGCGTCCACATTCCTGGATTTATAAAATCACAGATTCTGGAATGTAAATCTCATTTTTTTTTTTTTTTTTTTTTGCTTTGTTAAATGAACCAAGCAAAATAATCGATAATTGTAATGAATTTTAATTCGGGTGAGTAATTTGTGTGATAGTTGAGAATAAAATGCTGCTATAATACACCAGATTAGACTCAACACTAAATTACCCACAGTTCCTTGTGTCGTGAAAAAATGGTACAGTAGAACAGAACATAGGACTCCGTTAACGTTTAAATTGCGTTTCAGTAAAACACGCCAATGAAAAACTACTCTCTATTTTCATGTAATAAATTTATTAAAGCATTTTATATTATTCTATCACAAATAATTTTAAATTGATAGTCTTCTGACAAGATTTAAGACATATTTTGGGTTTAAACACAGCATAACCCTGCAGACCTCAATCTAATCTAGCTGCTCTGTGAAATATGCAAATTAGTACTTTGCCAGGAGGTGTGCCCTTAAGATTTGACCACGCCCACACATCTAAGTAACCAATCTCAAACATCTTAGTGAGTCTCATTGACGAGAAAGTCATGACGTTTTTATAAAATATTTTAGCTAAAGTTTTGTGTACTTTAACAAGCTACTGTACTCTACTGTGTATAGTATTTAAACATGGCGCTTAACCGCCCTATTTCCCGCCACGTTTACTGTGTTTTGTCTTTGCGGAGACTTTCATTGCCACATTCAACAGTGTTTTCATCAGCGAGTGGTGAAGTAAAGCCACGGACATATGGCACGGGGGGGTTTTGATGAATGGTCACTGAAAGGAGGCGTTTTTGCTGTCTATGTTTTATTGACTGGTTTATTTATAGTTTGATACTTTCCGTTTCCTCTCTCTCTCTCTCTCCTGAAACTGCCCTCCACTCTGGGGTCAATTGGCCAGTGTTTCATCACAGCCTTTCTTTCCACTCACCCAACTTCCTCGGAACTTTTTCCAACTTGGATACGGCCGTGCTGAAACACTGAAGCTGTTAGGATGTGTGCTACAGTCCTGTAGTCCGACCGGTCAAGGATACACACACAACAAGAGAAATCCTGTCTGATTAGAAAGGAACGAACTGATGAGATGTGTGACATCACTAAAACGCCACTAGCTCCACAAACACTGATGTAATAACACACACGGAACAGTAGGAGGACACTGTGATGCAATACGTGTGAAGAAGCAACGCAGAACCGTATCATTTTAGGGGATTTGACTGGTGGGATTAAGACTGGGATTATGTCATTTTTCCAGATTATTTTTACCATTTTACTTATTTTCTTAGGATAAGCCTAATTTTTGTGTTAAAAATTACACCCATGTATTGTTTATGTGAATCATGATCATTATTTAAAATTTGAGAGACAAAAATTGGTTGAAATTGTTTATTTTAATAAATTTTTATTAATTGCTAGTAATAATAACTATGATACTTTTTGTGTTGCTTTTTCACATTGCCAGACGATCCCAGGGTCAAACTGGACCACCAACATTATTGTTGGACGAGGGAAATTAATATAATAGGATGGTGAAGGGCTTTCCATCACGTGTATGGTGTTTTTCTGTTGGTAAACCAATGTTCAATATTTCCGAACCAGGTTTAGCCAAGTAGTTTTCCAAATTTGTCTTAGTGTTTACAGTCAAACCATCTGAACCACGTGTTTCTTCCTCTTCTGAATCCACCACAGCTGTATTTCTTTCCTCACACTTGAACTTCCGCCTTTTTTGTATGTACCTTTTGCCCTCTCTCTCAGACAGGAGCCTGTTGCCACGGAAACAGTGGATGAGAGTAGCACTAAGCCCAACATCCAAATAGGAACATAACGGGTTAAAAACTAAGACTATTCAGGCCTCCAATGGGTTCCTGATACACCTAACACCACACGTTTATTTAGATGATTCTTTTTTTACATTTTTGAATTATTTTGCTTGTAATTTTCTTTGAGCAAATCTAGTCTAGCTTTCCAAGTCTTTGACATGTGGATGGTCCGAGCGATTGATGAGGGAAGTGGCGTTGTGGTCAGTGAGGGCACAGTGGTCATCTTCCTGAAAGCCATTGTCTCCAAGCGTCGGAATACTGCTGCACTGCAGGGCTGCAGTCACCCATCCTCCCTTTCCTTCTCCTTCTGCAGACTGATTGATTTTCCCCGCTGCTCCCGTTTAACCTCACTTCTGCATCTTTACTGTAACAGAAGAACGCGGGGCATCTCTCTTGACCAACGAGACCGATTTATTTCCATTTTCCTAATATCGTGCTTCAGATCGTGTCTAAACTCCGTGTCCTTTCATATTCGGATGCATCAAGCCGCTTGATGCGTATTAGACAACCATCTGCAGCCGTGATTAACCGCAACGTATATAATTCTTCCGGTACAGTGATGTTATTGTTCGAATAAATTACGAATAGATTTGCCGTGCTGAATCTAAATTATACCCTGCAAAACAAATGGGAGAAATCAATATGCAACTGCTTCCTCGTGCTATTTTTTCGAGTCGTTCAGCAGTTCTCACATGGGCTTTAAAGCCAATTGTCAGAGGTCCAGGTTGACTGCAGTGCAGTAAAATTCAGTTTGAGAATATGGCTGAGAGGGTTGTGGATAGAAAGACCTCGGAAAGGGTCAACAACTTGTAAAAATTACGTCCGAAAATCATCAGAACAATTTGCACAAAATACTTTAAAATAAAAATGTAATACTATGATACTAAGTCAACAAGAGCCTGTCCAATTTACATATTTAACGACAATAAAAAAAATCTATTGTAATCAAAAAAAAATTGGTTCATATTAGCCGATTGAACAAATGTAAAACTTTTAAAATATTGTTGTGCAACTTGTACGAAGTGTATTTGTTATAGTGTGCAAACAGAGTGCGAAAGGCTTGGATTTATTTACCTTTCCATAAACTTTTGGATTGTTTCCACTGATAAAAATGTTTTAGTTCAATTGCGAATCTTTACTTCTTTTATCTGTCTATGGTGTATATAATATTTTATTCATATAAACATTTTTATTTACAGTATTTTTAATATTTTCATATATTATTATTATTATTTTTATTTTCTTTCACTGAGAGGCTGGTAAATATAGTAAATCTTCCATAGTAAATCAATTCCCATTCTTTTTAAGTCCCTTTTTTAAAGAGACTTGTACACACATGCTCTGTTCTTTTCACTGTAGTGTTTTCTACAGTCTCGGATGAAAGAGCCTGTGGTGATTGCTGGTATTTAGACGTTTAATCTCTTGACCGTGTTGAATGATACATGTCAAATCATGAACTTGTCTCTCCTCTCTTCTCACGTCACTTCACAAATCTGTGTCACTGTGGTTCCTGTAATTTAGACCTTTTATTTTTACATTGTGTAACGTCAGTGTGTCGTGTTGCCGTCATGTTTCTCTGTGTTTAGATCATACATGCAGACTCCGTTTATCTTGTATGTATGGGACTAGCAGTATTTGTCGTTTCTCAAAAGAAATTAATATCCCAGTGTGGATATTGCAAATATTAACCGAGCACAAATATTGCATTTATTTAACAAACCGAATTTTTGTTCCTGGAATTACGTCACTAATTTCTGCAGAGTCACATTTTTATTACACATCTGTGATATAAAACACATAATTGCTGGAGAAGCTGTTATCAATAGCAACTTATTTTACCTAAAAGTTAATCTTTAAAACGTCCTTCATGTCATCTGGGAATTTAACCTACAATTGGCGTTGCAATCCGCAGAATATGAGCCAGGAAGCCGCCATCATCGGCGCCATGATCTTTCGGTTAATATTTGTGTGGAGTACTAACACTCACCTTCCATCCCACCCTCAGGCCATTTGTACAGTCCGCGTAGTGTCACTAAAGTTTAACAAGAGGTACGTACACGCAGCCCTGTCGGATTAAAGACTGGCGGTGTCATCTCCGTGGGCTGGATTGCATGATACGGCTAATTATGCTAAGCTAAAACGCTAAGTTGCGTATGCTAAGCTAATATGCTAATTGTGCTAAGCAACAAGGTTAGGAGTGCGTGTTTCATGCTCGGCAATGCACAAGACTCTGTGATCTGAGAACGTAAAACTACAGAGGATACCTGATTATATTTGAATCCGAGGTCTCAGATAATGAGATGACGAAGCAGAGCACAGAGTCTTTGTTGTTGAAGACTTCAATATAACCCAGTCGTCGTTTTAATCATTTTCCCATACGTGTTGTTTTATTAAAGCCTTGCTCTGTCGCATGTCGTGAGGCTTGTGAGTTGGTTGTGTTACACTAGATCCATGCAAGAATCATTCAGTCTGTGTTTTTTACATATTTGGTTAAAAAACTAATTATTAATAATAACAGTGATGGTAGTTGTATTTAAAATCTTGCCTCTTTTTCATCAAATATTCTCGTCTTCTGTTGTCATTTTCAATCCACTGTTTCTCTTTGTGTTTGAGCCTGATTCCGAACACGTGGTCGTGTCTAAAGACAATTCTTTTACTGTAGCCATTCGCACACTGTCTTGATGTAGCTAGTTGTGTTAAAACGTGCTAATTGTTTACGAATAGACAAAGAGAGCGAAAGTAAGAAAGCAGGAACGAGAAAGAGAGAGAGAGAGCGTGATTGCAAACGGCTTCGATTTACTTACCGCTGTTGTACATAAATTGTAGTTTCATCGATCGTAATTAATCTGATTCCAGGGAAGGGAAGGAAAAGGAGAATTAAGGACCTTGGGAAGATGTTTTATTTAGTTGGACGCTACCAAGAAACACAGTCCAGTCAGCTTTCTAGATTTTTCTAACGTGGAGTTCAATGTAATAATCCGTGGGTCTTGCTGATCCGCACCAGGGTCGTGAGATCTAGTCCCATCCACCACAGACAAGTGGCAATGCCGCACGCAGTGTCCCAAACACGGTCACACACTCCCCAGATCCGGCTTCAGGATCGGACACGCCGACTATACGACAGTAGGACCTTCTTAACACTCTGTGTTTCTTCCCCTTGTCTCTTGTTCTGTTGAAAAGTTCCTCTGACGTCTGTGTTTGTGTCTGTGTGGGAAGTTCTCGCGTCGGGAGGGAGTCGTCTATGATGTAACGTGCCAGCTTTCCTTCCACATTCACTCTATTCCCATCGCTTGCTGATTTCCGTTGATGAAAAGACGAAATCCAATGATTCAACAGACTTGTTATTACGGACGCTATGTGGAAGGAAGGCTTTATGGCACTTCAGGGTCATGTGAGGCTGAGAATACTACCTAGAAGTTTCCAGAAGCTCCTCGAGCATCTAAAAAGGTGGAAACGGAAGGTAAAGGTCCGACTTTGTGGACAGGAGAAGCATCACATGGCCCGCGGTGCTGAGCGAGGCGGTGCTTGACTAGACGGAGCTCTGTCGGGCTCCTGTGCTAGTGTTCCAGTGTTTTCCGAGACTGGGTCAAGCACCTGGATGCTGCGCTCGTGTCCGGCCTTTCGGTCTGAGTCGGCAATCAGGTGCTTCATCCACTTGCTCCTTTACACATTTGCTCTATTTCTCCCTGACAACTGTATGTGGCTGCAAGTAGAGGGAGCTTTTGTAAATACTGCTGTGCCATAAAACAAAACTTGTGATGACAGAACTTGATGACATTTCATAACTCTCATTTTCCTGTTTTGTCCTTGTCTCTGTCTGTCCCTGTCTGTCTGTCTTTCTGTCTGTCTGTCCGTCCGTCTGCTTTGATGTCATTCGCATCTGTTTATTTCATCATTGTTTTGGTTGATTTCGGAACTTTATGCCGTCGTCTTCCCCTCTCTGATTGATTTGGATGCGACTCTAACCACATTGTCATTCCATATCAACAACTTTTTCCAAATTTTCGTTATATTTTCTCCGGTGTGTGAATCAACCGTCACTCATCTTCTCATTTCATCGTCAATGCACTTGATTCGGGGGATTGCTTTTTCTCTAGCTACCGGCTACGAGAAGTCCCGCAGCCTCAATAACATCTCGGGGATGACAGGCGTCCCCCTGCGCCTCACCCCCATCACTCCCATCAATAATCCTTCCTTCGAACCCTACGAGACCCCGGGACCCCTGCGTCGCTGCCGATCCCCCATCCCCTCCATTCTGTAGCCAACCCCGAAGAACATTTTTTTTAGAAACCTGGAAGACGCTCGCGCATATTTCAGTAGTCGAATAATTTAAAATAAGGAAGCGTCTGCACCTCCGCTCACACATTTCCCTGGTCGCAGAACCGAGTCTTTTTAAAATGTCAAGCCTCAAAGGATGCGGGTGGATTTCTTTAGGGATATAGAGCTTTAAGTCCGAAACTAGATCAAGTGAACATTTTCCAACATCTCCATTGCATAAACTTAAGGCAATATTTCAAACGGGCAACTAAAATACAATTTTAAAGCTGGTTTTGACAGCGATTATGCCTTATCAACGGGTAAAAAAAATAATCACTGTATTATTACATAGGCAGCATTGAGCCACACTGTATGAAATCTACTGTAGTTGAATGATAATAGCTGGCTTTTCCATATCTTCCGCGGTTCTGGCTGAAAGCTTTTGTATATACAACAAATAATAAGACTGTGATCCAGCAATCATGTTCATTGCGAAGATCTCCTTTAATACACCATTATAGGCCTTGAAAATCCACAAATACCGTGCTTGTAATTATAAATGTCATACTTCACAGACATGCGAGTAGTTAAAAGCATGCAAAGAATATTTCAGGTAGGCGAGTAGAACTAAAAAAAAAAATCAAAAGGAACGATCAATGGCAGCCAGATGCTTTCTGACCTGAAATGGATTTAGTGGACGTTTTAACACCGAATTAGTGCTGTTTTTAACACCTAGAGTGTTTTTTTTTTTTTCTTCTTTTGGCTGTTTTTGTTTAGTGCCATGAAGTGGGAATGATTCTAAAGACAGACATTTAACACCACAAGCACCTTTAGTCGCCATTTTACAATGAAGAAAAGTAAACGTGTAGTATTTTATACATACGTCACCAAGTTTTGCTCATGCATTTTACTAACGACGGAAAAATTCTGAATCATTGTGCAATATCTCTATATAAGTGACATCTGACCCTACGGAGCCGAAGATTAACTTACGGATTAAATATTTGCGATTTTTGAAACTCATTTCGAACAGTGAAGCTGAGAACTGAAAAAATGAGGCTATTTTTGTACCAGGAACTGGGACATTGCAATCAACAGCGGGTCAAGAGTTGTGCGGAGAGCTTTGTCTCGAAGACCGAGTTGACATTTTGCGCGGACAGACATTCGGGCTCTTGCATGGACGTATGCATTGTACCGTTTTCACTTTTTGTATATACTAGTTCTGCAAATCCAGCTCACAAAAACACCACGACATTAAAAGAAAAAAAGACAAAAGAAATCAGGGTGGTCTGAAGAGACGGAGGGCATTTTGTCAAGGACCTACGACCTCCTGCCCTTTTTCGGGACCCTTTGCAGTATTCTAGTGCATGAATGAACTGTTTTCAAGCGTAGTCTGTAAACTGTGGATTTCTTCTGAAGAATATGAAGACATATCAAGCTGATCCTGCACTCCTCACTGTATATCAGCGAACACTGGTAAACCAGCCTCCGAGTTTCTCCGCTAACAGCACGAATTAGCTGAACCTCGTGATCTTCCTCTCCCATCACCTCCATCACCATCCGCATCGAACTTCCCCATCATCGTTTTCTGATTACTGTTATTCCTGTACTTTGAATGCAGTAGAAAATCAGTTCAGTTTGTTTATCTTTGGTCCCTTTCTTTTCATTATGTACCTTTTTTTTTTATTTATTTTTTTTTTTTTACCTGTTCTGTCTCTTGGATGCTGACCTTCGTTCCAATATGAAGGACGGATTGAGTGGATTCTGGACTGACAGCGGTCAGTAAGAGAAGAAAAAGAAACGCTCTTTTGTCTTCTTCGAGCTCAGGACAGTGAGCGAGCGCCATCTGCTGGATGTATGGTGTCTATGCAATGTGTGTGTGCTTTGTGTTTCTGCAGTTAGCCTCACACGACAGCGGACATTTAAAAAAAATTATACAGGATATCACACAAGCAAACACGCACGCACACACACACACCACACACGTGCGCACACATATGCACCATGTTAAGGCAGTTTGGTCGATTTAGTTATTTAAATAATTTAAATATATTGTATAGATTATTCATTTTACTCATTTGTCATTCATGCTACAATGCCATTTGAACAAATAATCTGAAATTGATTTCTTTTTGTCCATAGGATTTTTCTTGTATGTATATAAAGTATGTTACTGTACGTACAACATTGAAATTTCCTCATTTTTAAGCATGATGTTTATATTTAAATTTAATCATGAGCATCTCCATAGCAAATTCATGTTCTCTTTTTTTTTTTTCTTCAGCTGAGTTTTAGATTTGATTTTTAATCAATCTTTTTAATGAATAAGTTGTTTAAGAAATTAGACTTTCAAGGTGTTTTACTAGAACCATTACTAGTGTTTTAACAATTGAAGACCATGTATTTTACTATGACAGGTTTATGTCCATGTTTTTAAATTTTAATGGGGGACAAAAAANTTTTTTTCCTTTGAATGTGGTTAAGTTTTGTACTTGTTTTGACTGGATTTTTCTTGTGAGACTTCAACCGCCCATGCAAAGTACCATTTTATGATTTATTCTTTTTCATGTTTTCACAGAGAACTATTCTGAAAGCCCAGTGCTTATCAGATATATGCAAAAAGAAGCAGTAACTGTGAACTAGAACAGAATCGACTTCTTCCTTCACTATTACATTCCCGAAATGAATGCTTGACCCCTGCCTCCCAAACCAGAATCAGCTCCAGACCCTTCCTCCCAGTTCCATATCATCCACCTCACCACATCAGTTCCGTGTGATCATAATTTTGCATTGTCAATGTCGAGGTTAGTTGTTCTTTTACCCTGTCGTGTTAATCTCAGCTCCATTTGCAGGTTTTACTGGGCGTTTATGAGCTGACGTAGCATTCCGTGCTGAACATTCATCACTTCAGAGGCTTAAAAAAATATCAGTTTTAATCTCTAACGTTTACCAGCTAAACATAGGGTTAAAGATTAGCCTTTTTCTGAATGGCATAGTCAGATAAAACGTTCGTCTAATCTCAAGTCTGTGGAGAGTAGAAGTTTGGACCCAAGGATGGTTAGCGGACAATGCTAACACTCACCAGAGCTGTGCATGTTCTCACGCAGAGTTAGCATCCTTGTGCATCTTGTGTGTAAACTCTCAGTAGATTGAGAGTAGTCGGTGGACAGAAAGATGGCACCGATTCCCATCCATTTCCTCGTTGCTTCGAATGAGATCAAAACGGTAGCTAAGTTAGCATACGCTAGCTACGTTAGCATAATTAGCAAACGACCTGAACATGAATCCAAAGCATGCTACTTGTGAGAGCAATGTAAATAACCGTTTTGTACACAGAATGCATGCGTAGTTAACGGCACAAACACTGTAGTTTGATTTCAGTTCGGTTTGGGAACAGGGAGATTAGATTAGATTCAAGAGAAAATGGAAAGATGTTGGTCCTCATCGCCCAGAATCGGTCAGACACGCACACGCTACCCTGTCACTACTCAGGTAAATCATGTTATTTTTGTCTAGAAACCAGTGCTTCCAATGATGTCATTCGAAAGACCGAATTAGCGCGTGTTTGCATGTAATCCCGACGCAGGTGAAAATTTCAAGTCTTCCCATTCAGCATCTCTTTTGTTTTACCTGTCATGTCATTCCCACTTTAATTTCCAGAAACCAACTCTTAACCGCTACCGAAACAAACACACACTTTCCAAACGGCCCAGAAGTTGTAAAAAAAAAAATGGAATTATAAACATCTCTATTTTTTAAACACGGTCTCGCCATAAGTGGATTGCCAAACGTATGTGTGGAATCAGGACCAAGTCACAAACTGAAAGCATGAGGGTCAGAAGGACAGATTGTGTATTTGGGCAAGAGTGTTAAGAGGAAGTTCAACACACGAAGAAAGGCCTCGTGAGATGGAGGACAGTTTGGGAAAGGAAGAAAAAGCAAAGAGAGGAGGAAGGGAGCTGATCGCTTCTCAGTGTAAGAATGTGCATATGGTGTTCTGTGTCACACTGTCTGTGTCCATGTGCCTGACCGTGTGCTTAATGTCGCTTCTTTCCTTTGTGTGACACCCTTTTCACTTCTTTTCCTGCTCTGTTGGTGTCTGTCGCTGTGCTCGGACGGCGCACTTGCTCTCTATTCCACAACCGGCTCTGTTTGGTAATCCCAAAATAAGCGCACTTGGGGAATAGCGAGTGTTTCCGGTGTGACGAGGCTAAGCTTGTCAGTCCTAGAGGGACGACAAAATCCACATTTTATGAATTGACCACCTCGCTTTCCGATTTTGTGGCCCTCGGCGACTGGGATTCTAATCTGCTTTGTGTGTGCGCGGAGCGGTGTTCTGATAAGCGCTACAAAAATTACGTTTGCATTTGTGTGGGATTATTTTAGAGCATGTGGAGGTGGGCTTTGCTAGACGCGGGTGGGTTGCATTACTTTGGTTTTAAGGGTGACTTCTTTGGCTTGGGCTCTCACAGCTGCGCAGTCGGAGCGTCGACTGTCATCTGCGAAAGCCCCCCCGCAGCGTGAAGCTTTTAATGTTGTGAGCGCCGGACGGTGGGCGTGGCCGTGCTGATCTCTCTCGACGTTTTTCTGTTGCAGTGCTGAGCTTCTGAACGATCCCTTTTTTCACTGCAGAAGAGATCCCCAACCACAAAACCTGTCCGGAGGAAAGCGCAAGGGTCACCGGAGAACTCAAGGCGGCTCGGAAACTGTGAACGAGTTTAAAAAGCGGATAAAAAAACAGAAGTGTAGCACGGAGAACACATTGGATCATCTCATTTCACCCCAGACTATCTCAGACGGACGTTGGTGCAATAAACTGAAGATATATGAGTCCAGAAACGATGAGGCACAGGTTCCTGTAAAAAAAAAAATGAAAAAAGTGATGTAACAAACTTGACCTGTAATGACCTTCGCAATTATAAAAGGATGGATTTTTTATTTATTTATTTATTTATTTTTTTGGGAAATGCTTTTCCTCCATCACTTCCAGAAGCGAATGCAACCCAAGAGCTTGATCGATCTCAATCCAAAAACAAATGTGTGGAAAAAAATACCCATCATGCCCTTCAGCACTATGCAATTCAACCACACGTTTAAATCAACGCCACAGCGGAGTGTGTCCAACGCTTAAAACAATTCCCATTCTCACTCCTGTTCCTTCGGAGATCTTGCACGTGCTTTTATCGAAAATCAGCAGTGGCTTCATCGGTTTCGACGAATCCTTCGACTGAACAGTTTTCCCGTCCTCCTTAACTTTGCGTCCTTCTCAGGGCTCGTGAAACGGCGGCGTTCGTCCGCAAGTCAGCATCTCTACTTCTTCAGCTCTCTGCATCTAAGCATTTCGGGTTCCAATGTTGATGAGATGCATGGCATGAAAAATACGACACCGCGAGGAAGACGAGATTGTCAGGACAGCTATGAAAACTCTGAACCTGGGTGTTCTCTGGAATGACGGACGCGATCCCAGACGAGAGGTCTTTTAGTTCCATCTGCGAAGAACAGGACAATTGCATGACACCTGATGAAGGACAGCAGGTTTTTTTAAGTGGACTCGGGTGAACTTTGAAGAAAAGTAAAAAAAAAAAAAAATCAAAAAAAAAAAATAATGCATTTCCTCACTTTGTTTACCAGCATGACTGATCTGCATGACTTCTGCAAGCCCCGAATCCCCAAACTAGTGGGCTTGGAATCACTAAACTGCGAAAATCAAACGAATACAATACATGTTTATGCTAAATGCTACAAATTTAGAGGGAAAAAAAGAGTATATTTAAAAAAAGAATAGAGGCTATATTTTGTTTTTGAATAAAAAAAATAATGTAAAAATATATAGGATTGCAAGATTTACACAGTTTTGTTAGGTAAAAACAAACCCCACAAAGTCTAGCTGAATGTTGACGAACCTTCCCTTTTTCTCTGCTGTTTCCCTCTCCTGGCTCACTGACCCCGCCCCCGCCGGACCAGCGGTGATTTGGCGGCCCCTCTGGACACATTTAACACCTACAGGGCTTTTTTTTCTATTGCTCATGGGGTTCAAGTGCTTAAAGGCTTGTGTAATGCAATTCTTCATCATTGTTTAGGTGTTATTTTTATCTCCTGAAAGCCAATCAAAGCTTTTTTCATAAATTCGTCCATCGAGTCTAAAGAACAGTTGAGGCAGTGGGACCCAATCGTCCAATCAGAAGCCGGATTCTCACCACCATCCATCCTCAGAGATGCTCAAGAGTCGGTCCAGGGCAAAACTCTTTATGTAGCGTGTCGGGCGTTTCCAGAATTGAGGAGATGTGCCGTGATTTCGAGAAATGCTTTTATTTTTTTTTACATTTATTTTTCAATGATTTTGAAGATGTGATGACATCCCACGATGTCATCGATTGGCTTCACATTAGCAACAAGTGAGCAAAAAAAATTCGGTCGTACTGTTGAGCCAACGACGTCTTCCTTTTTGCCCTCATTTTACGCCTAAGTTCCGAGACGTCAATTTGTGTCCCTTAAATCAGTAGCGAAAATCCTACACATCCAATGGTAAACCTTAGTTTAGTAACTACCTATGCAACACCTAAACAAGACCTTAGCAGCTCACACACACACACACACACACACACACACACTTGCCATGTGTTCAGGCCAGCTGGCTGGTGTCTGTTTACCGGTACTGTGTGTAGTAACACAGACGCAGCTCTCACACTACTCCAGTCGTGTGTAGCGAAGCTGACGATCAACCGTTAGCACGTTAGCAGCAGCTAAAGGTAGCGTGAGCAGATGTGCGCTGCTGTTTTCTTCAGCACTGCACGGATTTCCAGTTTCTGTCGTTGGTCAGGCCTGTTTTCCTCTCATCCGCTCTGTCTTGTGCTTATGATGCATGACGGAGAAACTAGACACTTGTGCACTTTTTCAGTTTGAATATATATATATTTTATATGTGTTATATACATATATAATGCATATACACACATAGACGTATGTAAATAAATTGATATGTACACACACATACAAACACACACACTGGAAAAAATGTACTTTGTAACAATTTGCACAAAATACTTATACTACTTTATAATTTTTTACGTATAATTTAAATGGATTTAATAGGATTGAAGCGTACAAATTGTTACAAAATTTTTATTAGGTACATTTACTTATGCGTTTTCAGTGTAGGTAAATATATGTATAAATATGCATAATTATTTACCATATTTACGCAAATATAAGCACCCCTTTTCCAATTTAAGACCCTCAAAATCTTGGGGGGTGCTTATAATCGCGTGAATACAGTATGTGCGTATATGTACATATTCACATACGTGTGTGTGTATATATAAATATACAGTACATGTATATTTAGAGTTCTACAGATATGTTTAAACATTTGTTAATCTCAGATGTTTTGTCTGACGTAACCAAAAGGTGGTACGTGGTTTTTGGTTAAAACTGCTTATCGCATGATGTTCCTGGTCATTCCGTAGCGTTGCAGGGTTTTGCAGATAATAAATAGCAGGAGCAATAATGGTAGATGACCACATCTTCGTCTCATCCCTCGTGTGCCTGTCGGTTTTCCACGTGGCAATTTGGTTCCATTAATGTTTGTTTTTGAGGATCAATTCGAAGCGCTTCATAGGCCAGACCCGCGTCCCCCCGGCTGACCACCCATCACTTTTACTTGAAACCCAAATACAAGACATATCAGAGAGGAGCAGAACAAAGCCAGAAAACCTTTTCACTCCACTTCCTGTTTGCATCCTCCTCTCGGCCCGCTCTCTGTTCCCGTCCCCTTCTCCGTTTGAGGAAAAGAAACTTTTGCATCCCTTGTTCTTGTGTTTTTCTATCATATTGTTTGAAGTGTAATGCATGCGTGGAATACGAGGACATAACTTGTGAATGGCCAAAATGAGGTAACCATCTCTTTCAACTGGGCTCTCTACTCTCATGCTTTTCTCTCTGGAGCAATTCAACTGGAATTAACGTGTGTGTGTGTGTGTGTGTGTGTGTGTGTCAGGCTAGACCTCAGTCATATATTATTAGTATTAAAAAATGGTTAAAAAAACTAATTAATATTGATAATCAAACCGAGATATTCTGTTCAGTAGATCTTTGTCCTTAAGTTTTCTATCAGTTTATGCGTTTGTGTCGAGACGAGAACGTATCGGTGGCCTTCAGTTGGAGTAAAGCTATTCAGATCTTCCACAAACAGGAGCAGTTGCGGAATTGTCACCAAACTTCCCTGCAGAAACTACGTTTGCACATCTTTTTATACCTTGGCCCAGTTGCCGTAGCAATTGTTTTGTTTGGATTTTATTTCGAAACGTACAACAGCATCACAAGAGCTGGAGTTCGTCTTCACGTGTAGAGAAAGTAACGGCTCATAACGTCCTTCCCGCTGAAGTTATGACGCAGAGAAAGAGAGGCCAGCGAGAAAGAGAAGGTTCCCAAACAACGGACGAGTTCTATGCTATTAACATTGATGCTGGATAAAATTTTATTGTCATACAAAAAAATACGAAGAACTGTACAAAATATATTTCAATGGAATGTTTATTAATTACCTTTTATATTTTTGAAATGTATAAAGAAAAAAAAACTACGGAATTAACAGTTTGTGAAAACTGAGACGTAAAAATCACTATATTACTAAAAGTATGAAAGTTTGAAAATGAATGCTAACCTACATGATCCAATCTCAACGAATAGGAATACACTGAAAATAATTTGAAGAAGAAAAAAAATCAGGTTTAAAAAGAAAGTTATTTAAAAATGTCAATAAAAATGTCAAAAGCTCATGCCAAAATGTTTACGGTGTGTCTAGTGTCGTTTGTTTATTTGCTTGTTATTATTATTATTATTATTATTATTATTATTATTATTATTTGAGAAATTGATTGACAAAGCCATTTTTGATGAAAATTAATTTTTTTTTTAAAAAAAATGTTTAATGAGTCAAATCAACCAACAAAATAGTGTACAATTGATCAAAACAGCATTTTTCATACAGTCATGTGATTCATTTACCGTTTCTTTAAATTAAACCATACAGCATATAACATTGAATGTTGGGAAAAACTTTTAAATACAGAAAAATGCAATTTAAGTGCTGTAGAAGAACAGTTTTGTGCTTTACTATAGCTACTATACCACACTGTACATCACTCTAACTATTTAAAAATAAAGTAACAATAATATCTCATACTGTATACTAGGAGAGTGTCACAACTCTGACACTAAACATGCCTTCTCCATTTCAACTTTTCTGAAATTTTAGGACGACAAGACCACCTAACAGTATCCCCCCAATGAAGGAGACCACAGCTCCCAGAATGAGAGCGTGATTATCACTGAGTGGTGGAGCTGGAAATCGTTCTATGGTGAAACGGGTCAGTGCAGAAATACTGCTAATCTGTAACAGAACCACACAGTCTTGTTTCAGGATCGCATGCACAACACACACCAAATGTGAAAAGAATGCTATGTATAATTAGTATAAGACAATACTTGCACTTATCAGACTATAAGAGGACATTTCTGGATATATAATATTAAAAAATATATTTTATATTTAATATTAAGAATTCTGGATACATATTTAAGATTGTACTTAATTTGTATGAAACGCCAAAGTGTCCAATATTCAATAAAAAAATTTTTATTTGAAATTTAAAAAAGTATGGATAAGAAGAACATACATGGGAAAACAATGTATTGGGAAAAATTAAGACATTGTAAAGTAATATAAAAAGAAATTGTATAAAACAAAAACGAGTAGAAAGACATTGTATTTAATAAAATTAGTAAATACGCTCAATTTGAATCAATTTATTCATGTCATAATGTCTTTTATTTGTATTTAAATATGTATTTATTTATTTAATTTTGAACACTTTGGAGTTCCATATGTGTGAAGGAAAATTAGGAATAATCTTCACTATAATCTTTTTTTATAACACATGCCTTATCGTTCTAAAAAAAACAGCATATAAAATATCCCATCGAGTACATGTCCAGTGTAGATAAATGAATACAATAGTTTTTCCAGCTTGTGATAAATTAATAACATCCGTTAGAATTCCTCACCCAGCCTCCCATTTTGCGAATCCATCCCAAGAGAGTCCCCCTAAAGTACTCCAGACTTGAGGTCAGAATCTCAGTAACCATTGTGGGTAATCTCGCCATCACCATCTAATGAGAAGGAACAGTGAATGACTTACTGGCACGGGACAATGTTGAAATATTTGCGTTAATAAATGGTAGAAACATTCCATACTTTGGCAGAGAGCTTCCCAATCGAGTAGAACAGAACTATGATCCTTCCCCAGTTGATCTGATCGTCCGTAAAAACCTGATGGACCAGTTTCATGAAGATGTCCCCATCAGCCACTCTGGCTAATCCATCAATCATGCTGGGAAAAAGAAACAAATAGTTCAAAGAAAGTAAAGTTCATCACCATATATAGAGATGCAAAATGCCAGACTGACTCATTCAACTCCACTTCCCGAGTAAGACCATCTCCAATGACTTTTATGGCACGTGTCAACTGCTGCACGAGCTCCTTGTCCTGGGCATTGCTAATGGGCTGAGCTTCAGGAAGCACTGGTGCCGACAAACGTCTTTCCTGTGCCACGTTAAACACTTCCTGTCTCACCACACTGAAAGAAAAAGACGCCCTTTACTATGGAATGCATTCATTTACAGATAAAAGACTGATAACACGAGAAGGTTTTCCGTGTTTTGTTTTTGATTATTAATCGCAATGATTTTAACAGTTCAATTATATGTATGTAAAGCTGTTACAGCACTTTTTAGAGAAATAGTACAAGACAAATCTTTTATGCTATTTTCCTGCATTTTTATGTTATTTATTATTTGCTATTTATGCTATAATATGTTTATGCTATTCTCCTGTTCTCTCCTATTCACTGAAATGTCACACGGCTTAAGACTGCCCACTGCTCCGGGTTTGTGCGTGTTACTTCACTGGATGGTTATGAAGAGCACGGTATCAATACTGCCCCTAGTGGCTATACTGACAAAATCACTCACTAACAACAACAGGGAATCAATCAGAAAAAAGTTGATAAGAGATCATTTATGTGCTAATAAAATACTATCGGTTAACATTTTAGCTCGATTTCCTTATGGTGATAACGATGTTTTAGATTTGTAAATATACATGTAGTTCTAGAACACATTTTAGTTATTTTACTCTCCTGAGATTTTTTACTCTCGTCATTTATTTTACTCTCTTGAGATATTTTTATCGGCTTTAGCGAATCTTTTACTAGTAACTGCAGAACTTATTTGAACAGTCCCTTCCGCTTTAGACATCGAGTTAAGTTTAAACAGAAACTCACCCGATAAGTAGCGCTTCTCCGATCCAATCATCTGGGAATAGATGTGAAGAATAAAGAAACGTCGCTATTTTTTAAAACTCTAAATCACTTCTCGTTCGCGTCGTTTTCTGCCATCTCGTTGGACTGTCTCGCTGTTAGTGAAACTCTCAAACCGAAAGTACCGCAACCGTCTTGAGACTCTGGGTTCGTTACCGCAGGAAGTCGCTAGAATCGTAGCGTTTCCTGTTGAGTTGAGGAGCATCGCGACTACATATGAAAAACTATGCAAAGCTGTAGTTTAAACTTTTCGAATCCTCCAGCGCGCGTCGTCCTGCGCTTTTTAACGCACTGCTGATCATAATGAAACCTTCTTCTCAATGTGTTAATTACGCCCTAAATAATTGTTTACGTGTTCTTATACGTATAACATGAATGTTTTAACACTACACGTGGCACTGTCATAACAAGCATTATTTGTGTTTATCCTCTCATCATTTGCCTCAAAATGTCGAAGGAGGGGCTCTTTTCGCGACTGACGCATAGACTGGGTTGCCAAGTATATCGAACAAAAGCTTGCATTTATTTTTTTACTCTTTTATATGGATTAAATATATGTAGATTTAAACGTGGTCCGTTAGTATATGCTGGGTAGATTTTACACTCTAAAACACAAAAGGTGGATCAAAACACCAAGTAATTGCCATGGTTAAGTCCGTCTTTTAATACGATCTGGCAACCAATCTCAAACCAGGAAGAATTATCTATTGCTCGCGTGCGGTTTTTGAGAACGAAGCTGACTGGGTCTTTAGTTAAATATTGACGCAGGAGGTACTTATCAGCTGTTCAGATCGGTAAAATCAGATCCACAGACAATGTACATTTTAAAAAAACAACCCTTTTTTTCTAATTATCACTGTCTATTTTGTAGTTTGATTTGTTATGGCAGGTATTTCTACCAAGACTGTGCACGACATCTTTCAGACCATGGAATATGGACCATCCAGCACAAGCACTGCAACTGCACAGGTAATAAACAAAACTTCTTTTTAAAGTGGAAAAAGCGTTGTGGCCCAGATAAAGTCATTTAAAGTCCGTTATCGTCTCACCTAGATAACAGCTTATCGCTCCTAACTTTTTACAGAGCATCTTTATTGCATGTGACCGCACTTGTCTTGCATGTGACTGCCATTGGAAAAGCTCGTGATGAGTGAAAGCGCAAATTCATTTAACTGGTAATTTTGTCTGCCCTTGATAATTTCCTGTTCTGTTAATGCCATTCTCCCTAAAAGAATTTAGACAAAAAACCAAAGGGTTACTTTTACTACGAGCAAACCGTTATCTGGTTCATGGATTAGAACATTGCACTCTATAAATGATCTACAGCATTTGCAGAGTGTTCATTGGTTCTTTCTGGGAGGAGGAATATGACAACTTCCTTCCAATTCCTAACCCCTCTGAACTGCTTTTCCATTTCTGAATCATGAGGATCTGCAGCCAATCTTCAGCATATGATTCTCATGTTTTTGAAACTGGAGAGCCAGAGGAAACCCACACAAGCACAGGGAGAACATTCAAACTCTGTCAAAAGCGTCATAAAAAAATAATAATAGTGAGCAGCGAGAAAGCATCTTGCATGTGACTTAAGTGATTCCGTCTCTCCTCAGGCCTGGCTTGACACGCACCATCGTACTCTCGGTCTCTTTGTCAACGGGAGGTTTTCCTGTCCTGTTGGGAGAAAGACTCAAAATGTTTTTCATTGCAATGGTGAGCCATATTTAGTCTTTCTCTGAACACATTGTGTATTGTCCCTTACGTTGTCTGTTTCCCAGCAGAAGTGGTCTGTACTACAGTTTGTGCTGAGGATGAGGACGTTTCTTCCGTGGCCTCTTCTTCATCAGAAGGCTTCAAAATCTGGAGTAAACTGACGTGTTACCAACGGGCCAAAGTGTTACGGAAGTACTAAAAAAAGCACACTATGTATAATTATACAGCTCTCTGTTGCCCAACCTGTTTAATATAGGGCCCTGATGTGACTTTCCTGTTTAATTTCTCAGGCCACTTATATGAAAATTTATATGAAACTGGTCTGGTTTTGAATGGTGAGATGCAGGAAAAAAAATCACAAATTGTCAGATTCGCCATTTGTTGCTTGTTTTTCTGTAGGTTCAGCATTAAACTCGGTCATTCAGTCTCATTCAGAATTCTCTGAATTGTAACGTTCTCCTAATATTAGATTAAAGTCTTAATTTTTTCTTCCAAATTGACTAAAATCACTAAATCATGTGAATATAAAAATAAATGTAAACATTTAGCTGCTTCCCCCCGGGCCGCTGGTTGGGCATCACTAGGTTAACTAAAATGAAACAATGGCCTGTACAGTTTTCATCATGTCCATCACCAACTATTCTGACGTGCCACAGGTTGGCGAGTGCCGTGCAAACCCAGAGTCAGTGTGTGTCCGAGCTGTGTGAGATTTCTGGATCGTCCACGTCTCCTGCAGCGATCATCAGACTGGCCCAATACTACGCTAGCTGGGCTCAGTTACGAGACACGGTGCTGCCGGAGTGGAACCCACGAGGTACGTGAGGAGCGACTTGTCTTGATAGAAAAGGAAAAGTTAAATAATTTATTTTTTATATTGAAAAGTCACAAACGTGATTTAGGGTTAGGGTTAATTTAGTGATTTAGGCTTAAGGAAGAAAATGTGAAGATGGGCCCTATATTTTGATAAATATTACATTATTTTCACTGTCAATAAAGCGTAAAGTTTGTGATAGTGGCAGATATGAAAGTCGACCAAGCATCATCTCAATCGAAATCTCAAAATCAGTTAATCTCCCTTTAACACTAGAACTGATTAGTTAGTTAAGGAGGAACACAATATCAAGACCACTCGACTCAAAAGAAGGCAACTTTGTAATATTGCTATGTTTGGGCAGGTGTGGTTGCTGTGGTGGTGTCCGACAATTGTTCCGTTTACTTTCTTCTGCTGAAAGTTCTACCAGCGCTGGCTTTAGGTGAGTTTTATTTGTCTTAAACTGGTGATGCTCAACCTGCGGCCCGTGGGCCATATCCGGCTCGTGAAGATGTATCCGGCTCTTGTATTTCTATATTCAAACACGTTGAATTATGACTTTTTGCTTATACAGCGGTACCTCGACTTACAAATGACTCTGTTAACGAAAACCATTTTATGCATTTTTAATTTTACAAAACTGTATTTGAATAACCTACAATCAGAGATAATCTTCAGATGATGGACACAATTGTCAGAAAAATGTCTCCCAGATAATTTCTTGTCTCTCGTTTGGACTTGCCTCACCTAGACTTCATATATGTTGGCCTGCAGCTCTCAGCAACAAAGAGATTAGCTCATATTATGTCATGGATGTACTTCACACTGCGTTTTCTGCATGTGCATCTTCAGGCAATGCTGTTATTGTGCTTCCTGGAGCCATCACAGCTCTTCCTGCTCTTCTCCTGGCTCAGCTGTTGATGGAGGCTGGTCTTCCTGCTGGTGTGTTCAATGTTCTGACTGGATCGTCAATGGCTACCAAGGTGGCTCAGAATCCAGGCGTGAACTTCTTGGCCTACAGTGGATGCAGAAAAGATGGAGAAGCCCTGGCTACAGCAGCATCTGGCCTGGGACTTCCTGTCTCTTTATCGCTCTCATTCAGCTCGGTCTGCCCCTTTATAATCTTTGAGTCGGCAGACTTAGACAGCGCTGTGGATGGAGTGATAGAGGTGGCCTTCAAGAAGAAGAGAGATGTAAGAGCATCTGATCTACTGCTGGACACTATTCACATAATACAATTTAAACCCTAAACATACAAAGTTGTATTTTAAGTGGTAGTCTGACCAATACTAAGCACATGGAACTTATGTTGGGAATAATCTTCTTCTCCTCAGATGCAGTGGACACTATATGTGCAGGAGTCAGTCTGGGACAGTGTGCTGATGAAGCTGAAACTAAGAATGGATGGGATGAAATGTGTTCCCCTTGCCTCTGAGAAGGACGGGATTCTCATTAATGCTGCACTTCAGGAGGCGAAGCAGCAGGGGGCAGCAGTAGGTTGACTGTAATTTTAGATGCAGCACGATTAGAATAACATTTCAGCATGATGGATGTTTTCTTGACTTGTAGTTGATCCAGTCCTGTGCCCCTCCTTCATCTGGTGGTCTCTACCCACCTACCGTTCTATGTGGACTTGCTCCTTCCTGTGATGCTGTCATTTCCCCTCCTCCAGGCCCGGTTCTGCCTCTTCTTTCCTTCAGGAGCTCTGCTGAAGGAGTCACACTTGGTATGTAGAACAGATTTTTGCCAACAACGATCTTTGTTTTTACAAAAGTGTTTTTATTGAGTCCATAATAAACGTCTGATGTATTTTTCCAGGGAACCACAGTCCTTATGGTCAAGCCGCCTCCATCTGGACCGAAGACCTGACTCTGGCTCTGGAGTCTGCGAAAAGGTGCGTGTTTCATCCCATGGTTGTTTTTAATTTGTCTTTTTCCTCTCGTGATCTCATTGCTTTGTTCTTGTAGTCTGTGTGTAGGTTCAGTGTGGGTGAATTGTCACTCTGTAATGGATCCCGCGCTTCCTCTGTGTGGACGAAGAGACAGTGGAAACTGTGTTGATGGAGGCAAAGAGGTACATTATACAATTGAATCACGATTCATAATAAGTGTGAAAAATTGATGAAAGAGGTTGAATTTAAGATAAAAAAAAAAATTTTTTTAAACCAAAAGAAAAAAAGATGAAAAATAGTTGACCAAAAAATTATGCAAGCGCACACATTTCATAAGATGAACTGCAATGTGCTAGAAACAACTAGAAAACTGCATATTAATGAGAATGTTCTTAATACTTGGGCAAGACTTCTGTTTTCTAGACCACATTCTGAACTTGATTTTTTAAAAGCACATGATCAGCTGTTTGCTACTGTCTCTCTCTGTTCCATGTTCCTCTCTAGGGCCTGTATCAGTTCCTGCGGCCTTCACATTCACCTTCACTTCCTCGTTCCATTGCTAGCTCTATAAACTATGACAAATTTGGCTCGGTTACATCCAAACATTTGATTCCCGAGGGATTGGATCCATCAAGGTACACAATTACATTCCGTCTTAATTTCAATGCTTGTTTGTTGATCCTGGATTACCTTTGGTCCTGTGTGTACAAGTATTAAGTTGCGGACATGAACAGTAATCGGATCTTTATTCCTTCTAGTGTTCCACGTGTTTACACACATTATGTTGGTGGTCAGTTGTGCAAAGCTGATTCTGGCTGCACCAGGTCAGTGTCGGACCCTGTGGGAACTGTACTTGGTTTCTCCCCGGATGGAGGAAGGAAGGATGTCCGGAATGCTGTAGAAGCAGCTATAAAGGTCCAGCCTGGGTAAGAAAAGTGGAGACGGTAGTTTGTACATTTTTCTTTTCTCACTCATATTTCTGACAGATTTTTAAATAAAATCCAAGGATTAATTCCCTGGATCCGTGCTGCTCAACTTTTTCAAGCCAAAATGTTGGGAGCCAAACTTGACTTTGCTGTGAATTTCTCAGGCCACAACATATATAAGAATTAACTATGAATACTTAAAGTTTGTATAAAATGATACTCTAAATTCCATCAAATGGGTAAATGTCACCATAAAGTTTAATATACAGTAGAAATAAAAAAGCGGGCTGCATGTGACACCATCACAGGCCGGATGTGGCCCACGGGCCGCAGGTTGGGCATCACTGCCGAGAGAATTCCAGCAAGAACATTTCGTAGTTCTTTCCATCGTTTCCACCAACCTATGTGGCTTTATCAACCTGGATCTTCAAAAGGAAATCTACTATATACCTACTGAATAACTACTGAATCTACTTGGCTCAGTATCTCCACTGATGGAAAGAATATATTTCTTGTAACTTGATCCAGATGGATGAAGAAGAGCCCTGCTGTCCGCTCCCAGTCTCTTTACTCCCTTGCTGATAATCTGAATAAGAGAAGGAAGGAGTTTGCTGAGTCAATCATGGCTCAGATGGTTTCCTCATTTGAAGAAGCAGACGAGGAAGTTGAGCTGAGCATCTCCAGGCTTTCCGATTGGGCAGCGTGTTGCGACAAACTGGACGGTGGACTTCCAGTTAGTGATTGTTTTATTGTTCGTTTTTTGTAATGGCGACTTCACTGACTTGAGATGTTCCTCTATTCTAAGTCGCTGCCCCAGTCTGGCTCGGCCTTGACATTTCCCGAGGCGTTAGGAGTGCTGGGTGTGGTTCTCCCCAACTCCAGACCCCTTCTTTCTCTGGTGACGGTCCTGGGGGCCGCTGTGGCCACGGGCAACGCTGCCATTATAGTGGCGAGTGAGAAGTTTCCTCTTCCAGCTCTTGACTTTATTCAGGTTGGATGCTTTTGAACTACTTCACTCTTTATGCTCCTATTCCTATTATTCTGTTTAAACATCTGGTTCTCTGTGCTCATAGATTCTGCGAGCGTCTGATATTCCTGGGGCTTTGGTTAGTATCATAACCGGAGGAAGGGATCAGCTGACCCATGCTCTTGCCAACCATAGTGTGATTCAAAGCATTTGGTATTGGGGAAGTAAAGAGGTAAGGAGTTTTTTCTTCTCAAAATAAGAGAAGGTAAATGTAAAAGTGTCAGATTTAGTTGATCATAGCCCGATTAAATGTGCAATTTCTATTTTAGTTTTGGTATGTTTAGTCATTTTTACTTTCACTCTTCCAGGGCTGTCAATTCCTTCAACATTCCTGTGTCAGTCCCCTTAAACGTCTCTGGCTGAACTGTGACGATGAAGACGATGGTGAAGGAGGTCAAAACTGGACAAAATCAAATCCTTCTCTTCAAGAAGAGATTTGGAGGAATGCTGTAGTCTGGAAGAGTGTGTGGATTCCCACTGCTTGATGCCACTTGTTCAGCAAACTAACACCAGAGAAAAGTTAATATTAATTTTATGTAGAGTCAAAATATAATTTGTGTTTCACTTTCGTTTCTTCAAAAATTTTTTGTATTTTTGTTTGGTAAATGTTACTATGCAATAATGATAAATTATTAGGCTAATAAATACAAATAGAAGTTGTATTAACGGTTTAAAATAAAAATCCTTCAAGTCAAGGGAAATTGTGCATGTGTGGATCGATTTTACAATACATATAAATTAACACCTATACTCACATACTGAGCTTTTTTATTTTTAAAAAAAAAAAAAATATATATATGCTTTTAAAAGTTCGATTGATTTCACATTTTCAAATTCAAGAAAACAAGGGTGTAACTGAACTGGAAAAACAGCTCAGTAATGATAACAAGTTTAAAGGGCGCGTCATTCATTCAAGAATTGATTCCAATTGTCAAGTCATGAAAAGAGTGTGAAAAGGTCGAGTCACAGTGACACAGTGGAAAAACTGTCTTGTGAATTGGCGTGTGTTTTGTCGCTGATTCAGACTGAGGTGTGTCGATGCGGAGTCACGCGAAAAAATGCTTAGTCACGGTCACATGTTTCGAAGTAACCTTTGTATCCAAAGACAGTTAACAAGTATACTCGGTAAACTCGACATTTCTATGGAATGTTTTTAAATGGATGTTTTTCTATGAAATAGATCAACAATATGTATCGACGATCACAACAACATTTTACATGTTTTACTTTTAACAGTAATCGTTCGACGTGATTATTTTGTAAAACTAAAGTCAGCTACTCTTGACAAACATATGAATTGTTTACGTTTAAACGTTTAATCTACTTACTTTGGCATTTAAAAACAGCTAATTTGAAAAAAGTTGTGTCATAAAATATGCTTCATACCAGAAAATATTAGGTAAATTGTACAATGGTGCTTTAAATGTATATGAATAATTTAGCTCTAGTAGATTGTGTAAAAGTATATTGTATTACCTGTTCTATTAAAGTAATGTGTTAAATTTAGTTGGACAAAAGATATGAAGACGATTGAACTTGAACGTTGTTGCCTTCCGAAATCGGATCTCTATTGGTTGGTTTGTCACTTCCGCCTTCAACTCTTTGTTTGATTGGCTGATCAGATTGACGAGTCATGCTGTGAGGGTATAAAAACCGGAATCCAGCGCCGTTTTTCTTCAGATTTACCAGGACTTACCAGGGGTTCTTGCTTCAACAGTGATTGGACGGAACTTCTAACTCGTCGAATCTCCTTCGAAAACCTCTCTGCTGCTATTTATTGATTTCTTACCGTCGTTTTGATAGTAAAACAAAAAGAACAGGCCGAAATGGATTCTCAGATTCGTCAGAACTTCGATCGCGACTGCGAGGGTTTGATCAACAAGATGGTGAATTTGGAGCTGTACGCTTCTTACACCTACACTTCCATGGTAAGACCGTTAGCTTTATGCTTTCTATCACATTTTTGTTGTTTTGACAGACTTTTTTTTTATTTTTCTGTATTCTTGCTGCTTATTTAACGACGTCACTAGGCTGGTGCAAAGGCCGCGTTGTCTTCGTTCCATCATCTAACCCTCTAATTTTTTCTCATCAATAGGCTCATTTCTTCAAACGCGATGATGTGGCCCTCCCTGGTTTCGCCAAGTTCTTCAAGGAGAACAGCGAGGAAGAGCGAGAACATGCCGAGAAATTCATGGAGTTTCAGAACAAGAGGGGCGGACGCATTGTTCTTCATGACGTCAAAGTGAGTTGTGAAATAGGATCTGCGTACACAAGGATTTCCTTTAGGATTTTAAGTCTAGCCTTGGGTGTCGTGTGCGCATTGATTCATCTTCCTCCTTTTCAGAAACCCGAGCGTGATGAGTGGGACAATGGACTGGTTGCCATGCAGGCGGCTCTGCAACTTGAGAAGAACGTCAACCAGGCTCTGCTGGATCTGCACAAGGTTGCTTCTGAGAAGGGAGACCCTCATGTGAGTTGAGATTTTTATGTACATTTTTACATTTCAAATTGGCTCTACAACGTATTCTTTGCTTCTGCCCTCCAGCTGTGTGACTTCTTGGAGACTCACTACCTGAACGAGCAGGTTGAGGCCATCAAGAAGCTCGGTGACCACATCACCAACCTCACCAAGATGGATGCTGGGAACAACCGCATGGCCGAGTACCTGTTTGACAAGCACACCATGCAGAGTTAAACGTCATTCTGTAACGCCTTCAAATACAGGCTGTGTGTTAATTGGCAATGTTCCTGTTGCATTTCAAAAACGAAAGATCTTCCAATCTTTCGTTTCACTCTAAATGCTTGTCCTCTCATGACTTGTCTGCTGCTTTCCAATCTGAATTTGAATAAACGTTTCAGGCTGAAATGCATTTGTTCAAGTCTAGTTTTTAATGTGCAAATCCAATCCTGGTGGAATTTAGTTTAAATGGACAATCCAAGTGACTGGTCAACTAAAGTTTTATAGTTCAACCTATAAACATCACGTTTAAAACCTAAACCACTAATCCGATGTTTTCTACCATCATGAACCTGCATGTATCCATTCTAAAGCACATTTTTATTGGGTCAAAATTCGTTTCTATAAATCTCAATTTGAAGACTAGCTAAAATTTACTCCATTTTAAATCCCTGGTGATCCTTTCATAGAAAATCTATAAACGCAATATTCAAGAAATACGTGATAAAACTGTGATATTCATTATGCTTTAGTAATGATCCAAATAGCTAATTAAATCGTCAGCCAATTAGATCGCTTTGACAGGATTTGTAAAAAAAAAAAAAAAGAAGAAGAATCAAAACATCAATATATTTTGCTAAAAAATGTGTGTCAATGACAATTTTAGTTATGTGATTTCACTTGCTATGCTTTTAAACCGTTCTGCGAGGCCGTAAGACTGTCTTTTTTATTCCATGTCTCTACTTTTCAGCTTTTAGTTCAACAAGTTACTTCAATCAAGTAGAGGCATGAAATAAAATAAGACAGTCTTACGGCCTCGCAGAACGGTTTAAAAGCATAGCAAGTATTTCATTTTTCACAGGGACTAAAACCACTTGCTTATGACATCATGGGACCCGCCTTAAAATGATCAGATTGGCTGATGAATAATTGAGTCATTTGGACCAATGAGTCTTAAACAATATAACTGAGATGCAAAAGGACCCACCAGCTTGTATCATTTACAAGCCATACGTTTTAGTACACGTTTAGTCCATTCAAATCAGGAAAATAATCTAGTCATTAATTTGTTCTTGTTTCAACTGCATATCGACTCCATAGTTTACGCTGAAACTGGTTTGGTTTTTAAAAGACAACAAAACACAAAACAAGTTTGATTTTGTAGCAGATTAATTGCAATTAATGCAAGAAGACACATCTCACATTACAGTATCTCATCACTTGTGATTGAAATTAAACAATTTTGCACTAAAGCAGACCAACTGAAATTATGATGCAAGAATATAAAGGATTATTTCTTCAGCATGTTAACTGTGCAGCTCAGACTGCGTGTGTAAGCAGTCACACCCTCAACACCGAGCAGCGCTTTTGCTCAAACAAATGTTTTGGGAATAACAATGAATAAGATATGACATATCCTGTGTCACAAAGAAGCACACGAGTAAAGTTTTGAGCACCTGGTAGATGAGCTGGAAAAGCCAGAGACAGTCAGGTGATGGCTGAATTCAAAATGCTGAGTCAGCTGCTCCGTTTTAAAGCCAATTCTGTTGACTTTGGATATTCGATTATCAGGGTTGTTGAATCGATATAGGTAGAAAAAATTTGAATTAATTTAAAAATTATAAATGTAAAAATTAGATAAATTTGTCAGTAAATCTAATCAGCCCATATTTGTTTTTCTGTTGTGTGTCATGATAATTGTGTCTATATCTGTAACAAATCCAATTAATGTACATATAACTATCTGAATATAATGTACTGTATTTATGTCACATTCTGAATTTACATGTTGCATGTTGGCCGCTTGTATCACTAAATCTTTCCACTGTGGTATTAATAATGCATTTATTCCATTAAGACATACAATTTAGCTGCACTGTAAAATATTTCGCAGTAAAAAAAACTGTGTACTGTCCATTTTTTATTCTGTTATCCTTAGCATTCATTGTATTATTAATATGACTTTTGTCTTTAATGTTATGAATTTAAACACTGTTTTTATTTACGGCACATGTTAACAAGACTTCCCTCAATTAGTTGGAAAAATGGCCGCTAAGGTAAAATAATGATATATTTTGCTGTAAATTATCCATGAACAAGGGATGTTAAACATTCCACAGCATTTTAAATACAGTATATGTAATGCATATGTAATTTTAATGAATTATATACACATACACACAATGAGGTATATACAGTCTGTAGAAATTACTATAATCCTATTGCTTTCTTACTCTAATTAGTTTGATTGGATTAAACAAATGCTAATAAAATGCTGTAAACGATGGAAATGTGTTTTATTGACGCATTTTTTCAAAAGTCACTGTACTTTGTAATACTTGTGGTTGTCATCTCAGAATCTGCAGCATCATTGCTGTTATTCAGCTGTTTTTTCTCCTGACTGGCTGGTTACAGTTACACGGGCTGGTCATGTCACCACGGTATAAAAGACGGACGCGCTCCTGACAGTTCACTTCTTCAAACAGATCCAAACTCCCTCTTGCTTCAGCAGAGTTTGACCAGAACTTCCCAGACATGGAGACTTCTCAGATCCGCCAGAACTACCACCTGGACTGCGAGGCTTTGATCAACAAGATGATCAACCTGGAGCTTTACGCGTCCTACTGCTACACTTCCATGGTGAGTGTCTCTATTGTGTTGCTTTGTCTTGTCTTCTCAGTCTTTTACGTATCACATTTCCTAATATGGAAAAAGCTCAAAAAACAACAGTTGGAATATGTTTGTTTCTACAATTTCATATGGCAGTTTTTCCATCTTCACACTATTTTTCTATTCACTCAACAGGCTCATTTCTTCAAACGGGATGATGTCGCTCTTCACGGTTTTGCCAAGTTCTTCAAGGAGAACAGCGAGGAAGAGCGAGAACATGCCGAGAAGCTCATGGAGCTCCAGAATAAAAGGGGTGGACGCATTGTTCTTCAAGACATCAAGGTGATTTACTTAGTAATATTTTCATTTTTTTTTAAATGTGCTTTTTTTGGTTCTTGAAATAATGAGCCAAACAAGTTCTGGTCTTGGTGTTCATGAGTAAATTATGCTCAATGTCATTCCGGTTGCTATAGAAACCAGACCGTGACATGTGGGGGAATGGACTGATCGCCATGCAGTCTGCTCTTCAGCTGGAGAAGAACGTCAACCAGGCTCTGCTGGATCTGCACAAGGTTTCTTCTGAGAAAGGAGACGCTCATGTGAGTTCTCTTTTTCAGTGATGAATGTGCTTTACTGTCGACATCATCATCATCATCATCATCATCATCATCATCATCATCATCATCATCATCGCTTGTTTTGTGTCTCCAACAGCTGTGTGACTTCTTGGAGACTCACTACCTGAACGAGCAGGTTGAGGCCATCAAGAAGCTCGGTGACCACATCACCAACCTCACCAAGATGGATGCTGGGAACAACCGCATGGCCGAGTACCTGTTTGACAAGCACACCATGCAGAGTTAAACGTCATTCTGTAATGCCTTNTCAAGAAGCTCGGTGACCACATCACCAACCTCACCAAGATGGATGCTGGGAACAACCGCATGGCCGAGTACCTGTTTGACAAGCACACCATGCAGAGTTAAACGTCATTCTGTAATGCCTTCAAATACAGGCTGTGTGTTAATTGGCAATGTTCCTGTTGCATTTCAAAAACGAAAGATCNGTAACGCCTTCAAATACAGGCTGTGTGTTAATTGGCAATGTTCCTGTTGCATTTCAAAAACGAAATATCATCCAATCTTTCGTTTCACTCTAAATGCTTGTCATCTCATGACTTGTCTGCTGCTTTCCAATCTGAATTTGAATAAACGTTTCAGGCTGAAATGCATTTGTTCAAGTCTAGTTTTTAATGTGCAAATCCAATCCTGGTGGAATTTAGTTTAAATGGACAATCCAAGTGACTGGTCAACTAAAGTTTTATAGTTCAACCTATAAACATCACGTTTAAAACCTAAACCACTAATCCGATGTTTTCTACNACTTGTCTGCTGCTTTCCAATCTGAATTTGAATAAACGTTTCAGGCTGAAATGCATTTGTTCAAGTCTAGTTTTTAATGTGCAAATCCAATCCTGGTGGAATTTAGTTTAAATGGACAATCCAAGTGACTGGTCAACTAAAGTTTTATAGTTCAACCTATAAACATCACGTTTAAAACCTAAACCACTAATCCGATGTTTTCTACCATCATGAACCTGCATGTATCCATTCTAAAGCACATTTTTATTGGGTCAAAATTCGTTTCTATAAATCTCAATTTGAAGACTAGCTAAAATTTACTCCATTTTAAATCCCTGGTGATCCTTTCANATCCAAGTGACTGGTCAACTAAAGTTTTATAGTTCAACCTATAAACATCACGTTTAAAACCTAAACCACTAATCCGATGTTTTCTACCATCATGAACCTGCATGTATCCATTATAAAGCACATTTCTATTGGGGAAAAATTGTTTCTATAGATCTCAATTTGAAGACTAGCTAAAATTTACTCCATTTTAAATCCCTGGTGATCCTTTCATAGAAAATCTATAAACGCAATATTCAAGAAATACGTGATAAAACTGTGATATTCATTATGCTTTAGTAATGATCCAAATAGCTAATTAAATCGTCAGCCAATTAGATCGCTTTGACAGGATTTGT
>SOMO01000104.1:253501-263548 GCA_028128575.1 Paedocypris carbunculus
AATGAATGAATGAGCAGATGAACAAAAAATACCATTCTAAAAGGTTAAAAGGTCAAATGACTTACTTCCCCTATTTGGACATTTCAGATCTAAAATGAAAAAAAAAAAAAAAAACACAGGAATCAGAAGAACACATAACAAAACAGTCCTAAAATTCCTTTTATCTTTCTTTTTTATATATAAAAAAAATCTGTATCTAAAATGCTTACCTAATATTGATCCATGACAGGACTTTTTGTACAAATCCCCAAAAGTCGATTTGTTAACATAGCTTAAGACGTAATCATCATTGCATGTTAGACTCTCACACATTCTTGAAATCTCTTCTTGATAAGCAGACGTCTCTTTAGAAGTGATATTAAATAGCTGAAAAAAGAAAGACAAATTTAGAGCTAGTTTTAAGTAAACGTGTACAGCATTATTGTACTTTTCAAAATATACGGAGCACCAGTAATAAACATCTATTTCATTCAAATACTGTACACACATTTTATCCGGATTACATAATTGTTTTAGGATTGTCAGTGTGCCTTAGATTCCATACACAAATTATGTTAAATATACTCACATAATAAAGCATTATCTCAAAACATTCAATGACTTTTTTGTGACAATTGTATTCCTGTTCTCTGTTTTTCTTCCAGTTTGAACACAAAGTGGTTGTTACTGAAAGTAGGTTTTGTTTCTGAAAAACATGAAAAAAAATTGATCACAGGTTTGACCTCTGAATTGACTTTAAGATTTGATTTAATTGGCTCCCGGTGACCCAGAAATTGAACTTGGAAAAAGAATGAATGGATTACAGTCATTAATAATAACTCGGTATAATATTTACTTAAAAACATTGATGAACAAAGAAAAAACGTCTTACCATTTCATCCTGTTCAAAATTAAAGTTCTTAATCTCAAAGAAATGATCTTCCAACACATGTGGATACTGTGAGGATTTACATAAAAAACAAAGTTAAACACAACACAACTTTTCCCTGA
The DNA here is from genome assembly GCA_028128575.1 of Paedocypris carbunculus. NCBI lineage: Eukaryota > Metazoa > Chordata > Actinopteri > Cypriniformes > Paedocypris > Paedocypris carbunculus. The sequence continues at coordinate 254,492 of SOMO01000104.1, forward strand.
CTTTAGGAGTCTTTAGCAAAGACAAAGAAAAACCGTGTATAACAACATTATAATTTTCAAATTCAACATCACAATGATGGTAATATAAAATAATTCTAAACAATTACAGTTGAAGACTTTATGCTATATTATTGTTCTGATCCGGTCGGGTCACTACGTTCATGTGCTTCTACGATTGTGCATTGTTTTTTTTTTNGGGAATTTAAAGCGAAAATTTCAGTGTAGCGTATATACACACAGTGAAGATAAAACACACAAACACTGAAAAGCTCCGCGGCAACAAGCCAAGGACACACACAAGAGGCCCAGAATTTAGCTCAAGGAAACTTGATCCAAACCTGAAACGTTTCTGATAATTATAATTAAAATAATACGCTCTATGGTTTCCATGGCAGCGAGTGTGCAGCAAAATGTTTCATTTATTTAAATTTAAGCACTGTTTTTTTTTCCATCCACAAATTTCAAGAAGCATGTGAATGCTTTTGTACAAATGTAAATACTTACAAAGCTTTCGTTCATATTCTGCTCCATACATTTGAACTCTGCATGTTGAACACACAATAATAAACATGCCTGTAAAGAAATGTTGGAATCTGCATTAACATTGATCACAGATCCTGAACACAATATAGAATACAAAATTGGAATATTGTGACTTTTAAGAGTGTATTTTAAGAGTTTGTGATCATATTATTAGTACTCTTACATGTCTTTAAACTTACAATACATACAAACTGTGGCGGTTAGAATAGGGTTAATGAGTGGTGGTGATTTCTTACAGTGATAAATATCCTGGTGTATCCGCTCTTTATCATGACTTGTTAACCATCACAGTCTCCATTAAATAACCTAAAAACGGAAGAAGCGGTTTAGAAGATGGATGAATGACCTCCGGTGAAAGAAAAAGTGAAAACAAAAAAATTAAAATGCAAAGTGCAAAAAAAAAAAAATGTAACTTAAATGTATCAAAAACTAAATGGTGTTTTTATTTATCTTTTTTTTTATCAGATTCGATACAATTTGCGTTCAGTCTGTCCAAGAAACGCAAACAATAAAACCCTCAGTAAAACCTTGTAAAACCTCAGTAAACAACGTTGATTAGACGAGATTTACTGTACGTTTAACTTGTTTATCGTTAAAGTCCAACAGTTTGCGACTACTTGTAAGATTATTCTCAGTTTAACAAGCATGTGGTTTGTCTTGCACGCGCCATTTAAACATCATCTTTTATCGCAACTGATATATTGTATCTTAAAGTGAATAGACTCGGCGGAAATAGATTCGTCGGTCTCTTTGCTTCAAACGACTTAATCATGTGCAAGTGGCTCTCTCATCTTTATCGGACTGACATCCAATACATTTGAGATTAATATAAAATGACGCTTTAATCTCGTAAACGATTAAAATCGAATACATACGGTCTTGAAGGAGTGAAAGTCAATTTTCCCAGATCCTTTTCTTGGATTCTGATCGGAAAGAAAATCCGGTTCTCTTTAACACAGCATGTCTTTTAAAGCGCGACTCCATTCTACTTTCGATTTGACCCTCGCGAGATCTTCCCAAGAGGATAGAGAATCCCCCTGGATTACCGAGCTAGTAGTGACAGAGTAAGTGCTCGCGCGGACGTCGCATTCGTGCCGTGATGGTCAACGCGGAAAAACAAGTAACATCTTAAGTTGCAACATCTGGAAACATCACCCAAACGCCAGTGCATAAAAGCCACGCCCATTTCAAAAGTCGCGCCAATGTTTGATGAGGCATCGTTTATTTAATGAAAACAGATAACAGACCTAATAGTAACACAATTAACACAATTCCAGATTAAATGCTTAGAACACGGTGCACATTCAAATGAGGCATTTGTGTGCTGCATACAAAAATTAAAACAGACCAGTAAAACAACAATTATGTTACAGCGTTGCACAAAAACTGATACAATTTTGTTTGCATTTAACATTATTAAAAAATCGTTTTAAATGAAATCTTCAATAGAGATAAAAACATACACACATGGAGAAAGAGAAGATACAGACAGAGAGATAAATTTACATTTGTTTTTTAATTTTGTAAGAACAAATCCCTGTTTTAAATGCCAATCTGATGAATAAATATACATCCAGATTTTTCAGGACTGCTGATCAGCGCTGGTTTGCTTTGCGAGGTCTGGGCTCAGAAGAGTCATGAGATCCATCATGGCTTTCCTTATTTGAGAGCCAAACTTATGAGAGTCCTGCAAACAAAAATGCACACTTTATTCAGTCGCACCATTTTAATTGTATTTAATCCCAACAATTCAACAAGTTTGAGATCAAACAACATGTTTCTCACGGTCTCTGCACAGGAGTGCCTGCTAGAAACATGGAAGCTGATCATATCCTCTCCCATGATGATGTAAGACACACCGTAGCCGTCATCAGCCACCTAGGAAAGACATCTCGCAAATCAAGCACAAGTCAATTCACTCTAAATCAGTGTTTAATAGCCTGATTTTTTGTTTTCTCAAAGCTCACCGGTCCAAAGCCGCCTCCGAGCGAAATGAACTCGGGGTAGTTGGTCAAGTCAAACAGCTCCAACTGCTGCACGGGTGTCTGAGATGTGGAGAGTCTCCACGGCTCTGATAACACCTACACGTTACACAAGTGACAGCCAAAGATAACTGCACAACCTTTCCACTGTACTTTGTTTTGTTTTGTCTAGGAAAAGCATACGGCTGATAAGAAATCTTGGCTGCTGTTTATACTGTAGTTGTCAATTTCCCTACTGTACTACCATCAATTCAAGCAACTCCTTGTTTGGGGGTTTACAGTATTTTTCCATTGTTTTATCTAATCAGTATTAGATAAACAGTATTATAAGTAAAAGTAACAGTATTATAGTAACAGTATTATGTAATTCATGTGTGTTTAACGGCAATACTATGTCCAGCATTAGTACACTAGCTATTTCACTTTTACCATTATTTTCACACTCCATTTACAAAAGTGGACTTGATGAGCAGAAAGCGCATCAGGAACAGGATAATAATTACATTTACAAAATAATGGAATATTGTTTTATTTTTTTTTCCAGTTTAGAGACATAAATCAGAAAGTGTGATTCCTCTATTGTAAATTCACAGGCTATAGGTTTTTATCCCCTTTTCTTGACCGTAAAATACAAGCCATTATTGATTTGCAGTGAATAGACTGACCTCACTGAGGAAAGGAGATTCGACACCCAGGTACTTCGAGACCACGTAGAGGCAGAAAAGGTGGCGGTCGATGCCAGATCCCGTCATGGCGAGACGATACAGGTTCTGGTGCTTCTCAGAAGCCTTTCGAAGAAGCTTACAGCAACTTTCCCTGTCCTGTTTACAGAATTCACACGTTTACACACAAGAAGGAAGTGACAAAACCCAATTATAGATTATCTAAGTTAAATATCTGCCAGCATGTTCCTGAGTGGTTCTTCATTGAGGCAATAGGAAGAGATGGCATCACCTGTCCAGCTTCCAAAGCTCGAACAAAGGCACAGCTCTGGTTTGAGCAGGACCGGACCGTCTCAGTGCGGCCTTCACGGAACAGACGCGTCATGGAAGCCTCGTAAGTCAGGCAGAAAGTTCCTCTATCCTAGGACAAAAAGATGGACATTGTCAAAATGTGTTCTATTTCTTTCTAAAAGTGGCTAGATTTCTGTGTTCCAAAATGGCATTTTACGAGTCACTTGACAAACTCTCACCCTGAAATACGCAAGCTGCAGAGCCAACTGCACAAACGAATCAGGACTCATCTTCATCTTCTTAATGCGACCCTTTCCAAACATCTTGAAAGGAAAGACGTGGCAATCTACATCGTCAGCCAGTGCTTGAGCGACAGCGAGCGACTCTGATATTTGTCCCTGAACCTAAAGAAGCAAAGACAGAAGGGCAACACGAGTCTATAGATGCTCATGTTCAAAGTAATCATAAGCATAATTATCAGTTTTTTGGAAAGCGCAACTATTGTAATGGGGTTCCACAGGGTCATGTGTTAGGTCCCCTCTGATTTATTACTTATATCAAAGACTTTGAGTCAAAGGTATCCACTTTTTTTTAACAAATTATAGGAACAGGACCCAAATATATGGACTACAACTCCCAGGATTCTCTGTTTCTCGTCATCTTGTGTTTTCCTAGTGACGTGTTCTGTCCGTTTCACCTTTGTTCTCATTTGTTTGTGCAAGTCGTCACCTTTGTTATTCGCTGTCTGTCAACTGTTGCTTTCCATTGGGTTCTGTCAGGCCTTTATGTACGTTTTTGTTCCTAAATTGCTGTTGAATGTTTGTTTTAGTAATAATGGACTCTAAGTGACAGTATACATCTCTTTTTTTTAATTGAGTTTTTTTTTTTTTTTTTTCAAAAATATTTTTTTTTTTATTAATTTTCCCATTTGATGGAATTTAAATCTGATTTTCTTTCCATTTTATCCTAGATTATTGTGCTTTATGAAGCACGTAGCGAACTGAGAAAAGTGCTATATAAATAAAGTTTACTTACTGGTACTTATCCTTTGTTATATGAATGCTTCTGCTCAGTGACTCAATGACTGATTTAGATTTTTTTTTTTTTTTTGTGATTTAAGGATTAGCAGGAACTGTAGTGTCTACACTCCACAGTAAACTGTATATTGTGATACACAAGGCTTAAACTATTGCCTGCTTACATATGTACTTTATTGTAGAGAGAAGAGATGAGCTCTCCTCCGTGTCCATTCTTGTACCACATGCCCGTACTAAACTGTGGAAAAGGTCATTTGCCCGCTTTGCATCATCCATGGAGCGACTGACTCCATAACATACACTTTTTTTATTTGATTATACTCCATAAGGGTTTTTTTAAACTGTATTTGTTAGTTGTGAAATGATAAGTATTATGTACATTCTGATGTATATCTCAGCCACGACTCTCTTATTAAAGAGGTCTTTACATCATGAGACACATCTTAGCTTAGCTTTATTCTACTACAGCAACTAACTGACCGCACAGCGGGAATTACCTAAAAAACCAATCGATTCTAAGTTTAGCGTTATTGTGGGGGAGGAAACCTGTATGTCAAGTGGTTACGTTTGTTCATTTTGACACACTCAAAGCCTCAAATTCTTCTACATTAACTCTTCTGAAGCTCGATGACAGATAATCGCTGCAGCTCAGTCGTAAGATCTGGTTTTTGCCCAAAAGCTTTGTGTCGTCAGACTTTTCACACACGTCATCCTTCTAAACCCAACCATCTCGATTATTTGAGACGTTTATGATTGTGCATAAATTAACTGAGCCTGGTGGAATGATGTGCAAGGACCTGCCAATGTGTGAACGATCTTTAATGACCTACGGGGTAAGAGAGGAACGTTTTTATGGGCACATGACGCAAATGAATTAGTGATTTAGGGAATGACATGGGTGAATGACGTTGCGATCAGTTTGGGACGTAAAAACACGTAGAGACTTGCCTCCTGTGGTATGTCCCATCTTAAGCGCTGAGGAGGCTCCGAGAAGACGTCAATCTCGCCTTTGCAGTTTCCATCCATGCTGTAGCCCAGCTGAAATTTGTCCGTGGCAAGAGTGAACTAAACAGGAGGAATAGAAAGTCTTTTTGTTCTATGCTATAGAAATCTCTTTGTTCTAATGCTATAGTTTTCTATGCTCAATGACACACATTGTGATATGAAAACCCCTCAGGCTAAACAGAAAAAGCCCCCATAGCACAGACATGCACTTTGCATTGCATGAGAATGTCTTAAATGTCAAAACTAATTGGTCGGTGACTAAAAGTGAAACTGGAAGTTCTTGAGAGCTGCAGAGCAGACCACTGAGGCCCACTGGTTCACCTCCCACAGATGAGCCACAGTAGGAGCATCGGCCCACGAATGTTCCGCGTTCAGGCCATTCTTTCCATTCTTGTAGATTACAACCGAGAAGGACTTATCAAACCACCTGTGTGAAGAGTGATAGCGTGTGAGATGCTTGTCCGATCCCGGTCAAACTGTGCTGTGTACCCACCGGTCATAGCACTTCCCGTGAAGAAGGGATTTAGCATAGCGATCCAAGCTAGAAGAGGCGTCGGTACCCATCATGCCTTCTTCCTGATCATCAAGGGTCACAAAAAAAGCAGCCTTCTCGATGCAATCCAGCGATCGCCTGTTAGCTCCTGTGCTGAAGAACGTGTTCCGGACACGAGCCCAGGGAACCCTGATAGAACACACCGCACAAACGTGTCAGGAACGTCACATAAGTCGTAAGGTTTTATAGTTTACTTTAAGACAATGCAGCATATGTGTCATACCCTTTTTTGATATATAATGAACATGCAAAAAACATGCTTTTAAATAAGTCTTACAAATATTGAAATTACAACAAGGCAAGGCAGCTAAAGCACTGCATTATGGGACCTGTAGTTTGGTTGTTATCAGCTCTTGGTCATTAATATCAATATTAACAGACAATATTAAAATGTCTCACGGACTGGGAATAACTGTACGCCAGACCGGATGTGATCCTGGGACCTTGAGGTTGACAAATATCTTGTTAAACTTCCAGAACGCAGAGAAACTCATTAGACAAGGAAGTATGTGTGTAAAAGCCAACAAACTAAAGCTCTCAAATTACTTTATAACATATATAATGAGAGACCGCATAAATGTTCCATACTTAAAAGTGTGATGTTTAGGCAAGTTGTAATACTAATCTTGTATTCCACTGATCTAGAGAACTGATCAGAATGATTACACTTTGGACTATTACGAAACCCTTTGCGCAAAAGTGCAAAAGTACAAAATCCTGGTTATCACCCATAAACCCAAGATCAAAAGTGAAAGTTGCCGCAAACGATTCTGCAACAAGTTCTGCAACAACCTGCTGCAGCCCAAGGACTAAAGACATTGTTGCTAGAAAACCTTTCTTAAAATACTTCCTCAGAGTCAAGTGTGAACAAAAGCGCAGTGGAGATTCATCTAGCTGATACAAGCTGCTTATCTAGTGAAAAAACATGTTCTGAAAAGTCTGGGTTTAGTTGTTTTAACGCACGTTTTTAAAGAGGAGAGAAAACATTAACGACCTGGCATGACTCCACTAATTTAATTTTTGATTGTTTTGTAAAAAAAAAAAACAATCAGCAAAGTGTAATCAGCATTTTGATAACGTTCTCAGTTGAGCAGGCAAACGATGTGAGCTTGCGCTTCTTTATGGTGTCAATTCATCACGCCTTGTGAAAAGCCTTCTGAGTGACAACAATGTTCGGCCGAGTAAGACCAGGCAAGACATATATTTTAGTAAATTGCTCAGAAATTGTTAAGTTTATTAAGAAACAGTCAAACAATGAAAAAAATGTGTTACATAACCATGAAAATGAAGTGAAAGGGGAAGTTACTTTTAGCTCAAAACACATTTAAGGTAAAACTAATGTATTTACATGATTTTTTATGTAGATATTTGTACTGTATTTGTTTTATACTGTATTTTAAACAAAACGTTGTAGAAGCATCGTAGCGCAAAACGACATCGCCCTCTGGTGGACAGAAAAAGTATAGACCGTCAAAGTTCGTATTCTGACCTGTTTCCTGCCGTCAGAGCTCCTAGTTTCTCCTCCCCAGGACATGGAGGTGATGGGTCGTCCAGGATTCGTTGAATTTGAAACTGGATCTCTCGAGGCGACAGGAGACGTCCTGACTTATAGACCCACAGCCTGTAGTAACGGCCTCTATTATACACGGCCACAAACTCACTGTCCTGCCAGTGCTGCAGCACATCTGCAAGTCAATACAGTCGGTCAGGGAATCGATAACTCTCCTACTGGCGAGGTATAAAGTGGAATGAGTGTGTGCACCGGTTTCCTCTCCCGGGATGCGTGTGGTGTTGAACATCCGATCACACTGAGCCGCACACAGAGGAATCACCGTGCCCGGAATGCGACTCTAATCGAAATATGATCACACATGTCAACAGTACAGTATCAATATCAGCACTAAAAGAAAAAAATCAACTTATAACAACCTTGAATGACACACAAACTACAGATCTCACAATGCATTGCTCTGTATATTTATTATATATTATTTTTTATGTTTTCTTGCAGCATAAGTTCATATTTCCAACTTATTTGGAAAAATCATTATCCACTATTATGGAATAATATTCTTATTTGTTTTATCCAATATATTAGGCAACAACAAATTTTGTTTTATTGTGTTTTATAAATGTGTGGACTTATCAAATTAAAGTCCACACCACTGCAGCTGATGGAAACGTATAAAGTGTAAGTAAAGTGTGAATTAAAGCGACCAATTCACCGGTTTAATCTCCTCTCGGTTGAGTTTGCGGCGATACAGAAACAAGGCTGTGATGGTGTTTCCTGCTCGCGCTGCCTGATTAGCTGTAGGGGTCACGTACAAATAATCCTGGATACAAAATCAACCATCGTTAGACATTGAGAAGACTTAAAGCCAAATAGTGCTGTGGTGATGCACAATTTTATCCATTTTAGAGCCTTTTATCTTTTTTCCATGCATCCATCCCACCATATGCTAATGCTTATTTCATTTCTGGGTCACAGTGAGCTGGAGCCAATCACAACAACTTTGGACCTGAGGCGTGTCTTACCAGGGCTCCGCCTTCACAAGGCCCCAGCTATGGCCTTAAGCCCCAGTTTCCTGTAACAGTGTCCAGTGAAAGGACAGTGAACTTTGTACTGCGACTATGTAGCTTACACCGACCTTTAAATAATCTTAAGCAATGTAGCAATCCTTCCATTATGAGTTATAAGCTTCCGGATGGCCAGACACTGGGCACTGCATCTCCAGAATAAGAGGGTGGTGTCATGCATTAGAGATGAGAAATATGAGCTATAAGTTAAAAGCAAACCACAAGAGAAGGAAAGGATCACACACCATGCCGTAATAGTTACTGTTGACCATAATGGGACTTCGGCTACGGAGGTAAATATATTCTTCCCACCAGTCACTAACCTAAGAACAAGCAAAACATCAGGTGGGAATTCATAATCTGGATTGTATTAAACAGTTGGAAATGAATGTGCATAGACATAAAAT
>SOMO01000104.1:279499-293372 GCA_028128575.1 Paedocypris carbunculus
GATGAAAGAAGGAAGGCTGGAAAGAAGGAGGGAAGAAAAAAAAGAAATGAATTTAGAAAAGAGGAAATGGAGGAAAGAGAGGGAGGAAAGTAAAAACTCTCTCTTTCTTTTTAAAGAGAGACTTACTTTCATAAGGACCGACTCGGACAGTTTCTCTCGATTGACTATCTTTATGGCCACCTTCTGTCCCGTGATGCAGTGAACGCCCAACTTCACCAGACCTGCAACACGGAGGCAAGTCTTTCTTAAGTGAGAACTACACCAGTAACCCAAGCAAGCAGAGACGCAACACTCCAACACATTACACATGATTCACAGCTCTGTTCCATATTTAAACACCGACTATTCAAATCCACTATTGACTAAGTCGTTTTGAGGTTTGTGTTCCCATAACAACACATTGGGAAGTCCAACAGAGACTGTAAAGTTACACACCAGGAATATTCTCTGTACCATCATATACAGCGATACAATATTAGTACCAGTAGTGCTCCCATAATAAATCAACTCACTAATAAAAATGACATTAAGAATAATAATCATCTCTAATTGTGACATTGTTTCCAATAGAAAACAATGAAAAAAAAGTTGAAATCTTGTTCTATTTTTAAATGAGCATACTTGAAATTGCCAAGTTAAGTGAATGTAGTGGTTTAAAAACATTGAGTAGCATTATGTTTGGTAAACTGAACAATTTAAGTATGATCTACATAATTGTTAAGATGAAATATTTTAAGTTACAGTAATCCATTCAATAAATTGAATTGTGGGTACAGTCTCTTTGGTCTCTTTACAGCTCAATCTCTTTGGTCCAATCAACCTGATACAACTAATAATCCGTCACTGTATTTATACATTCATCGCAACACTTCATAAAGGACAAGTTTACAATAATGTTAAAGACAATTTTTTATTTGCTTATTCATTAACGGAAAGCACTTTTCTCTCAGAACTGTCAAATCTCAAGGCAAATCTAAGTCCAAAAATCGGATTAAACCTTCACACTCACTTCACATCCAATAGTCATTTAAGCGCCGAATTCCCCCGCATTAACAAATTAACATTTGCCTGTTGTCGGCTAAACCTTTCAACAGATTAATTCTTTAATGAGAGGGACGAAGTGGAGCAGAAATATCCCGGCGCATTAAGGCAAAAGCTCTTACCTGTCTGGCCTTTCCCCAGCGTCTTTTCCAGGCGGTAAGGCCCGACGTACTGGGCAGCCTGGCTCGCCGACAACTCCTTGCTCATCTCAACGGCTTCGTTTCGCGAATTCGGGGGGAAATCAATGGGTTTTCAAAGTGTATCCGCGGGTGTCTGTCCTGCTAAGGTAGAAGCTCCGCCGTTCAGACATCACCGACGGGGAGCGACGACACAGTGATGCTGAGCGGTGATGTCAGAGCCGCGGCTTGGTCCCGAACAGCGCTCGTCCGGCAAAGTTCACCATAATCAATCACTACCACAATGTTCTCGTAAAAAGTTGACACGAGTGCGGATGGAGGTACGACTGTGACCGCGAGTCATGCGAACATGAGAAGAGTTTCAAACGGGCGGCCACTTGATTTTCGCTGAATCAGTTTGATTGACACGGATGAGACTGAGCGAACACACGTGACATAATTGTTTAAAAACTCGAGTCACATCGGAACCCCAGCATCCCATTCTATCCGCCAATCGGGTTCCAGGGTGCGAGTTTGTCGGTCGAGGGTCCCGGCCGGTCCTGCTTGGAACTACGATGCTTTCCAGGCCTCACATCCGGAGGAATATTGAGTTGTGCTGGAGAGAGCAGACACCCGTTGGCGGAAGAAAGCGGCGCCGTTGACGCGCCTCCAGCGACGAATCCACCGCGCGCGTCCCGACCGCACACACACACATACACACTCTGCTGGTTTAAGCGGCGGTGTTTCGGCAGGATCCTTAGGCTTTATTTGTCCACATTCCAGGTGAGGATCCAAGCATCTTTCACTAGCACACAGGAGCCTCCTTCCCCTCCCTCCCTCTCGCGGCAGCTATGTGCATATCACAGCATCTTCTCTCGCTCTCCTCCCGTCGCCTCGGCTACCGCGCACCGCCTCATTCTGTCCAGCAGAGTTTCGCTCGTTTGGAATCCGAACTCTCCGGCTCGGCCTGTGTTTCGGCCCGCAGGATAGGGGTCCTTCCGTCAGCTGGGCCTTTCTCTGTTTTCCAGCTTGCACTCTGCCTGTATTGCTTCTCCCCATCCGACACGAGCAGCATCAGCATCCGGGTTCTGCGCAGCTTGCGGCCCCTCCCATACGTGATTCCTATCGAACACGCTCGTCAGAACCCCCACCCCATTTCCGGCCGAGATCTCGTCCCTCACATTATTGAGCTCATCCGGTATATTCTCACCACAGAAGTCGTTTTTATTATTCATAGTAGTGATAATAAGGGATGTGTTGCCACCTGTATACAACGAATCATTTCACGTGTAATTTCCAATGAGTCCACGTATTATGTGTGTGTATTAACAGTAAGTACTGTATGTTGTTCACTCGTAAATATTTATCGGATCAGAATCAGAAATTCTGATATATAAATACGAATGAATACGTAGTTACATCTTAGTGTATAATTATATGCATTTATAATTATGTTATTACACAAACAAATATCTATATGTATACACTGTATACGCACATACAAACACTGCACACAATAAAAGGCTGTTAATTAAAATAAATCACTATTTGATCAACTCAATGCACCAGTCTGGAAGTTCGCCATATGACCATCAGAGGGCAGTAAAATCAACGGATTCGAATGAAATCGACGCTCAAAAGTGGATTAATAATCAGAGTTTTTTACAATCATAACAAATCATAATTCCTTTTATTCTTTAAGAGACTTTCATTACTAACTAATACATTTACTGTACATGATATTTTTATTTCTGTCATTTATCGTTTTGATTCGACCTATGGTTGCATGATACATCCTGCTTACTCCTAAGTCACCACCAGGTGGCGTATTTCCGTCTCTTCTCAAAGTTTGTCTATAAAACAATTTTCATATTAAATCACACATTGATCATTTAAAAGCAAGTGTTTTCGAAACTTTTCAAACATTTTAAATATCACCTGCACAAAACGTTTGCACTTGTTGCTCCAACTTGACTAAGAAGCGTGAAACTCATTAAAGCAATTATCTGCACGTGCGACACAAAAACTCTTCGCTTCTTATCGCGAACGTGATTTGCGTTGTTAGCTGCTTCTTACATGCGTGTGTGTCAAACAACCGATAAGCCAACTTACTTCATCTGCTTGAGCGTCTATTTCTGGGCAGAGAAAATGCCTGACGGAAAACACGCGTGAACAAAAAGCGGGGTTAAAATTCGTTCAACAACGGAATTGATCTAAATGTTGGTCCGTATCAAAATATAATTCAGATGTCTAACGTAAAAACGACTGACATGCATCTTCACTCCATCTTACGTTAATCTAACTTTAAACGAGCTCTTTTATTATTGATCCAAACTATAAAGTGGCACCAAATCAGCTTTTATGAAGAAACGTGCGTGATTGAACAGACATTTTCTCATTGGTGATGCACGATTGCCTTTTTGAAAGAACTAGCTTTGGGATTGGGGTTGTATTCGTCTTAATTAGTCAAATTGAGAAGTTTAGCGTATTATTGACATTGGAAGGTGTAATCCCCTTCTTAATTCACCTAAACTCATTACAACAGCCATCCTAATCCCAGTCTCAATCCGTTTCACTGCACCTACTGAAACCTGTACAAGTCTTGACCACAAATGAACTGACAGACTGGACCTGAAGGTCAGTTTATGAATAAACTAAGGGATTTGCTTCTGTTAGCACTCAAAATACGATTTTGCCTAAGGCGCTCGTCACAAAAAAAAACCAGTTCACAAAATCCAGTACAATTCAACCATTTAATAATCTTTATTCCATTTTGTTTTTGAGCATCTGGGATTCATTTAACATTTTACATCAAACCATGATCCCAAACGGTCTACAGATCAGGTCAGTACAATCAAACATGTAGGGAAGGGTCCGTTAAGCTTCACAGGGGGGTTACAGAAGGGAAGAGACACCAAAACTGTCTCTACTGCCAAACCCCAATTTTCTAGTCCAGTGCCATGAGCTGCAGAAAATGCTCGGAAGGTGGAAGACTTCTCTGCAGGAAACCCCTGCGCACACAAACAGATTATTAATGACAATAACAGCAAAACAATTCACATTTAAACTGTACAATTTGTTTGATCTATCCATGTCAGAATGCCATTAAATTGGAAATAGTTAATAATATTATTATTATTATATATTGTAAATTTTATTGTATTTTTATCTTTTTTCCATCTTCATAGTTTTTCTTGTTTTTATTTATATATGTATGCTTCTCTATTTAGTTTTTTATTGTTTTTTTTTTATCTCTTATATTTTTATTGTGTTTCTTTCTCGCATGCACCCCCCCCCACCCCATGTTTAAATGCTGGACAATTGTAAAATACATTTCATGTTTATATGACAAATAAAATTAGAATTCGACAAATACACCCAAACAAATGTAGACTTTTTTTTTTAGATTTAGACAATAAAATCCATAGTTTCTACAGGAACAAACAGCATATTTTACTTTTTCAACACAAACACAACCAACAAGGTAATGAAGAGATGAATATTTGTTACCTTTTCAGCATGTTTAGCTCCTCATGAAGCCTCGGCACTGCTCTTCACACAGGCAGCAAAAGCCTCCATCAGCTCCTTACACGCGTCACCTCCATTCTCCTTGACACTGAAGCACACAGAACACAAGAATAGTTAGTCCTCCAGCACAGACGATACACAAACTTGTTGACTGACAAACTGAACCAGATGATTTTGGTTCTAATAACTCGCTGGTCAGATTTAGCGAATGTTGCCCCTGTTCACCACACAAAGTGGTAAAATGCTTCTCTACACCAGTTCACCACAAATAATACCGTTTCTTCCAATTCAGTCAGATCCGGTTCATCAAGAGACGGAAACACCAGTTGTTCTGATAAAACAGAGCATGGCGGGAAACATATGCTTCGTTTTCTTATTCCCTCAGATCATTTGTACCAATTCAGCGCAATTTTGTCCCAAATATGTGACCAAAAATAGGCTTGAGTCACAGGTTTTGTTTTGGGACTTTAGCTGGAATTAAAACGTATTCCGATTGCGCAATTCGCAATTAACCGAAATCAATGATATTTGATTTCCTCCATCACAAACAAGACAGAATCAGAATCGGCTTTACTGGCCACGTTTGCCCAAGACAAGCAAGGGATTTGATGCGGTCTTCCTCTTATTCGCACTCCAATGAATTATAAATACAAATTTTAATTATTTACACCATCCATTCATTCACCCAGTGTACACCATCACGTCATTTCAGAGGAGATTCACCGCGGTTCTTACACTAATGAACGTGCGTTCCATACAAAAAGCTTATTTTGTGCGAGCGAGCTGATTTAAACCTTCACGCCGAGGCCCAGCAGACACTGACAGTCTGCATTAGAGTGACGGAGCGAGAAGAAAGACTGGCATGAGCATGGAGGACATTCCATCCGAGCGCCATGTGACGGAGCATCCACACCGGAGCGCGCAGAGACGTCGTGACTTCCCTCGATGATTCGCCGTCTCCCTCCCCCACCCATCATCTGCTGCATCCCTCGCCATGACATAATCCTGCTCTCGCTCTCCATCAGTGATGTAACACAACCGCTCCATTTACATATCAAGAGACTGGTCTCGATCAAGCACGTGACGGAGAGGTGGAGCTCAAGCCAAGGGCATTTCCTCCTCGCAGGCGGCCATTTTAACACTTCAGAGACTGGGAGGGTGAGCACGTGGAGGAGGGGAGAGATGGAGAATGGACCATTGTGACGTCCTCTCTTCACACAACACAACACTAATCATCAACGTGAGACGAGCTGCCCTCTAATGGACAAAACCAATTACAGCCCGATTATGTCTTCAGCCTGACAACTACTAATGCCAGATCAGTTCGAGTGGAACGTCACCCGTGACATCTGGAACTGACCCCATCAGTAGAGTTCGCACCACCGTCGGCTACGGGTTCGATTCTGTGGGACAAAATACGCTTGATTTAACATGAAACTCCATACAATGGAACGGGCGGGGCTTTGGACGACGCGTGTATAAAATTTTAATAGGTTGCTAAAAAAAAGTGAAACAGCGCCGACAAATATACTTACACATCATGTTCGTCTACATAATCGCTACATAAATTGAAAAAAAAAATTGCGAGCCAATGATCAAACTTGAAACATTTACATATGAAAAGAACTTGTAGATGTATGGAAATGTGAACGGAATGTTTTCAAGCCAAAATGAAAGATCAGAAATCATACCGATTAAATAAGAGATGACGATTATGGATAAGTTTATCACATAATTCAATGACAATTCTAAAACAAAATAGTCTGCTGTTCGGATCTGAAAGGCGTCACTTTATGGATGTATTGAATGTGTTGATTTGCCCTTTGGGGGTTTTGCCACGCCACAAAAACAGATTCCAACTTCTACAAGCACAGGCTTGCGAAAAAACAGAAGCACAGAAGTGCTGCTTTCATTCTAAAAGTTAGCTTAAAACACAAAATGTGCACGGTTCTTTATTACACGCAAGGACACTTGAAAGATTGAATGGCTCTTCAAATGCATCTTGACATTCATATTTCAAGGCTGTGTGATTTAACGTTAAGCTGTCATCACTGCAGCTGCAGAGAGGCGTTAGCTTTAGCATTAGCATCTCGGAATGGACGGCTCAAGGTCATTAGGTCAACACCGAAAAGCCTGCAAACGGAGCAGAAAGTAATGTTTAACAGCACTCTCACTGACAGCACCATCCGTTAAACCCGTAACTCTAATCCTCTTCTGGTTCAAAGCCCACGATGAAAAGATAAAATATCACAGGGTTTGTGCTTTTCACCGTCAAGGACAATCCTTCGTAACTGTTTATGAGAAGGCTATAAATACTTCAGTCTATATGCATAACCGGCATAAATTACCGCGGTTAACTTTTAACTGGTCAGCGGACACGGCGATCCCCGCAAAAAATGGACCTGCAAATAGCATCGGCACAGCAAACATGTCGCCGTGGGCATGAAACACTGACACATGACGAATCGGTTAACTAGAATGTCCAGGCGGGATCCTCTACTCACACCCTGCTCATATCAGCGCTGCACACACGAAAGGTCAGGGGACCTGCAACCTTATCTGGTTTCTCAGCGCCGTCTACACTACATTTACTCAAATCTGTCACATTTCTAAGTGGACAAGTGGAGGGAATTAGGGTCAGAAAACGGGTCAGGTAATGGCTGGTGTCAAAGGTCAGAACAGAGGACTAATTGAATTAAACACTTAGCAGAAGGGGAGATGGAATAAAGAATGTAGGGTCATCGCGCTTCTTTAAATTAATCGCTCAACGGAGTACAAATTAAAAGTGCAGAAGAGAGCGCTTGTAAATCAGGGGATGCGGGGTTGGCAAGAAGCGAATGTAGATTTAGCGTGAAGCTATGACGTGCACACATTCCCAATGTCCAATCAGCCGAGTGGAAGAATCGAAGTCGACGACAGAAAAAAACCCCAAACGGCGTTAATGAGCGAAAACCGGTCGCCCAACCTCTGCGGTCAAGTGAAAGCAGCCGGACGCCATTCCAACGCTTCAGAAAACTTCCCAACATGATCAGCATCTCGTTAGAAAGCGTCGGATCACCGTCTGGTTCGCCCGTCTTTCACCGTCCATTTTGAATCGCCATCAGGAAGCATCGTTTGGCGTTTGACTCTTATCAAACCGCACTGGTCCCGACATGAGGTTTAGCATTACAGACAATTTTTGGCTAAAACGAAACGAAAACTCACAAGTCAAGTCGGTGTTACAGTACAGGGGACTGGCCAGGGAGCGTGCACACTTCCCCAGTCACTTACCATTTATCTAAATCTGCCTTGATGGCCACACAAGGTGCTGGGACTGGGGTCTCGGCAGGAGCTGCGGTCTCTGAGTCCGACATGGTCTGTGGCGTTGGGTTTGCGTGAGCGTTGCCTTCTCTCTGCGCTCCTGTGGTTGCATGTGCAAGACAGCAAGAGGAAGAGAGGCAATGGAGAGTTACAGTTGGCAAGAAGGAGGGGGAGTGTACACGGGGGGAGGAGGGGGGCGAGAGAGGACACATGTGCACATGAGTGAGAGATCAAAGAGTGATCGGGTTCAAACTACTAAAAAAACGAATTTATTTCATACCGTGGAAGGGATCTCGTTTCAAATCACGACTGACTGAAGTGTGCTGGAACACGTTGTACTATACAGCGACCGATTGTAAAAAGGAAAAACTTTTATTTGCTGTGTGGGTCAGGCGCGATCCGGATTTCTCATGTTATACAATAAGAGTGAGTTTGTCGCCCCCTGATGGCAACACACGTTTGTGACATTGACGCGCTTTACTGTTTGCTAGGAAAATGTAACCGTGTAACTCTTAAACGTTAGTTTTGCGTTAGATGTGTACGTTTGAAGTTGTAACTAATTCGCAAGTTACTCCATTCAGACAAGCATCAACACCAAATAATTGCAATAATTTGAACAAAAATATTGCATTGCGGGTTACAAAACCATTTAAAAACAAGGAAAGTTTGCTTGAAAGACGATTTAATAAACCGAAGAGCCGTGTTTAATGTTAAATCTTTTTTAGAAACGCGACTTTTCTCTGAATACAAGGACAGGTTTGGTTCGCATTAGCCGACTTTTGCCATCTTACGTAAACTTCACGAATCCGTACGAAATTAATTTATTTAGCCGTTTGCAGCTAAACCGTGTTGTTTCTTGAATGCTGAGTAATAAAGCAGCGACCAGAACCCCTTTAAATGTATTATGCGCAACGTATCTTCCCAACAAACTGTGCGATTGCTCATTAAAAGTTGTCAGTAAAACTTAAACGGGTGAACAGACGCACGTGCGCCTGACAACGGCCGCGAGCGATCGGCGTCTTTCACAGAACGTCGTGTTCTCTATCATCCACATGCATCTGCTGTCGACGAGTAAAGGAGTAATTAAATTAGCATAAAGCGAAAGGTTTACCTGCTTCTGCGGGCTGGAAAGGTCGGATGATCCAGTGGAAACTAAGACTTTGCAAAGTCGGACACCTGGTTTAACTGATTCCCGAGTCTTTCTTCAGGAAAAAAAAGGAGAAACGCCCCCCACTGGGGTTGCCACTAAAATAAACGTTATGAACCAAATATGGTGAAGATCGTGAAACTTTTATCTGAAATATACCGTAAGCTGTTTAGAGAAAACATTATAAAACGACTTGTTTCTAATGCTTAAAATGAGCAAAACAGCCATAGCAAAACAAGGACTTTTATTGAATTTTTTTTTTCAATATGGCTAATAATCAATGCTCAACTTAGTAAAGTTTACTCCACTTGAGCAAAAACGCAAAACAAATCATTGGAAACGACAGACAGTAGCTCGTGTCGGAAGCTAAGCTGGATTTATTTCAGCAAGGGAAATGAAAGCTGGAGTTCTGCAGAATCTGGTGGGGGTTTCTGTGTTCCTGCAGGCTACGTGAGCTTCTACTCCATGAATTCCTCAGGAGCAAAGAGGTGACTGAGAAATTCACCTCGCACCAACGTGAAAACCGCAACAGCAAACTCGGAACCCAGGAATGGTTGGTCAAAAGCGTTTCTTCACCAAACTATAGTGTTCTCCACAAAGCACACCAGATGAACTGTGATGAAAGGAAAGTAGGAAGAACTTTAAATCTCTCTGTCCACAGCAAGACAAATGGCTTTCTTTGTTGTTTGGGGGAAGGGAGGCGAGTCAGAGAGCAACAACAGTCGTGGGTCTCGGGAAAATATCCTGAAGCTAAAGCTGGTGAAAACCTGTGGAACTGAAGGAACAAGACGTTTAGTCAGGACTAGTGTCTTCAACGTTGACAGAAATTAGATTTTGTAGCTGTTTCATTACATTGGATTATTTTCATTATAGAGCTCAAAGATCTTTCAGTAACATGATAATCAGAAGGTTTTGGACTCATGAGAAGCCACTCGGTGACTTCACCACCTCGTACCATCTAGTCAAACATCTCATCACTATTGATTGGCTGCGCTCGCACTAGCAAAACAATGTTTTCCATTAGATTGTGGAAATTAGAAGTGGACATCCTCTGCATGTGCAAATGAAAGAGTTAAGGAGACTATATATTGAAAGGGAAATGACAGGTTGGTTCAAGAGAGAAAGACAAAACACAACAAGTAATGGCTCGGGTTCTTCAAAGATCTACTGCATGCTTTGGAGGTAAGATGGAGTGATGTTCTTCGGCGTTCCTCTTTCTGATCTGGTTTTTCCGTGTTGTCAGTGACTGTTCTGGTGGCTGTGTTTGCATCCACTGGTGCGATTGGAGTCAATGATTTGTTGGAGAGAACATCTCAGCTGTCAGACCGACTACATTACCTCAGCACGGCTCTCAACAACGACCTGGTTGGTACCAAAAGCCACTGGTGGAGCCTTTAACAATACGTCTATTGTCCTTGTGCTTGTCCTTTATCGTTTTTTTTTCTCTCTCTCTCTTCACAGGATTCCCACTTTTCTCCGTTTAGGAAAGCGCTGATGCCCAGGCCATCAATGTGCCACACATCTTCTCTTCAAACCCCCAATGACAAAGACCAAACCCTGAAAGTGTCTGTAAGAACATTTACCTTCTCAATTACATTCTTTTTTTTAAAGACTTTTTTTTATGGCTTTCTGCTCCATTCTTTTCCTTCGTTAACTCTGTCAGCATCCCTCTCTTGTCTTCTACTCCTTTGAAGACCTTGCTAAAAATTGTGACTTTTATACATGCACACGCTTCAACTCTTTCAAATTTGTAGTGTTTCATTTTCATTTTTTCTGCTTTTCTTCATTTTACTCTTAAATCCATTTTTAAATTAATTTAAGACCTCGCAGAAAATCACGATATAGATACTGTGTATATATAACATACATGTAACCCCACTGTTGCTATTGTCTGCACTTATTGCAAAGTATAGGACTTTGAAAGCCCTTATTCTGTATCTGCATCACTTTTATTCCCTTTTCAAGAAACATTGTCTTTATTTTGCTCTTTCAGTCCTCTCTATATCTTATCCTAGTTTAAAAGAACAAATTCTCCCTTTTTATTTTTTACTTTTTTTAAGCGTATCTCTTCTGCCCTAATGTCGAAGTCAAACATCTATCCATCCATGATAACACCAAGTTACACTGCCCTCTTGTGGTCATGGTTGAGGCTATTGTGGTGATGTTCCTGCAGGAGGATGAGCTGTTGTCTCTGGCCCGGTCTCTGCTGTCGGCGTGGCATGACCCTCTCGCTCTTCTCACCTCGGAGGCTTCCAGCCTGGTGCATCCTGAGCGTGGCACCATCAACACCAAGACCAAGGAGCTCCAGGACAACGTCAGCAACCTGGGAGCAGGTCTAGAACGACTTGTACAGAAGGTAAATCGTTGCTCTACACAAATTGGCTTGGCTTTCTCAACATCATGTGCCAATATATTTAAAATAGAAAGAAAGCATTTCCCTGTTTTCTTTTCTTTAGATGGGCTCATCAGACAGTCTATCCAATCTTCCGTTTTACACCAACAGCCTTGGTCACGATAAAACTTCTCGGCTGATCAATTTCCAGTTCTTGCTGTCCTGCTTCCGCAGAGATTCACACAAAATCGACAGTTTCCTCAAAGTTCTCCGCTGCCGGGCAGCCAAGTCTAGAGCTGATCTGTGCTAGAACTCTTGTACGGTTAATCTATGACATTTACCGTACATTTTTTTCTTACAGTTTA
Source organism: Paedocypris carbunculus (assembly GCA_028128575.1). NCBI lineage: Eukaryota > Metazoa > Chordata > Actinopteri > Cypriniformes > Paedocypris > Paedocypris carbunculus. The sequence continues at coordinate 291,329 of SOMO01000104.1, forward strand.
GTTACCCTACAAAAACACAAAGTACATGTAATTAGAATTAATTTTGTGTAGTATAATTGGATTTAAAGTCAAATGTAATATATAGATTGAATGCAGTGCACTGGAGAAAAAAATATCAAAAATGATTCCAACGGTGTATATTAGCTCAAACTATTTTCAAAGTTTTCTTCAGGAGTGCGTCTTTGTAAAGCAGTGTTCAGCATTAATAAATCCATAGCAAACTTGACTTGCAGTGACTTCATTGTGCACGTTTAAAAAAAGTTAAAGGAAAAATGGGTTATTTTCTATGAATTATACAGTAATGCATTTTCTACCAAACATAGTATTCTTTATATAGTTTTCACTCTGTTACTACACAATTACTAAAAGAGGCATAAAAAATGACATTGAACAAAATGTGTAATTTGTTCTATTTATTTCCAAAAGAATACACTTAAAAATGGACAAAAGCTTGGCCAGTAATAATCCACAGCGGACAGACACATGACATTACTGACAAAATGCAGCCCAAAAAAAAAAAAAAATCCCAAAAACACCCCAGTATGGAACAGATTTTTAAAGTTACTCAAACACAAGAACATCTTTCAAGAGATGCAAAAGGTGATTATGTTCGTTCTTTCCTCACAGGAAGGTAAACCGTATGCTCAAGTCTAAGAAACTTTAGGTTTAAGTGCTTATAGTGCAAAAGAGCAGCAGATAAGCTTAAACTAAAAATACTGGACAACTGTGACGTTAAAATGACCGACACTTCAAGCATTGCTCGCCAAAAGAACGAGCGCTGCCTGAACTAAAGACAAAAAAAATATTTTGAATCAAAACAAATGGTTTTGTTTTGTCCACAACAAAAAAAACGAAAAGGTCATTTATTAACCAGTTAAGAACTACATCACACTGAAAAACGATGACAGAATGCTGCTGTAGCTCAACAGTTCCTATAATGACTGCCTGACACATTAGCATGGGGGTCCCGCATCAGGACCACGCCAGACACAAGACACCTAAAACTTGAATTTGGAAGATCAAATCGGAATTTTTCTGGAGGGGAAAAAAAAAAAAAAAATAAAAAAAATTAAATGAGGGGAGGGAATAGTAAAAAAAAAAAAAAAATTCCACAAGACAACCTCTAAAAGCGTGTCATGCTTCAACATGGAACAAACAGAAAGGAGAATGGCAGGCATTTCTAGCGCATTCTGTACTCTGACGTCTTGGACACCTCACAGAGCTGACCCTTGAAGTCGATGTCTACGGTGAAGTCCAGGTCTCTCTGGAAAAGACACGAGAAAAATATATTTCAACCACTACACAATTGCAGACTAAAAATGTGCACGACAACTGTATTAGACTTTGGTATAGAATTAACAGAACAGGTTTCTAAAGTGTGCAAATTTCGCCCTGTGCTTCTAGAGCACAACATCTCAAAGTGTCATTCATCTCAAAGAATGTGTACAAGATGTCTGCATGACTAAAAACAACGTACATTATTTTTGACGTTGGGTTTCAAGCTGATGGTGCCGAAGATCTCCTCTCCGGTCTTCACTGTCAGATAGTCGTCAAGGTAGAACACGGTCTGCTTCCAATGAGTGTAGGGGGATTCTGGGCCTAGAAACAGACATATGATTTGTGTGGAGTTGTACTAAAGCAATAAACAAAATAAAAGTCTTACCAGTAGAGAAGCCGGTCCGTTTGTGGCAGCGCGTGAACTCAATGTTGAAGTAAGTCACCAGCGCGTGAATGTAGTCGTTCCTCTTGACTTGCAGGCAGAACGGCGCCGTAAATGACAAGTCCTCAATCTTCACAGTGTAGATGTCCACCTCCTTATGAAGAAAAAACCCATCCAGCATCATGGAGCAAAAAAGATTTCAAAAGCAAAAAGAGAAACTAACCTTGATTAGGCAGGCAGTACTAACTAGCTGCTTGGGGTCAACAACATCTACTAGTGGTTCCTTAATAGCCACTTCCTTGATGCAAGACATGTCAAAGCCATAAACGTTCTCCCACCCTATGGAACAAAACAAACAAAACTGTAAGAAAAATGCTGCACTTA
>SOMO01000104.1:305149-322302 GCA_028128575.1 Paedocypris carbunculus
TGTGTCTTACACGCTAGTTGCTGGGATTGGGCATGGCTCTGCTGGAAAACGTGGATCCGAACCCGGAGAACTTTGTCTGCGCTGGTGTGATTCAAACCAAGGCCCAGCAGATCGGATCTCTGCTCAGACTCGAGCCCAACGCACAAGCTCAGGTACCAACACAAACCACATTCCTACGAGAGTTGATGCCAAGCCAGACAAAAAGCAGCGTTCCCGTTTCTACATTACGCTTGTAACATGAAAAAAAAAAAGCCCTCATTTAAACGCGGGTCATTCTCCGCGCGCACACACACATTCTCTGTCTCTTTCTTGGCAATTCATTTTGCATCTGACTGTTGTCTGTGTGTCTCTGTGCCCGCTGATGCTAATCAAGCCTGGGGAGCAGGTAACTCTCTCACCCCGGCTCCTCTCAACCAAAAGCCCTTCCTTTTTTTTATTGTGGTTCACTCCATGTTTAGTAGTAATTCCCAGTTCATTTGGTGTGCTGGCAGTTTCACAGTCCTTCTCGTTGTAGTCGTCTTTCTTTTGTTCATTGTGCATTTGTGTGTTTGTGATGAGGATCCGACACGTTCGGACTGCAGATTCCGCATCTGTCTTCCTGTTGGCTGATCCGGTCGGTCATCTTTCTTTCCTTCCTCCCTCTCTCCTCTCTCTCTCTCTCTCTCTCTCTCTCTCTCTCTCTCTCAGATGTACCGGTTGACCCTGCGCAGCAGTAAAGACACCGTCTCCAAGCGTCTTTGCGAGCTGCTGGCGGAACAGTTCTAGAAGGCGCGAGAAGATCTGCTTGAAGAACCACCCAGACCAGCGTTCCTCCCCGAAAACCCCCCCGAGAAAAAAAAATCATGACAACTCATTCAAGCATAAGGGAAAAGTAGCTGTCCTCCTCCGGCAGCCATTTTACTGATTATTAATGTTGTTATCAGTGCTGCCCTTTCTGTTTTTGTCGGTGTTGACCTGTGCGCCAGCCTGGGAGCGAATGGAAATGTGCGTGTGTTTTCGTACGTGTGAATGAATCGTGGTGATCGTCTTCTCTCCTGCCTGCGAAACCATCGGCGACGGCGTTTGTTGTGTTGTGAGGCGATGGACGTTTCCATCTTCTTCTCAGTTCACCCCTCATGTCACTCGCAGCTCCACACCGCGTCTATCTCTGGAACGTTCCTGATGGTTCCAGGCCAGGTTAGACTAGAATAACTACGTCAATACACTAACATGGCTTTCTTTTTCTAAAAAAAGGCCGACTCACTACTCTCTTGCCTTTTTTTCCCGTTTTTTTTTTTCCGTGTCCGGTAGCGTTCCACACGCATTTCCAAATGAAAACCACGTTCCTTCTGACGTAGAAAAGGCCAGTGCACTTTACAAGGCTTTAAGAGAGAAGGCTTTTATAGTCCCAGTCCGTTCCCTCCCTCGTTCTTTTCCTGTGTATCATGATTAATCCCATGATGTTTATTGAAAAAAAAAATCTATATAAATCTATATAAAACCCTGTAAATGATTACTCTACATGGATGCGTTTGTAAGTCTCTTTTGTTTTTTGTTTTGTTTTTTTGACAAAGTGGTATATGGTCCGCTTGTTTGTACGCTTTCTTAAATGGCCTAATGTTTATGCTCTTCTTTTGGACATTCCATCCTGTACTATGAGTGAGTGGGCATAATGTTTCAGGTTCGTTGTACAGTGTTATATTACATGGGGATGAATCGACTAAGGAGGTTGTGATGCAGTGGAAAGGTCCGGTCCACCACTGAGCCTGTGTGTGTGTGTGTGTGTGTGTGTGTGCACGTGAAGAGTGCGACTGGAGCTTTGTGGATTTTTTTTTTTTTATCTCTTGGAATGTTCGGAAGCATCTGGAACACATTGACACCGTCGATCTGTCTCGCTGGTTGACCGAAGTGAATCTAGCTGGTGCATCGTTACTAAAACTCCACACAACACACACCATTAACTTTACCGGAACCTGGCAAAGCACTTAGCTTGTGACCGCTGGCGTCACGTGTTGGTGGGCTTAGAGGATGGGGGGCTTTGGGGAACTCTGGACCAAAGCAGTTGCCAACTGTCAATCACATAGGGTTCCTAATGATCAGAACAGTGTGTGTGTGTGCTGTATATTCTGTGTCGTGCTTGGTCCATGTAAAGAAATTGAATTACATTTGTGAACCATTGTCATATTAGTTGAGGCGGGGAGTCGGTCCTCCCTCTGCAGTGATGAAGCACTGGGGACATTGTCATCGTAGTTGATTAGCGTCACGGTCATGGCGCGTGTGTGTTTCTGTGTGTGTGCGTGTGTGTCTATGCAGTATCCGCTAGCTAATGCAACCCCAGTGTATTGCTGTTCGACCTGTCAGATACCCGTGTTAGATTAAATTTACTCTGTACGGAATAATGTGAAAATAAAATAATGCCACATACTCTCAACTTGTGTCCTTTTTTTGATATTAGAGAGGCTCATAATAAAATATTCACCAGCTTAGTGATTACACGCAATGCAGGTCATGAGAATAATAACAGGCCCTGACGTGTCTAGTTTGTTATTGGTGTAAATAAATGAGGAGAAGCTGTTAGTTCATATTAAGTTGGATTGCTGCAGTGGTTTGGGCTTTTTTTTTCTCTGCAGCTGCACGGCGAACTATTCAGAATAACATGTACATTATGCCAGGAATGTAATGCAATGCATCCGAGGTGCAGTGCAACCGTTATTTAAATAGAAACGACGTATGGCTCCGAATCCGGTATCAAGACGCGAATGTGGACCAGTGAAGTAAGCGTCCTAAATAATGCATCGTGTTTACTAGCGAAAGAGACGTAGTAGAAAGAATGGTCACGTCTCGCTAAACGATATAAAAGTCTCGCACGCGCTCCAAATTGCGTTTGTTTCAGTTCGACTTGCAACAGAGAGTAAAACACGATTCATCACAATAAAAATGCCGAGCTCCTCAATCCAAATTGATGATGGCGAACAAATAGAGCGTGCCCGCGCGCGCGTCAAAGCGCCGTCCTGCGCGCTGATTGGCTAGAAATGACATCACATATAATGGTACTATTCTTAGCTTCAGAAAACGGGATGACCTCATCTTTTTCCTCCCTCGATCAGGTATAGACATACAACAACAAATAACGTTAGAAGCGCAGACAGAGCCGAGAAGAGCCACGGGCCAGAGCTACTGCAAGGATATCGATCAAGCCGAACACATAAATACACTTTACACGGTATTTACTATCTCCATTTCCGAGCCATTGCCACGTTGTTACTCAAGCTTCGACTTTAAAAGCCTTATCTTGAACTGCTACGCACTCCGCGGATCCGTTACCACCAGGATTTCCTTCTAGTGAGTATCGTCTTTCGTTTAAACGTCATTAAATCTTACAGTTTGTGTTTAGGAGGGGGATTTATTCACTAAAACGAATAAGAAATCGTTAAAACGACATGGCACGGAGTCGTTGAATCCCATGTCGTTTTGCATGTTATGCGTCATTTATGGTGCTTGTTTGTATTTTACCTCAGGTTTACTCGAGTAAATCAGTGACTATAGGGAGGAGATGGTGTATTATCGGGAGAATCATTCGGAGCGAGCACCGTTGTCGCTAATTCTGCCGCATCTCTATCTTGGTGCAGAGACTGACGTTACGCAGGTACGGCTTTAAATGCTTTATTCGCATTCTCGCTTGCACAAAACACCACCCAGGCATTTTTATAATCCACTTTAACGCACATTTCCACATTCCCCGCAGCGGCAGACGTGTGCAATCCCAGCGGGTTCTCACTTTTCGCTCTTTTGTTTACGTCCTGCAGGACTGTTTATCCGACAGGGGCATCTCTTACGTCCTCAGCGTGAGCAGATCGTGCCCACAACCCTCGTTTCTGCCCCAGTCCCGGTACCTCCGCATCCCAATAGACGATTCTCTGCGGGATGACCTGCTTCCGTGGATCCCGCAGGCGCTGCGCTTCATCGGTGAGGGATCCGGGGTCACGCGCGCTCACAATGACATCATTTGTGCCAAGAGTGATGGGTCGAAAACAATTGTTTAAAAATGATCTCATTGTTATAGCGATATTTGTTTTAGAACATTATTCACGTTGTGCACGTGTAGCAAATTCGCGGCTGAAAGAGGTCATAGCGATTTATCCATTTTATTCATCTATTTATCCATTTAATATTCGATTTTATTCATTTCCGAGTGGTTTATTCACAAAGAATGCAGAACAATTAAAATATAATGGTTTTACAGTACATTACAGTAACATTTTCATCAATAACATGCAATATGTACAGTAAATATGTACAGTAATATGTACAGTAATATGCAAGTGCAGCGACTTTCTAAAAATGGCCTGTTTGGAATAATTTGTGGGTATTTGCATTGAATGTGTGTTTTGTTTCAGACGAGGCTTCGTCGCTGGGCTGTTCGGTCCTGGTTCACTGTGCTGCAGGAATCTCCCGCTCTCCAGCACTCGCCGTCGCCTACGTCATGTACAGCATGAAGCTGGACCTGGATCAGGCTTACAGGTGAAGAAGCATTTCACTGTTTTGCTTTAAAATCTCTCGTGCTTTTGTGTGTGTTTAAAGTGCAGCTGTTCATTGATCTGGTCTCTCTTTTCAGGTTTGTGAAAGAACGCAGACCCACCATCTCGCCCAACTTCAATTTCTTGGGGCAGCTTCAGCTCTTCCAGGCAACGCTTTCTTTGAAGAATAATAACACAAACCAACACAATCAGCAGTCGGCCAATCCCGTGGAGAACTGCCTGCAGGCAACCAATGACAAGCTCAACAGCAGTTCCGCTGCGTCGCTTTTAACTAACTTGAACCTCCAGATCAACAAGGAATCCAATTGTATCATTCATGGACAAACCGAGGATTCCAAATCGAACGTTCATTGTGAAAACAAGAACAAGGCGTCGGATGCTAGCCAGAGCCGAGCCAAGCAGTGTGAAGTGATGAAGCCAGAGTTTACGCTGTCTCTCTCGAGCTCGCTGAAAGCACTCAGTCTCCAGACAAATCCAGAGGTACAAAGACCAGCATCTCAGACGCAACAGAATCCATCCAAATCCATCCCATCTAAGCCTACTTTCCTCCAGCTTCCCGTCAGCTGTGTTTCCCTGGCAGAGAAACGCAAAAGTCTCACTCTGTCCCTAAGCCCAGTGAGTGCAGTTCCCGACATTCACCAGGAGGGGTCGACGGAACATCGTGTCGACCAGAAGTCCAGCACAGCGCTCAGTTCTGCTGCTGACCAGAAGGGGGCGACACACGCCCTGGAAAAAGTCGACGGCAAAGCGTCAGGAACCAAAACCGAACCCAAAGCGACAAACGGGTTTCCCCGCAAGGAAGCTTCATCTAGACCAAACTGTGTAAGATCTCACAGGCGAAAGAGTAAAGCGAACAAGAACCAGCTAGGCAGAGCGAAGGAGTCACAGCCAAAAACAAACCTACCCGGTCCAGAGAACAACTCCATCACAAAAGCGCACAAAATAATCCAGTCACAGTGTGACACTGCAAAATACCATTGTGACCGTTTTCAAAGGCAGGTGACTGGAGGTGTGGAAGCGGTGGAAGGCATGATGGCTGACCACAGCCCCTTGTCTCCGGTCAGTCTTACTGTGAATAAAATACTGGACTGGGGAGAACGCCTGCTGCTGGGGGTCATTGTTGGACCCCGGATTAAAGTGGGACAGGCCGCTCTGCAATACAGATGCTGAGGACCAACCCTGGAGCAAATCTGCAGAGACTTTTCATTCTTGATTTTCCTGGTGATAATGAAAGAATTTCCCTTATTTATTTAATTAAACTGCATGTTGATACTGTCATGTGACTCCTTTTAAAGTACTGTCAGTGACGCTGACTTTTTAGTACATGAAGACGAACCAAACGTCTGCAGAAGGACATACAAGTACGAGCTGCTCTGTGGAAAAAAAATCACAGTCCGGTCTGTGACATCTTTTGTTGATTTTCACTGGTAATTCTTATTTATATAGAAGTATTTCACAGGTGGAATTTTAGCACTATATCTTGTATTGAAAACAGTGTTCATTAAAACAACTATTTTACTGTCTCCTTCATTCCAGCCTTCTTTTTTTCTTTTGGAGAATATGATGTCAGCAAACGTTCTACATCTGTCTTTAAAAAGCACGCCGTTACGTCTTATGTGGAATTCCGTGGCTGGTGTTTTTGGACATCTGCGTTTAATTTAAAGGAAATAAAGGGGCGTGTGTTTTTGTGAGGGCTTACAGAAACGATGAGTGTATCCAAAAGCATTTATTACACCCAATTACTCACATCCGGGGATGTCAAAAGTTAAAGCCAGATCCAAGAGATTTGCTGTAATGTCTCTGGCACTTCTCTTGTGAAAAGAATTATGAACGTTGTTTAGAATTATTTACTATGAATATTACGCTGCATTTTGTTATTATAAAACGCTAAATAAATAATTAGTTAGCGATTACGTTGCCAAATATGGAATAATACAAGTTGCCCAATATGGAAAAGACAACGCAAGGATTAAACATATTTTTCGTATTTTTTTTCTACTGCGGAAATAAGCGCAATTTCAGCGTAGTAACAGCAGAATCAATCATAGACTGTCGCGTCAGCCAATCAAACACGTCGGGGATTCACCGACGGAGAGATGATTCGTTCGGTGAATAAAACAACTCCCAAAGCCACGCCCCTTCTAGGCGTGCGCAGGAGATACTTCGAGTCACGAAAAAAAAAGTTGCCCCTGGTCATGAAAAAAACGCCATCGGAAGCAGGAGTCCAAAAATCACCAAGAAAACTGTGGAGGGCGGACATTCCTTCAAGCTAGGAGTTCGCTTTTTCGACCCGCCTCGCAAGATGGTTACCGCGGCTGTACTTCGGGCAGGTTTCACAAGCGCCGAATTGAGGAATTAGTCCGCAAATCTTCTCAATATTTCCGCGGTTTTGCAGAGGAATAAGTTGAGTGACTTTCGGGTAGCTAACACTACACGGCTAATTTACGCGAGGCGGCTGCGGAAGAAAGGTAACGCTTCGACTTTTCTCTTGACTTTCGAGTGATACGGTGGTCATTGAGGCGTTCGGATGTTTAGTAATGAGCCATAAATGACTTTTGAGTTTGTACGGTAGTTTGATAACAAAAAATACGAGGCCTTGGGCGAATGATTATGAAGGACTGAAGTCATTGTGTTGGGCTTACTCAAGAGAGCATGTGAAGTTGACTCGACTGGTTGAGTTCAACGGACTAATTTTGCACATTTGCTCCGGCAGGATCATGTCGACGGAGGAAAGATATAAGTTGGTGGTCGTGGGCGGAGGAGGTGTGGGAAAAAGCGCCCTCACTATTCAGTTCATCCAGGTGGGCTTATGTTGAGAACATGGGTGTAAAACCATAGTCAAGTCAAAGTACGAATACCTTTCTGTAAAAATTACTCCATTATTACAAGTAACCAATTCCAAGAGGACTTGAGTAAAAGTCGCAAAGTATCCAATTTTAAAATAACCTATAAGTATTTTGCCTGTACTGAATTTAGTCTTTTAGAATAATAAAAAAAACCCACCAAGAAATGTGGAAAAACAAGAAATATTTCATAATACAGAAATTTCATTAACAGCAAATTTCATAAGACAAAAATAAAGTTTAACACTTCAATGTTTCAAAGTGGCAGAACGAAATGGATAAAACAGAACAAAGAGTGAGTCTCATTGTACAGAAAAGTGCAGCCGCTGATTCACGTTCATGTGATTTAGCTCATAAACAGCATCCAGTACCTTCAGCACCCAGCAGATGGCGATATCGCCTCATCCGCCCTAGAAATTACCCACAATAGAAAAGATGCCAACTTGTCGCTCAGAATCACAATGTAATGAGTAACAGTGTCCATTCAAGTGTAGTGGAATAAAGAGTACTAGTTATGTAGAGTAAAAGTTGCTTATATATATATATTTTTTACTTTGTACAAGTACAAAGTAACCAAAAATAGCCAAGTAAGCTAACAGTCCATTTAGTGAAGTACTTTACATGACTGGCTGAGACTGTGTAGGGTGTGAGTTTCTCTTTCTGTTTGTGCTATAGGAGTTTCTGTGTATGTGTCAGCGCTTTATGCATGTTTCTTCACGTCCACTGACCCGTTACTATACTTTATTAAGTACATGAAGTGTACTGTAATAACACAGTGCCACTTTCTTTTTTATAGTTGTGCTCTAGATGTTTCTGTGTAAACATCCGCATTGCTTATTTTTGACTCCTGTTTCCCAGTTAGTGTACTTTACTAAGACAACTAATACTGGTCAGATGTGGTTAGTAGTAGCAAGCTGTCAACAAAAGTCACAGCTTTGATTCCTGCATTATTCAGAGCAAGACACAGAACCTGAAACTCCTTATTTTATTAATCTTTTTTTTATTTCTTGCGCTATAGATGTTTTTGTGGATGTTTTGACTTTTTTAATCACATTGAAGTTCTTTATTTTGTCCTGTGCTACAAACATTAACATTGTCTTGCTTTACAGTCATACTTTGTGTCGGATTACGACCCCACCATTGAAGATTCCTACGCTAAAATCTGCACTGTGGACGGAAAGGAGACGCGATTAGACAGTACGTTATTTAATAATAAGGATGATAAAAGTAATAAAAATCAGTTTTTGATGCAAACTGCTGCACTGCTGGATAGTTTTTGTGCAGGATTGCATCAGTGTGATTCAGTGTGACAACAGGTTTTGTTTTGCCCCGGTTTTGTTGTAACTTGCCCCGTCCGTGCCACATGATGCCCGCCGTACCTAAAGCAAACTTTGTTCAGTGTGGCTGTGGTTGCATTAGCTTCTGTTTGGGGTTGTTCTCATGGCCATGTTGATGTTGCTGTAGCTCATGTTGTTCATGTTGTTTTGTGGTTGAACAGTTCTGGACACGGCGGGACAAGAGGAGTTTGGGGCGATGAGAGAGCAGTACATGCGTTCCGGGGAGGGTTTCTTGTTGGTGTTTGCACTGAATAACAGCGGCAGGTAGGTGCTTTTCGTTTCGTGTGTTAGAAGAAGAGGAATAAATACTTCCTACATTTTGTGGTGTGTGTCAGTCAGTCGGAGAGGGAACAATGGACTTCAGAATTGTGATCATAAACGTGCCATTGAACAAACTTGAACAACTTCTGAATTTGATCTGTTTAATTGCTCATTCTGATATCATGAAATCATGATTTTCAGACCATCACCAGTTCTTTTCTTTTTAGAAAATGAGTCGCACAGATCCATCTAATGAGATCAACACATTTCTACTATTTTATTCATCACACGAAAAACATTTTCTTTTTTTGCTGTTCAGTTATGACGAAATTCTGAAATTTCACACCCAAATTTTGCGAGTGAAGGATCGAGACGACTTCCCCATGGTCCTTGTGGGCAACAAATGCGACCTCGACCAACAGAGAGTGGTAATGTCACGTCCACTTTCAGTTCGTTTTCGAAATCAATTTAATTTTCAGCGCATGACAATTCAACAAAACGGTGAAACGTTAAAGCACAGTATGAATTCCCATTTTGTAATATTTATTCATTTATTATAGATCTCAAAAGACGAGGCCATGTGTTTTGCTCGGGAAAACCGGATCCACTACATGGAATCATCCGCCAAAAACCGCTACAATGTGGACGAGGCCTTCATGGAAGTGGTGCGAGCGATACGGTCTGTAGATTCAGTGACAAAACCAACCACGTGAATTCTTTACGTTGATGATCTAGTGCTAACCTGCATTTTCCTTGGCTTTCAGGAAGTTTCAGGAGACGGAGAGCCCACCACTCCCCACCCATCATGCTGGCAAGCAGAAGAGCGGTGGATGTCCCTGCACTCTGCTTTGACTGGCCCTCTGCACTGTTGCCTAGGAGACGGAAGCTCTCTCTCTCTCTCTCTCTCTCTCTCTCTCTCTCTCACTCCTGGTGCCTTATATGTCCAAGCCGTGTGTATTTTGGTTCGTGCATATGTGTCTGGCTGTATTAGAGATTTGGTAGGTGTGTGAGTGAGTGTGAATGGGCTCCAAAAGGAGGAACCGGCGTCTAATCAGAGATCCGTAAATGTTATGTCCTGTATAGTCGACGTCCTCTTTAAAATTTTAAACGTAGATCCACACACAGTATTTTTCCGTTTCAAACTGTGTTGCGCGACTGATTGTTTACGCCGAGGCTGATATATGAAATTCACAGAACAAAGTGATGACGGGCATCTGAATTCAAGGGTTGTTGACATGGAGATGATGGTGTTTCATTGGCTCGGCTTTTATGACCAGTGAGACCCCTGAAAGCAACCGTGGTTTAAATATATTCAACAACTTTGCTTGAATTCCTGATTTGGCATTGTGGCATACGGGAGAAATTTGAATTTGAAGACTGTAGAAGGTTAAAATGACATGGTTTTGAAGGATCTATCGTGCCATTCTACACTTCCTGTCATTCCATAACTGTTTTTCATCTCCCCCTTTCTCGAACATGGTCTATGAAATCAAGATCAAGCGGATCCCCAGGTCACATTTTACTGGTTTCAGTGACACTGGGGCGTGAAAAGGTTAAATTATGGGTGAGCCGTATCCTGCAGTGTGTGTTTTTTTTTTAATGATATTGAAATTGTGTGATGCTAACTTAAACCAAAGGCTCATCCGTTCTGCACACAGCTTTGTTATTGTAGTTCTCTACTGCAGTTTAACACTAATTTTGTCATGCGTGGTTAAGTATGTGGCATATTTTCATTATGTTTTGCAAATGCATAATTTAGGTACTGGTCGTGAATAAGACAGTTTCATTGTATAATTCAAAATCCACTTCAAATATTTGCACCTTTTTTTTTTTTTTAAGAGATTGTGTACAATGGTCTAATCAGGCTGATGGGTCGAGAAAGACTAGTTAAGGATGTGGAAAAGTAATGCTTTTATATAGGAACAAGCTACTTGTATAACGCCATTTTTGTCCGCATTACACAATTTTTTCCAAGACAAATTCTTTTGTAGCACCGATCTGTCAAAGCAAAAAACTATTTACAAAGCAGTAAAGCACTGTGTCTCCGTTTCATTTATGTCTTCATTTGTGAGTTTGGTCTTTGATTATTTCACATTTCTCCTTAATGGCAAACGATTCTTTTTTTGAAGGCTAACATAACTTTTTTTTTTTTTTACATAATAAAAGTTCGATCAAAGTACTGACTGTTTATGCATATTTTATTCAGGCGTGTTTCACTCCCGTCGTGACCCGCAGGGGGCCTCAGTGATCAATGGAATCAATAAAAGCCTTTGGTTTCAATATTCACTGGATTTATGGATCATAACACATTGACTTAAAATACAGATTGCATTTTTTATTTCGTAATTTAATGTTTGCCATAATTTTACCTGTTGAAATAAAAGAGACGAACAAGACAGGTGGAACCAATTGGAATAGTCTAGGAACCGGAAGTTTCTACATCGCGATTGTTTAGATGGGTTTTAAAGTATCGTCGAACTCGGTGTAAATAGACAATTGCTTAAACGAGCGTGTTCCTTCCCTCGTGTCGTTGTTTTCTCTGGTTTTGGTTGCACAGGTAAGTCCTCGGAGGTTTCTTCCCACAACCCCTCCCAAGCGCTCGCGGCCGCTGGAAATGTTGTCAAACTGGTATGTGTCGAAAATGGTTGTTTGCCTTTCGCATACATTTGGATTTATGTGACATTGGGGAAATTTTTCATTTTCTAATACGCGTACATTCTTGAATTCATTCTGTGTTCCAGAAGTAGCGATTGGAAAAAACGGAACGTTCCTGGTGAACTTTGTGAAAAGAAACGAGATCAAAGAAAAGCTTCCTTGTACGGAACTGGGAAGCAGGTGAAGGTAAGCGCGCGCTAATCCGCGGTATTCACCAGCGAAGGTTTGCGTTCTTTTGTAGTTTTTTTTCTGTAGGCTCAACAGCATTTTGTTCTCCTGCCTTTACTGTTATCTGCCTGGTCATGTGTGAGGCGTGATCATTATATTTTCGATATATTTTTTTTCATCATACCAACTCTTAACGAACTTTTTCTGCCTTAATTATTTGTAACATTTTCTCCCCAGTCGTTATCATTTTGGACGAACTATTTTAAATTCACTCAATAACGATGTGGACATTAATCACGTGACTTTTCTTATGCCACCCTGTATTTTTAATTGTATTTGTGTTTTTTTTTTTTATTATTTTAATTCTGTTTCAATGTTGTGGTTTCCGGAGATCTGCTTCTGCTTTCTGCCTCTGGTGCCTGTGGTCTGCGGCCGGGTGGTCTACAATGGAAATCATGGTAGCATTACTAGACAGAACATTTTTGATAATTAATGATAAATTGATAAACAAACCCATCCAGAATTGCTTTATTAGTCTATTATTTTGTCTTATATAATTTGTCTTATTATTATAGTCTATATTTTCAACTCAATATGTTACTGTCCTAGCTATTTATTATGTATACTATATAAAATATGTAGGTATGTAAGATTGTTAAAGTTGTTCTCTGCTCTTATTGTAATTATTTTTCAGTATTTCTAGAAGGGAATGTTGCAGGCTCGTTCCTTTCTCGTACACTGTTGTTTAACCGTTGGGATTTTGAGTTGGTGGTGCCTGGGAATCTGGAGAGAGAATGTTATGAGGAAGTGTGTTCTTATGAGGAAGCTAGAGAAGTGTTCGAGGACGACACCAAGACGGTAATCAAACAGATGAGTGAATAAAAAAATGTGAAAAAATATTGTTCCAAAACTATAAAGTGTGTTCATACGCTGAAAAAACCCCATACATTTTATGGAATAAAATTCTCATACATTTTGGACAAACCTTTCTGCAGTAAATCACAAATTATAATGATTAAATTGTTATTTAAAATTACAATAGTAAATGTTTGTAGGGGGGGAAGCATTTCCATTAATTTTATTAAATAATTTGTAAAAAGTTGCAAATTGTTTTTTTTTTTTATGAGTTGTGTGAATATTTAATTTTTAAATGTTTTCTTTTTCTCAACAGAAACAGTTTTGGAAAGGCTATGTCAACAGTCACGGTAAGCTTTGTTTAGATTGTATTTCATATGCTTTTGAAAATAATTAAATTCACAATTACACTAAACGGTTGAATTGGATGAGGCCTAAATAAATGCGACGTGATCTTAAACGGCATACACATACTTTGTTACAAGTTTATTATAGCCAAAATATACCTCCTTGTCCTTGCCTTATGGCGATTTGTTTTACTGAGAAGTGGATTGTGTTCTGCAGAGACGAGTCCTCAAGTGGATGTTGCTGGTCTGGTGGCTGGAATTCTAGCTGTTGTGATAACGGGGATTATAGTCACCATTCTGGGCATTTATTGCTACAAAAACAGGGGAAAAGCTGGAAGAGGGGGCAGGTAATTTGGGCTATTTACCACAGTACTGACCTTTATGGGCTGTTACTCTTAAAGATGCTGCTTTTTTTTTAACAGTGTTCCTGTGCAAATGGCAGTTGATGGTCATCCAGGGTCTGAATCTGTGCCACTGTCTAATGTCTCGGCTCCGGGTCTGCCCTCTTACAATGAGGCTCTGAACCACAGCGGGCAGCATGATGCCCCACCGCCTCCTTACTCTGGGTACAAAAACAAAACTATTGCCCATATACTTTTTGCATCCAAATCATTTGCAGTGCATTTATAAACCATTTCTTCCTCTGTCTCTCTCTCTTCTCTTTTTATCTACCAGAGGAAGTTCAGCTGACCCTCCTAACACTCAAGATGGGGCATAACAGATGTTTCCTTTGTTTTTGGCATTTCTTTATGAGGGGGCGAACTGACATGGCATGGGTATGAATGATGTAGGGATTTTTTTTTTAATGTAAAGAGATAAACGGCAAAGACGAGTTTCATGATTTTTTTTAAACCTGTAGCTAATTTATTACGCTGGTGAGTCCGGTTCTTTTCATTCCTTTTTTTATTAGTTGAAATGGTTTTAAGTTGCTTCAGTCAAACTTAACAGAATATGTATTCTTTTAATAAAAATCTTTTAATAAAAAGTAGACAAACGTGCACCGAGTTTTAGATGTGAATAGACGTAAAATCCATTTATAAGTTCCTAATTACATTTCCAGCTGAGCGTGTGCGCGCGCACGCGGGAGAAATAACGGTTCGCTTCCAACACTCATTCCTCTACTGTAACGAGGCGGCGGCGCGCACGAGACTCCCAGACAGACTGCGTATGTGTGTGTGTGTGTGTGTGTGTGTGCGCGCGCGTGTGTGTGTGGATATGTTTACGTGCGCGAGCCTGTTAGTCCACTGCTGAAAATGGCGTCTTCTAAATATATTTGTCACCCCGACCATGGCAAAAAAAAAAAAAATCTGACGGCTTTAAGAAGCCCCGCGTCGGTGGAGTGTGTGCAATAAACTTCTCGATTTCCCAAGACGATTTGACAAACAACGGGCCGCCGTTATGACCGTTTCATCACTATCTACAATTTCAGGGCGCAACAGCTGACTGGAGCTCTGCTGGCACACGTCTATTTATAGAGTCCCAGCGTCTCACCTTTTCACGGCGGCACAGTGCACTAACGACTACAATAAAAGGTACACAATCCCCACGTGCCATTAGTCGCGTGGGTTTTAAACGGACTGGCGTCGTAAATCGCCGCGGTGCGCATCTACACCAGCGTCCGCCGCCGCGCTCGCGTTTCGCCAATGAAGGACAATAGGCATCGAAACATGTAAGAGGGCAACCGAGGGGAGGGAGGGAGGGAAGAAACGGGGTTTTTTTTTCTCTCGTGGTGGCGGTGGTTGGTGTAATACTTCACCCCCTCCCCGCCTCCCCTCTGTATCCTCCATCTCCCCCTCCTCCTCCTCCTCCTTCTCCTCCCTCCATTCCTCTCCCCCTCTGTACTGGTCCTATTCTTGAGGACTTGCTCGTGAAACGGCAGAGATAAACAGACAGTGAGCGCAGAGGAGAGGACACGGGGAGAGATAGTGTGTTAGAATTTTTTAGAAGATACCTCCCTCCCCTTCCCCCTGTCTATCTCTCCATCTTCATCCCTCGTCTCTTCTTTAATGGATAGAAATTATCCTGGCACAGGATTCGGAGATTTGGGCGCAGGAACAGGATGGAGTTACGAGAGATCGGCGAAGGCAAGGTAAGATGCTCGTTCACGTGCGCGCCTTCTGACGCCAGATGCAGAAATCTGTCTCGCGGGCTGCAACAATGCCCATGCCGATGGACGCGATGCAAAGTCGCTCCGCACTCGCACGCGTTCTGTCGTCCAGCCATCAGTATTGTCATATGTGAGGGAGGAGGGGGGTGTCGTCTCGAAAATGCAAGGAATGCGATTGAGAGTTAATGCGTGATACGGAAGGTAGACTGAGACAGAAAAGGGGGGAGAGGGGCGAAAAGAGGGGGATGGGATGATGTTGCTAGCTAGCTTGCTAGCGTATTATCAAAAATGAAAAAATCAGACCTTTGGCTCGCGGAGGCGCACCAGTCCAGACTTTGCACGTCGTGGTGAAACGCGACGTAATTCGACGTGGCGATCGATTCAGCGCGCGGGGTGCCCCTCAAAAAGACTCGTTTCGCTGGCAAGCCATTGCCAGTAATCACATGTATTTGGATGAAATAGTGGCTAGCTTATCTGTGGCCACGGGGATTTATTTCGCTGGATCGGGCTTGTGTTTGTGGCGTTGAATCTCGGGGTTTGAGACGGCACACGGCAGAGCTGCTTTGCGGCCAGTGTGTCATTCTATTGCACATGTCACTACGATAATAATCGCGTGTGCGAGAGTACGCGAAGACCTGCGCAACTACAAGCCCGAAATCGCGTCTCCACTTCACCTCACGTGACAGGCATCGGGTCGAACTTTAATTCGCCTGCTGTAGATTGCGATCGCTTAAATAAATAACGCCTAATCTTTGCGTGGTGCTTCGGCAGTCGTTTGGCAACCTACCAGAATTGTAATACGGAGTGATAATACAGCGTGACTGTAAACACACGCGTAATTGCGTCTACTAACGGACATCTACCGACATTTAAAAAACCGTTAAATGACCTGTGAGCGTCATCAATACAGCGGGATCAGCGAGTGATGGAAAACACTCGCGTTTTA
This sequence comes from Paedocypris carbunculus, assembly GCA_028128575.1. Classification (NCBI taxonomy): domain Eukaryota; kingdom Metazoa; phylum Chordata; class Actinopteri; order Cypriniformes; genus Paedocypris; species Paedocypris carbunculus. The sequence goes on from SOMO01000104.1 coordinate 321,186, forward strand.
ACGCCACGCAGCGCGTTTTGTGGGTTTCTCGGCCTACTTACAGTTCAAAGCGCCCGGCGACGTACATTATCAGTCGCCGTGACAACCAAATCAATCTTCCAGCATCAGAGCGGCGTGCAATCACTCTTGATGGAGCGGAGCTTCGCCTTCTGAGTAGGAGTCATTCCTACTCCGGTCTAACACCTCAAGTCTAAAGGCGAACAATGCTGGATACATACATGCATGGAAGGATTGCAATTTGCAATGCAATGTCAACTTGTTGTCTGTGGGATGTTTATTATTAATAATATTTTTGTTAACCTTGAGTACGTAGTTGCTGCAAGTGGTGCACTGCAAAAATCCCGGTCAATGTACACGGTTATTTTGCAGCAAAATACAATTAAAATTAATCAACCTTGCTAACTGGATTATTGTGCACAAAATAATAACGATATTAATCTGTAAAGGGACAAAAATGCAGATTATTATAATTACTGTAATATAGTTGAATATAACAGCAATGCAACTTAAAACAATTTAGGAGGATTTTTTTTATTGTGTGACTTTTTTTTTTTTTTTCAAATAATTTGCAGTGTGCAGCTCTGGCCATTTTATTGTTTTAAATTTGAATTCTGGTTACAGTGATGACACTTTATACAACGTGCTTAAATACTGCACAATTATTACTGTGTATTACTTACTCTTTATTGTGTAGTTTTATGTTAAGCTAAATTATGTAGTAACTTGTGCAAATCATCTCAGTACAGAACGAGTACGTGTGTATACAGTATGTACACAAAGAGTGTGTGTCATGATGGCAATAATGCACTTCTTTGTAGTCTTTAACCCTTTTTGTAGTTCTAATTAAGCTGATTGGTCATAGTGTAGTTCCTCACACGCTGTGAACAGTTTACACTTGTTGCTCGTGGATAGTGTGCTAATTGCTTTCCTGTGTAATTGTTTTTCTCATTCACATTTAGATTTTTTCAAAGACATTGATTCCCCACTTCTACTAAGCAAGTTTTTAATATTTAATGCAACTAAAAGTGCAATTTCTTTTTCTTATTTATCTCAATTGATTATTACCGTTCACGTCTTGTATAGCTACAGGTAAAAGCTTTTTTTTTTTTTTTTTTAA
>SOMO01000104.1:350237-364346 GCA_028128575.1 Paedocypris carbunculus
ACTTATACACAGACCTGTGTGCTTGACAGAAATAGAACCTGCCAATGTGGAGTGGTGCAGGATTATCACATGAACAATACATCGGGTGACTGTGAAGACACCACCTGGGACAGTAAAGAACACACAACGGAATTCCCGACTGACGCCTTCGGAGAGCTGGAGTTTGCCGGAGCAAGTCGGAGACACAGTCCGGTTAGTATCCAACGGGATTTGCATTTAGCGGAAGCTTTTATTCAAAGCAGCTTTATACATAAAATTTAGATAGCCCCCTAAAAATATTTGAAATACATTTTTTTTTTTTTACCTTNATGCATCAGTTTTACAACAATTTCTATGAGTTTTATTTGACTTTTGTTTTAGTTTTCTGCCACAAATTCACGCCCGGAGTCATATATTCTTCTTGCTATTAAATAAGATAATGACTATTAGATCATGCAAATATGTTGCATCATCTTCAGGTTAAACAACATCGGTTGTAACGCTTTTTCTGCTTCAGGGCGGTTCTTTTTTTCAATTGCAAAATTATTCAAACAAAAGCCCTCTTACACATTGGACTGAGTGGAAAATGAAATGTCATGCACGTTTGGACATGTAAACTATGCGCGTCTTTGTCGTCTGAATTATATTGTCGACATGTTCATGTGCCAACCACATCACGTCATTTCTTTTGTCTCCCCAAGTTTCTGCGCCTGTCACATGACACGCCACCTGACAATGTGTATTCGCTGATGACATCACAGTGGGGTCTGCCTGTTCCTAATCTGGTGGTGTCGGTGGTGGGTGGATATGGAAAAGAGAAAGTAAAGCCGTGGGTGCGAGATGTGATCAGACAGGGTCTTGTCCGCGCAGCACAGACCACAGGTAAACCAGGACTAGTTTGAGTAATCCCGGAGTAGATATTTTAAACTACTGAAAAGCTTTTCTTTTGAACTGCTCATTGCCTTTTCTTTAATCATGTGTTCTGAATTCAATCAGGCTGATCCTAATCCCAAATTAAGCAACATTTTGGCAGTACATGTCATTTGACGTGATTTAAATGTTCTGATTCTTTAAACAATTGAATTAATATATTAATTATTATTTTAATTTTTATTCCTGTTTATTGTTAATCTCAGTCATTATTGGTCATTTATTCCTTATGTTTTATTTATTTAGTACTTGCGTTGATTAAAACACATAATTGTTAAATTAAGATAAAATTATTTTTGGTATTCCACTGCGAAAACCAGGTGCAAACAGATTCATCCGAAAAAATTGTATCAGTTTAGGTAAAATTACTTGATAAACTAAACAATTAAAATGTATTTTAAAATTCATTGCAAGCACTATTGTTTATTGGATTCTACATATGAATCAGAATCATGTGCAAACACGCCACACACACACAGATATCTGCTGTCCTATCTTAATTCTCAGAAGTTTCTTTCCCATTTAAATAGCAGAAAAATCCCATGAATGTGGTTGTTTGACAGTCTTTTGGCATGACACGTCAAAACAGCTCACGACACAAACGTCTCAAAAATAAGTGGCTTTTAACTGTAATTTACAACAGGTCTCGTCTCACTGAGTCTTAAGGTCAGTCTCGGCGAGCAAAATGACGCTGGAAAACAGCCTGCAAACATCCTTGGGAGATAAGACTCATTATCTGTGAGGCATAAAGTCTTATGAGCAGCGTTTATGGATGTGCTAGTGAGGCAGATGTGATATTCCTGTGGTGGGTTCAGTGGAGCTGCTCTGTCTCAGGTTCATGGATCCTGACGGAGGGTTTACGGGAGGGTGTGGGACGCTGTGTCGGGGAGGCGGTGAGGGATCATTGCGCAACCGCTTCCTCCCTTTCTCAAGCCAAAGTCATCGCTGTCGGTGTGGCTCCGTGGGGACTGATTCATCAGCGCCACCAGCTCGTGAATCAACAGGTACCACAACCGGATCAGAATACACTGATATCTGACATATAAGGCACATTTTTGGNCTGGACAACCATCACCAAGCCTTCTTGCTAGTGGACGACGGAAGTGTGGGACGCAGAGGATGCGAGACCGTGTTCAGAGCCAATCTGGAGAACTTCATATCCCATCAGCGCACTGGCATCTGGGGTGAGAGAAGAAAAATGTTCTGGGTGAAAACTTCCCATTGTATCTTAATCAGGGAGTGACGGGAAACGGACATTTGCCTGAAGAAGTTTGCACTTCCTTTTATCAATGGAAATAGATTGCTGAGAAGTAAACAGCTAAACGAAGAGGAAAGCTGCGCACAAATGTTTTGAAAGATAAAAATAAAAGGTTTTGGGTTTACAATTTCTAGTGGGATTTAACAATAAAAACGTGCTGTTTTCACAACCTAGTAAATCACTGCCCTCTAGTGGAAACGAAACATACTGCATCTCAAATTCATTTGGCTGAATATTTCTTGCGCATTTTTTATTGCATAACCTTTAGTCATTTGTAGTAAATTTGAATCTGTATTTTTTTCTTTACAGGCAGTGGAAGTATAGAGATTCCAGTTTTGTGTGTGCTAGTAGCAGGAGAAGCAACGATGATCGAGGTCTCAATGACACAACCAAGCTTATCTCATTTGATAATGATTATGATTTTAAAAAAGTGTTTCTTTTCCATCACAACAGAGGCTGGATTTATCTCTGAAAGAGAATACTCCATGGCTGGTGCTAGCAGGTTCCGGTCCAGCGGCAGATCTTATCGCATCAGTTCTAAGGGAGGTCAGCATAACCCTGAGCCCACCGGTCAGTCCCACCCTGCCCTCTGACCCCAAAGAAACCCAGGCAAGCAGTAGTGATGAGCTCAGGGATCGAATTCGAGAGAAAATTAAGAAATATTTTCCACTTGAAACGGAGCTAGAGAAACTGATGGATCAGGTGGGCATCAACAAATCACAGGATTGCTCTGGGNATATTTTCCACTTGAAACGGAGCTAGAGAAACTGATGGATCAGGTGGGCATCAACAAATCACAGGATTGCTCTGGGTTGCGTTGATATCATTAACGTTCTTTGTCTTTTTCTTTTTTTTTTTCTTTCTTTGTAGACGCTCAGTATCTATCAGAACAAAGAGCTCATCACTGTGTTCCACGGAGACTCTGAAGGCCGAGACGACTTTGNATCATTAACGTTCTTTGTCTTTTTCTTTTTTTTTTTCTTTCTTTGTAGACGCTCAGTATCTATCAGAACAAAGAGCTCATCACTGTGTTCCACGGAGACTCTGAAGGCCGAGACGACTTTGACACGGTCATTCTTAAGGCTCTCGTGAGAGGTGAGTTTCTACTGGCTTTTTTGGATTTGGATTAGAGGATTTTGTATGACGTAGATTTGTGTTTGTAGCTGCTAAACACGACTCTAATGATCCCAGCGAGTACACTGAGGAACTCAAGCTGGCTGTGGCCTGGAACAGAGTGGATATTGCAAAGAGTGAATTGTTCAACAGCGACATCCACTGGAGGGTGAGGCTAATAGCAATGTCGAAATAGAGAGCGTCATGAAATGTTTTTTTTTTTTTTTTTTATATCACGTACATAATTGTACATGTGAGAAGTGCAGTGANACCGACGCCCTAGTAAACGACAAGCCACAGTTCGTCCGGCTCTTTGTGGAAAACGGACTGAACATTTTGGACTACCTGACGTTCCAGCGCTTGGAAAGCCTGTACGGCTCGATACCCAGCAGCAGCCTGATTCACTCCTTCCTCCAGAGGAAGCTGCACGAGCGCGTGGGACTAGCGGCCTCACACGTGCGGCTTTCCTCTCCACCTGAGGAGAATCCATCTTACAAGAACCACAACACTCCGCCAAACTCTCCCTCCTCCGCAGAAGACCTCACCTTATATGAAGTAAGGACTGGGCTCATATATATTGTGTAAGCAGTATTCACCCCATAAAAATTAAGTAATTTTTTTTGACCTGGGGCCTTTTATTTTGCATATAAGTGTCAGAAACCAAAACGTTTGTGTGTGTGTGTCTGTGCATATGTGTGTTTATATGTGTGAGAGAGTGTGTGAGTCAGAGACAGCGGTGTATTATGTCTCACTGAAACATTTTTTTTTGTTTACACTGTTTGTAGATTACAGTACAAGCAGGAGAAGTTTCTTCTTAAAATACTTCTAAGTATTTTTTTTTGTTTTTGTTTTTATTTGTTACTTTTATCACAGGTCAATTTGACCCGAACAGTAACATAAACATGTAGCGTGGTGTTACAAATATATCAACTGAATCATTATATTTTTTATATGATATTAAACATATGATAAACGATATTAATGAAATGAAAGTTTCAAAGTGAAAAAAAAATGTACTTTTAAGTACTTTGAAAATATTTTTAAACTTTGAAAATAGTCACAGTCATAGCCATTTTTTTAACACCAACGACCAATGAATAAAATGCAGTAATCTTCTGTTTTTTTTTTTTTACATTTTCACACATGCACTTTAAAACAGTTAAAACTGTGAAAAGCATCTTACAAATGCACTGAACTTGAACTTGAACTTGAAACTGGATTTTTCTCCCCTCCGCCGTCTGTAGTTAATCTTTGTGTCCTCTCAGGTTTCACGAGTGCTCTGGGAGATCATGGAGGACGTCTGTCAGCCCTTTTACTTAGGCCCTCTGGGTCTGGACCACAGTGTGACTTCAAGAAAAGCCATGAAGGTATCAAACGCAAGCTGGACTTCTTCCCGGCAGTGTGATGACTGAAGTGTCTCCGTCCAGCACGTGAACAAGCTTCTGCTGGGCGAGAGTCGGTACCGCCAGCAGCGATGCACAACGCCCTGGGTCGCTCTGTTCGTCTGGGCCGTTCTCCAGGACCGGAGAGAGATGTCCGTCTACTTCTGGGAAATGGTAAAGACCCGAGTCTGCGTTCACTTCTGGATCTTTTACCTTTTATTTTGTGAAAGGCGGGCGAGTCGGTGCTGAGCGCTCTGGCGGGCTGTAAGATCCTGAGAGAACTGTCCAAGCTGGAGACGGAGACAGAGTCCTCGGTGTCCATGAAGCAGCTCGCTCAGACCTTTGAAGACCTCGCACACGGTCAGGAGCCTGTTCCTGTACTTCCTCTGTTACATACGCATGAACATAAATACATTGAATTACGGGTAACTACACCTTACTTAGCATTAACTAAGCATGAATAAGAACTTTATTCATTAATAACAACGTATGAATTAGACTTAGTAACATGTTTGTTAATGATGAACATCTAATGAATAAGCTCATGAATAAGCTGTATAGTCATTGTGAACTAATACTTAACAACGCATGAAATTATGATTACCTCATACTGTAATTCATGAGTTCAGAAGCTTGTTAATAGTTAGTTAATGTTATCTGTGACCTCTTCTAAAGTGAAAGCTGTTTATGGTTTATTAAGTATTAATTAATGTTGAAGAACACACCAAAAGGGTAACAAATGTGTTACTAAGTATATGTCATGCCTAATTCATACTTTGTTAACAATTAATAAAGTTTTTATTCATGCTTAGTTAATGCTAAATAAGGTGTAGTTATTATAAAGTGCGTCCGAATTACGTTTTAATATTATGACAGTATGTATTATGCATGTATGTAAAAGTAAATGTGTAATGCATTGATGCTTAACTTGGAATATTTTTTTTTCCAACCTCCGTCTTTATTACTATTATTTTAATCTCTCATTTTAATTTATTTATGTATATTTGGTTTTGGAAATTATGCTTCTGTGACTGTCTAACTGGCATCCCATAATTTTCATTTTGGTTGATTATACTGACTGGTAATCGTCGTTCCTAGATGTGTTTAGTGAGTGTTACCAGAGCAACGAGACTCACGCTTTCAAGCTTCTCATCAGACAATCGCCGCTGTGGGGCGGAGCCACCTGCCTACAGATGGCGACGGCAGCCGATGCCCGCCTCTTCTTCAGCCATGACGGCGTGCAGGTTGGCGTTATAGCGTCAGCTCTGTGGAGAACCTCGTGCTGGATTCATAGAGTCATTTCTTCCTGGTCTTTTCTAGACTTTACTGTCCCAGATCTGGTGGGGTGACATGGACAGCAACACAGAAGTGTGGAAGCTGGTGCTCGCCTTCTTCTTGCCTCCTTTCATCTACACCAGCCTCATCACTTTTAGGTCAGTAGCTTTACACTTTACTGTATAATCTACTGTACTTCCTCCTGTTCANAACCTCGTGCTGGATTCATAGAGTCATTTCTTCCTGGTCTTTTCTAGACTTTACTGTCCCAGATCTGGTGGGGTGACATGGACAGCAACACAGAAGTGTGGAAGCTGGTGCTGGCCTTCTTCTTGCCTCCTTTCATCTACACCAGCCTCATCACTTTTAGGTCAGTAGCTTTACACTTTACTGTATAATCTACTGTACTTCCTCCTGTTCATACCTCTGTTTAGTCCACTGTGCATTATACAGTTTATAGTACTGCACACATCACTGCAATTCTACTGTACATTCTACTGTACTACTTTCTTCTCTAATTTCCCTCACGTTATTTATGCATTTATTCCTCTTTACATTATACTCTTGTTGTACTGTACTGTACATTCCACTGCACTCTACTGTACAATCTACTGATGATTCCATGGTACATTCTACTGTATATTGTACATTCTACAGTTTGTAATGTGCAGTTGATTGTAGATTCTGCTGTTAATTCATATTTATATTTTCTTGTAATACTACTGTTTATTTCACTGTGCCTGTACTGTACATTAAACATTCCACTGATATTCTAGTGTACATTTCACTGTGCATTCGACTGTAAAACCTCCTGTAAATTGCACTTCANGTGGCTCTTCGCAGTAACACGGAAAAAAAGTGTCTCTTAGTCTGTGACTAGTTGTCCACCCCTGCACTAGATGGAGGTTTGACTCGTGGCTTCAGGTTGGACGTCATCACCTCTGCTGAATGGCATCCACCCGCTGGCCACGTGCTCCACCAGTTTGTGGTGTCTGTGGCTTCCCACTCTGGTCTCAGACTAGAGGATCTAGACTAGCCGAGCTGTGCTCACACTCCGAGCTGAGGATGCAGAGGAGGGGGTTACCAAGGCGATTCAGTCAGTGAAAAGCTTTTATCAATGAGCGCTCTGTGCATTACCTCAGCAACATCCTAACTGCCATTGTTAAACCAACTGGGCACTGTATGAAAGAGTGCGACAGAGACGGACTGCAAAGTATCTGTGAGCGACAGCCGATTGGTTGGCAACAGCCACAGTGACCAATCAGAATTCAGAACAGCGGTTAAAACATTATTTTGTTTTTCATAGAGACGGTTTAGCTGTAGGATTTCATCATGCTAGTGTACGGCACGCTGCAGGGTGAGATTTACGCCAAACGCGCGGTTTTNTGTGTGTGTGTGTGTGTGTGTGTGTGTTTCATATTTGTCACAGGCTCTTTGGTTTTTAAAGTTAATCCAATAAAATATGCAAATATAGCATTGGGATTGTGACAAAGTGCAGCGGAGGGTAAACACGGCGTACACACTCTGACGTCTGTGCAGCGACGAGGCCTTCACGCTAGTCTCACGCTTTCCTGAATGTAGATTTAAATTTACAGTCCATGATGCTAGGTTTCTGTTCTCTTTAAAATGGCTTTGTTGTCTAAAACTAATCCCATCTGCTGTTGTGTATATACTTTGTTTGTCTTCTCTAGATTCCCTCTTTTAGAGTGAGATCTTCACTATCTTTTATTGATTTGAGTAGACAAGTTTATTAATTTGAAAGTAGATGAAATTCGCCNCTTTCCTGAATGTAGATTTAAATTTACAGTCCATGATGCTAGGTTTCTGTTCTCTTTAAAATGGCTTTGTTGTCTAAAACTAATCCCATCTGCTGTTGTGTATATACTTTGTTTGTCTTCTCTAGATTCCCTCTTTTAGAGTGAGATNTGACGACGACGACGACGATGATGATGATGATGATGACGACGAAGATGATGATGATGACGATGAGGATGATGATGACGACGATGATGATGATGACGAGGATGATGATGACGACGATGACGACGACGATGATGAAGACGATGACGACGACGATGAAGACGATGACGATGACCATGAAGGTACGTAAATTCGCCACAAAGTGATGTTGTTTTGTTTTAACACAGCAAATTAACTTCCCCCTCTCTTAGCCCTTTATAAGTGTTTTAACCTAATTGGGAAAGAGAGGGGAGGAGCAAGGGGCCTTTGGGCCACTCCCTCTTTTTTTCCNTTTGCAGGTTTGCTGTGTATAATATTATTATTTTGGCTGGCGTTTTGTTGAGCTCGGCGGTTTCGTCGCAGGATGTTCCCGTCCACGTATGACTTTGGCCGTGCGTTGATGTGCGTGGACTACATGGTCTTCACTCTCAGGCTCATTCATATATTCGCTGTTCACAAGCAGCTCGGACCGAAAATTATTATTGTGGGAAAAATGGTGGGATTTTTGAGATTTTTTTTATGGTGCGCATGAAGGTGTTCCACTTAAAGGACTTCTCTTATCAGGTGAAGGACGTGTTTTTCTTCCTGTTCTTCCTGGGCGTGTGGCTGATGGCGTACGGTGTGGGAAACCAGGCTCTGCTTTACTCCTACGATTCCCGTCCAGGTTGGATCATTCGCAGAGTGTTCTACAGACCCTACATGCACATCTATGGCCAGATACCACTGGATGAAATTGATGGTATGTACAAGTTTAAGTTAATATTGTTTTTTTTTTTAAATATTATTTTTCGAACATTTTGTCATTTATCCATCTTTGAGAAAATTGTGTATCTTTTTTTGATCTATTTAGCTGATAAACGTCATGCTAGAGAATGTACAGACAACGTCACGCTTATCCATGAAGGGGCGGAGCCTTGTCCACAGTCTGAAGCTAATTGGCTGGTTCTTATTCTGCTCTCGGTCTACCTGCTGGTTACTAATATTTTACTCGTGAACTTGCTCATCGCCATGTTCAGGTAAATAAAAACACCAGCAACATTTCCAAAAAGATGCGTCTGAGTACAGGGTCTTTGAAACAAACTAGTTATTCACAACGTAAATTATTTTATAGAAATAAAGACTAATGATGATTAAAGTGATTTAAATTATTTTTTTTGTTTTAAATTAAAACATGGACATTATATACAGTATTTTATATAAGATATATAAAGTATTTACAATCAGTCTATATTTATTTTTTTTTTTTTTTATTTTAAATTTAAATGTTTAAATTTTTCAAATTTAGAAAGTTTAATTGCAGCAGTTTTGTATTAAAACTTGAAATTTTTCTCTGAATTTGGCCTTCTCCTGACAAAAATTCCCAAATCAGTATCTTAATATAGAAATAAACGATTCACGTCGTTGTGGCACCTTGACGAGCCAGATTTGGCCCGCGGGCCGCAGGTTGGGCATCACTGACTTTGTTTCAAACTATTATTTCAATTAATTAGTTTCAAAATATTCTGCCAAAGCAATCTGCACTTGAACAAAAACAGTATGATGATGTTCAGCTTGATGATGTGTCGTCTACAGTTACACGTTCAATAAAGTTCAAGAGCACAGCGACGTTCACTGGAAGTTCCAGCGCTACAATCTGATCGTGGAGTACCACTCGCGGCCCTGCCTCTCGCCGCCCTTCATCATCATCTCTCATCTGCACATCTTCTTCAAGCGGGTGGTCCAGGGACTGCCCTCCGTCAAAAGCCAACACTTCAGTAAGCCCCACCCTGCGTCCATCATGTCACATGACCATGGCGTGTAAACGGCCTGTGATCTTCATGACCAGTGCTGGACCTCAAAGGCAAAGAAGCCATTTGGTTGAACACGTGGGAATCAACGCTTAAAGAAAACCTGCTCTCCATGCAAGGCAAGATACACAGAGAGAGCGACGGAGAGCGGCTCAAACGAACCTCCACCAAGTTAGTCTAACGCTCAATACTCCACACTTCATTTGAATGCTGTATCTACACAAAAATAAGCAATATATGCAACCAAATACAAAATATAACAGTTACAAAATATATAGTGTAAATAACAAATTTACCTGAATAACAGAAATAAAGAAACGTTATAATGCAGTGAAGTGACTAAATAACACTGGATAAATGATTTGGATTAAAAATGTTAAATAATAAATAAAAATGCAATTAAAAATGCAAAATTCGATAAGTACCACCTTTACTCTGCGTGCAAAATTCAGAATAAACCCACATCTGGAAATAGCAAGTGGAATAATAGCACCCCCTACTGGAGATGTACTCAATGACATTTAGAAATAAGATCTATTTTTTTTTTTTTTTTTAAATTACATTTTAAATAAGGGAAGTATTTAGACATTTTAGGTTTCAGGAAAGTCAGAACACCAAGAATTATGTTGAATTATGTTATGCTTGTGGTCAATAGTTTATTTTATTACAATAGTTTATTATTTATATACAATAGGTTTTATTTTGTGTCTCAGGGGGGTGCTTATTTTTGCAGAATGCTTATACTGTATTTCAGAAAATCGTAATTTGGGAAGGTTCCTGACAAGAAACATCCTGGCATTTAGTAACCTCAGTGTAACCGCTCATGTGTCGTGTGTGTGTGTGTGTGTGTGTGTGTGTGTGTGTGTGTGTGTAGGGTGGACAGTGTGCTGAAGCAGATGGCAGAGATCCGAGACCATGACCGGCGGTTGAGAAAGCTGGAGTCAGAGGTGAGTGTGAAGCTGCAGGTCCCTGCTCACGTCACACAGCGTGGAAGCGTCCATCAGGTCGGACACAAACACTTATGGGTGTGTGTGAGCTGGACTCGGGCCTTATTTTAGCTGCAGCTGTTCAGTTCGCTTGCTCAGCAAAGCCCAGGAACCATTCCTCGTCCTCCATGTTGCCGTACAGGCTCCTCATCCAAGAATGCAGACCTGCTTAGATTTTCTGCCAAGCTGTCAGCTGATCCGTGTCATTAATACACTGCTTCTCCGCGCCGCAGGTGGAGTACTGCTCTGCTGCCCTCTGCTGGATGGTGGAGGCGTTGTCCGAGAGCGAAGTCATAAAGAAGAGCCGTCCTCCTCCTCTTCCTTTCAAAGGTGTGGTTTTCTTTCTCGCTCTTCTCTCCTTCCGACGCACTGGATCGTTGGTTTCTCAAATTTCCACTTAGTGATCAGGAAAGTGCAGCGCTTTTATGATGTTGGTCTGGATGTGGAATTTACAGGTGCTTCATTACATAAACAGTTGCTTTACATCATTATTGATGGAGGTGACGCGCGCGCGTGTGTGTGTGTGTGTGTGTGTGTGTGTGTGTGTGTGTGTGTGTGTGTGTGTGTGTGTGTGTGTAATAATACAGTATATATTTTTTACACGTAAACAATAATTACATTTTAATAAATTGTTTTTGTCTGTTTTAGGTGCAGCAGGTAAAGGTCCAGTTTCTTCCATCTCAAAATTAAGATGATTGGAAAAAGGATGATACAGTTACATGAGTAAAAAATATTAGCATTCCATGTCATGTACATATAAATGTATGTATATCGAGTTTGAAATTGTCATTGTTAACATGTTTGGGAAATTAATTAAATTATCATTGTTAAACATGTTGATCAACCTTGAATTTTTTCATAAGGATTCATAAAACATGAAATAAATCTATCTATCTATCTATCTATCTATCTATCTATCTATCTATCTATCTTTTTATCTGTCAGTCAGTCTGTAGATTTGTCTGTCTGTCTATTATTTTCAGATTTATGCAGTCTGAAAATAAAATTATTATTTCAATGCCACATTTTTGGTATTTGTGTTGTTATGTTAGGACAAGTCTTGCTTCTTTCCTACCCATACAGTTTTCAAAATGAGTTTGGTAAGAATAAGATTAGTCGTGCTCAGACGTCTCGGTCTGTGCCCTTAACCAGTACCATGGGTTCTGAGCTCGGCCCGATCTTATTCTCCGACAGGCCTAATATGGCAAGAGTGCAGGCAGAAGAGGATCAGGTTGTCTTCTTCAGTAACGCTGGAGTGTGTGTGTGGTGGTCTGCTGGACTCTAAATCAGCACATCGTCTGAGCCCAGGTTTAGCTTGAGCTCGCGTCTTCAGACCATACGTGCTCCTCTTCTCCCATGAGCATATATTAGCTGTCGGAAAATATCACAAACAAATTTGCAAAGATGTTTGAGTGTCTGACTCATTTTTAGAGAACCATCCTTCCACATTCTAATTTAAGCTTGAATTCTCATGGCTCCAACGTTGGCGTGATGCATGACCCACCAAAGTGATAGAAGTATTAATCTATTGATAGAAGTATTTTTAGCAAATATGAGCCTTAATACGACATTTAAACAAAAAGTGTGATTTTCGTTTTGGATTTGGATCGTTTAAGTGTGAAGCCGGACCTTCACGCAGGTGGACAAGCAGGTAGAGATTTTGATCGCGTGAAAGGTTTGTGTTTTAACGACTTCTGGCCCGTCTGCTGCATCATGAAAAGTGAAAAGTGGGTCAGGGAAAGCATGCGAGGCCGTGTAGACTCAGCTGTTAAAAAGAGCAAGATCGCCACGAGAAGGAGTGAAGATGAGCAGGGGCTGGATTTCTCGCAGGCATGTCTGCAAACATATCCACTTTCAACCACAGTGCAGTTTTGCACATTTCTTGCTGCACCCCCGTGTTCCTCAGCTGTTCCATTTTCACTTCAGGGTGAATAATTCGATGTACAGGAGAGGGATTGGGAAAACGCTAAGCTTAAGACGGATTGAATTTAATTGTCTTTGTGTAAGACGCACACATGTAAATAGAAAACGTCATTGTCATGTTTGTAATGAAACAGCTATAGCCAAACATGAATGAATTTACAGCAACATACTGTATTTATACCTATAAGGCGGACCAACCATCAGAACAAAATATCACTTCGTTTAATACAGAAAAATGATTAATATGTCTTATATAATATAATATACAGTATAATACTGGACAGAATTACATATTATAGAATATTAATGCGTGTAATTAATATTGAGATTTAATTTACATCTAAAAGCGTCCTATGAGCATCATTCAACATGTTAGTAGAGCTTCAGTTGAGAATTACAGGTTTTTTTCATGTAAAGCACTGGAATTCTTTATTTCTGTGTTTTTATTGTATTTGTATACATGTTTGCTCTGTATTTTGTAGTTTGCACTGTGAAGACTAATGGACGTACAGGTGGATGGATGGATNGATAGATAGATAGATAGATAGATAGAAACTTTATTAATCACACAAGTGAATAGATACACAAAATGACACAGTAAACATAGCTAAAATAAAAAACACCACGTGACTTTTTGTGTGTGTACAATTATTCTATCGCTGCAGCTTTGCGATCTTTAATACTGGAGGAATCTTGAATCTTGTTTGGATCTTGGATCTTGAAGTGGTGGAGGCTTCATCCTTCTGGATGAAGGAGCCCGATACTGTAGATAGATGGATTGAGGGGCAGCTGTGTGGAATGCCGGGACTGGAGCGGGACTACAGGGAGTCAGTGGTGCACTGTGCCAGGCAAGGTCACATTACCCTGACGCTGTTTAAAATAGAGCCACTCAACCCCAGCGAGGAGCTCAGAGGACTATTTTGAGGATGGAAGGGAGAGGGTCGCGGGCCTCGGCCAAGACTGACGGACTGCTGTTCACATAATAAAACCCAAGACCTGAGCAACACCCAGTGCCCGTGTCTCGGTCTAGTCACTTTATGGCTCTTGTGTTTTCCTTGACAGCTGGATTTATGACCATCGCCATCCCAGATCAACAGCGTTCTAAAATGAGAAGTTCTGTTCTAAATAATCCAGATTATCTAATAAACGAGGCCTTTAAATGTCAAGATTAGAGCCACAGGTTGTGAGCGTGCCAGTCGTTATATTCTCTTGGCGAGGATGTTTTTAGTAAACGATTCTTGTTTGCTCATTTCCTTCATATAGACGGCATCTTGTCCTCCGCCCTCTGCCCTCCGCTCTCAATATATGGTCATCCTTTTCTTGACCCCCTCCCTCTAAAGTTACACCCCACCAATTTACACCCCCCTCATCTTTGCCTTTCTCTCTCTTTCTCTCCCTTTTGCTCTCTCTTTCTCACTCACAATTTCTATCACTATCTTTTTCTAACCCCCCATTTTTCTATCTATTCTATCCTTTTCACTCTCTATCTTCCTCAGCCTTTTGCTCTCTATCTTTCT
>SOMO01000104.1:364416-375872 GCA_028128575.1 Paedocypris carbunculus
TAAAGTGCAGGGACAGTGGTTGGTATTATGGCCGCCTGCACTTGTCCCCGTCACTCATATATCTGGGCCCCCGCCCCCCCCGTCTCATTTTACCCCCGAGTTTGTCTGTCTGTCTGTCTCTGCACCATTAGTGTGGTCCGTGCTGTAGACGCCGCCTTGCCCACCACGCTACTGGTCGTAGTCTTAAAGCGCCAAATCACGACAGGGGGAACTTCTTTCGTCCTTTTGTCAGCGTCCGGTTGGGAAGGGATCACCTTGTGTTTGTCCGTGGACTATTGGAATACGCCGGACCATCAGCTGCTCTGCCTCGCCTCGGCCCGGGTGTGTGAGTGTGTGTGTGTTTTACGAGGGTCCGCGTGAGGCTTCTCATTGGGCAGGTGCACGTGCAGGAGCGTCGCCCTGTGGATTGACTTGTGTGATCAGTCATGGCTCCCGTGAGAAGCTGGCTGCTGGGGCTTCTGCTGGCCCTGCTCTGCTCCTTTCAGACTCCGCTGGCCCCCTCCGTCTCCGTCAAAGCCCAGGATCTACCACACGTCCACGAGGAAGGCCTGATGGCTGATGATGATGATGATGACGACGATGATGACGACAATGGGGATGATGATGATGATGATGAAGACGATGATGATGATGATGATGACGATGATGATGACGACGACGATGATGACGATGAGGATGATGACGACGACGATGATGATGACGACGACGATGATGATGATGACGACGATGATGATGACGACGATGATGATGACGACGATGAGGATGACGACGACGATGATGATGACGACGATGATGATGATGATGACGACGACGACGACGATGATGATGATGATGATGACGACGAAGATGATGATGATGACGATGAGGATGATGATGACGACGATGATGATGATGACGAGGATGATGATGACGACGATGACGACGACGATGATGAAGACGATGACGACGACGATGAAGACGATGACGATGACCATGAAGGTACGTAAATTCGCCACAAAGTGATGTTGTTTTGTTTTAACACAGCAAATTAACTTCCCCCTCTCTTAGCCCTTTATAAGTGTTTTAACCTAATTGGGAAAGAGAGGGGAGGAGCAAGGGGCCTTTGGGCCACTCCCTCTTTTTTTCCGCCTCAGCTCTGCCACAAAATATTGCTCTTGGCCCACTGTGGTTAAGGTCCAATCAGTCAGTCGCATTATCCAATCAGATCACTCAGAGCTTATCAAAAGCCCCACCTCCTCCCCTCTCCAGCTGTCCATCACCCTGGTTGTCTTTGACTCTCTCTGTCTTCTCTTCTCTACCTAAATAGAGCTATGAGTTCTGTGGGCCATCTGAAGGCGGACTGCTTCAAGTCCTGACGTGCAGTACAGTACAGTGCTTATGAACTGAGGACTTAAGAGAGAAAAGAGAAAATACAAACCCAGCGCTGCAGTCTGAGCCCCAGGCCTCACACTGGCTCTATAGATCAGATTGATTTTTTTTGTCTAGTTTTGTCGGGGAATTTGGAATCTCCTGTATTTGTGTCACCGTGTGTAACTACAGAGAAAGAAAAGGAGACAGGGAGATGTAGTGGTGGACCGCAAACAAAACTAAAAAAAGAAAAAAAAATTTGCCCAGGATGAGAGAGATAGAAAGAGAGAGAGAGAAAGACAGGAGGATGTTGGATGGTTGTGGGGAGCACAGCAAGACAGACTGATTGGACAGAATGTTCTAGATTCTCTCTCTTCCACTACATCTTTCAGATCTCGTTCTTTCTCTGTAGACTTCCCATAACTGTATGTCACCGGGAAACCAAGTTTGTGTTTTTTTTGTTTTCTGTAAAGTCATCGTGTGGTATTTCAACAAGCCGCCTAAAATATGGATTTATAAAAATGTTATCTCTATTTATTCAAATGGCTATTTATTGTTCATCCTGTGTATATTGAACCACAGGATTCCTTTTCTTTAAATGATCACGGAAGATTTCTCACCCACGTTGTGATTTATGAAGCGTCCACACGGATGTGCTTTAGCATCGATCCATTTCATTGTAGTGATTTTGCCGCGGTCTCTGACACACTGTGAGTCGTCCGGGACAGGAAGTAAGACTGTAGCATCACAAAAGAGCGAGAGAAGGTTCACACATTATTCACACGCGCACACCCACAGGATGTTTCAAAAGGGAACAGGAACTAGAATCACCTTCAGGAGTCACGTAGACACGACTGCTTAGACTGAATCCTGTTTTCTGTTGAGACTTTTATTTTGTTTTTATGATTTGATTTTCTCTCTGGCCTTTGTTTTCTCGTTCTTGGTATCTGCTGTAACACCATCAGAAGCAGCACAATGGCGTGCTGTACCCGCTCTCATCATCACTCTGAAACCAATAAATCAAATGATCCTGTGTTGCACGGTGTAATTTCTGCTACCTGTCCTTTTCTCTCCGTGAGTTTGTGGAAAGTGTGGATGTGTTTTGTGTCCCGTTCTGTGGTTTTACAGTTAGCATTAGACTATTTTCACCACATTCAAGATCACGGTTTTAAAGATAAACATATACGTATTTAAGTTTATGTTTTAAATGTTTTGTTCCATATGGCATTTATTACTCACTATTTATTACAAAATTTAATAAATGATATTTAATAAATCATAATAATAATAAAGTTTGTTTGTGTGTGTGTAAGCAAATGCAACAGTTGCTTATCATCATCATCTTCATCACTGCACTTACACATATTCTATATAAACACATGCAAACAACAGCTGACAAACTGTCTTTCAGATGAGGACGATGAGGATGATGATGATGATGATGATGATGATGATGATTATCATGAAGGATCCCTTTGCTCTCTCTGTGCCCACTGCGAGGTAGGTGCCTTAGATTCTTTTAGATTCTTCTCTCCAGTCTCCATTTTGCCTCTTCATCAGTCTCTATAAACGTTTCCTCGCTCTCAGTACGTGTTCTCTTTGTATTTTGCCAGCACTGTGACAGCTGCGACGAGTGCCCGTGCGAAAAAGGAGATGATTCCGAACACTGTGACTTCTGCGATGTGAGAAAAAATACAGCGAACACACACACACACAAATTCCTGTAAAATACTGTACAGTTAAAAGTTTAAAGGCCTCTAAATACATTACGCATAATAAAATACTTTTTTTCAATCACAAACCTACTTTACTTTGTCTAATTTTATTAGAATAAATTCGACAAAGGAACAAAGTTTTGAATCAATCACAGAACCATAATTATGGATTCTGGTAATCATAATTATGCCATTTTTAATCATTTATAATTTTTAATAATTGATTTTGTATAGAAAATGTCATACTGTTAAATCTCCCAAACCAGAGATTCAGTGGTATATGCAATAAAACATATTTCAAGCAAAATAAATAATTTTAAGATTGATAGTTTCAAATTCCATTGTAAACCAGCTATTTGATTTGACAAAAAAGCATTCCATTCATATAAACTCTATATTTACAGTAGTAGTGTTCCTGTAATTACTGTAAATGTAAATCACACTCAGAGCGATAAGTGAAAATGCTTTTACGGAGATAAAACACTAGATCTGACTCTTTGATGGCTTTGTTCTGCATCTTCAGGATTGTGGAAAGTGCTACGTCTGTCCTGTGTGTGAGACCGTCTGCCAGCCAGGTGAATTACAACCTTAAAAAATAGAAAAAATGGTTTTGCCAAATACATATGATTATTAACATTTTCCTCAACATTGTCATCAAAGGTGGATTCGTTGACAGTGTCACGGGATCCATTTATAAGTAAGATGATCCACTACATACCGACATACTATCAGTAATATCGCTCTTAAATGATCTTGTTCTTCTTTCAGGACTGTTGCTGATGTTTTTAATGATGACGATGATGATGATGACGACGATGACGACGATAAATAAACCCTCCTGTTGGCGCCAGAATTACCACGTGCATTTCGTTATGCTGCACAGATGCTAAGACTTACAATGCTAACTGTTCATTGTCGTTAATTTATTTTTCTCTTTTAAATATACATAGTCACATCTCACGTCACATTCAGGTCTGGAAAATATACATGTGAAATTAAAATAGTTTTAATATATTTAATTTAAGGGAACGACGTTTATCCTTTGGAAACTCTGGATTTGTACATGCATATTGACTACTGTTATTAATATGCCGTGTGACACGGAATAAAATGGTGGGAGGTTTTATTTATTTTCCTGCTTTTTCTTTTTTTTACATTCACATCATATTCATATGCAACACGTACAGTATAACATGTTACATTAACTTCAAATTTGTAATTCATTATAGTACAACTGAAAAACATTTCATAGTATCTCTTGCAGTTTGTGCGCTTTGAGACAGTTAAAACTGTGAAAAGTGCCTTACAAATACTCATATTATTATTATTATTATTATTATTATTATTATTATTATTATTATTATTATTNCAGTTTTTGCAGTACATTATGTAACAATGTTACATTTTTTAACAAAATTAAATCTCCATATTTAGAGAGGATTTACTAAGTGACTCCATTCCTCAAAACCTGTGTTTACAACAAGTTTAGGACATTTACATAATTCCTACAATTATAATAAATGCATGAATACATAAAAAATAAACATATTTCAAGTCGTTTGGTGATTTCGAGACGTGGCAACATTTTTGCCAACTTTTATTTTAAAATCCATGACGACGACGTAGGAAGTGGACGGTCATATTTGCGTTTCCGGTTCACGAGCGGAGAAGGTAAGCTGCGTTCTTTTGTATATTTTACCTAATTTCTATGTCAATTCTAGTTGTTATACTGTACGGTGTACATATTAAAGACATTCATTTGATGTTTCTGTTGTTTACTTTCAATTTTAGAAGGTTTTTGTGGTGCCTATGATTCATGTTTAGTCCGTTTACGAATCTTGTTTACTAGGCTTCAGACGGTTGTTTATTTCTAGAGGTTCGAGGAAGTTTGTTTCTCAGAGACGTTCTGCTCTCATGACTCGGCACGGGAAGAACTGCACAGCGGGGGCTGTTTACACCTACCATGAGAAAAGAAAAGATACGGGTATGACTTTTGATGACGTATGAATTTTCACCTGAGCAAAACAAAAGTCTCTGAGTCTCTTTGCTTTCTTAATTTTTCCAGCCTCGTCCGGTTACGGGACACAGAGTGTTCGTTTAGGGAGAGACGCCATCAAAGACTTCGACTGCTGCTCACTCTCCTTGCAGCCCTGCAGGGATCCGGTTCTCACGTAAGGGAATCTAGACTATTTGTTCCTCAAAAATGGCTTTGGAGTACGTTTTTTTTCATACAGTCAGACTCGCACAAAACGCAACACTTTCTCACGATTAGTCAAAAAGACACACACACAAAGCACCTTCTAACACACTTAAGCAATGCCACTTTATTATTCCCACAAAGGGGAAGGATTGTGTTTACAGCAGCATGAATGACCAACGATAAAGTAAAACAAGCAGTAGAAAACATTGCAAAAATGAAACAACAGTCTTAAAAGTGCAAGAAAACAACAACAGTACACAAACAGTAAAAGGGAAACACATCATGCTTCTACTGTAATGTATGATTTAATCCTAATAATGAGTTTGTTTTTGTTTACATTTATTTCCCACTTTTCACACACTGCAGACATTTTATCTTGTTTACAAAATTGCATTAAAAATATTTAAAAAAAAAAAAAACTCTGAACTGCAAATCACATTGTGACTTCACTTAAGTCTTAACATGCAAGTTTGAATTGTGAACTTGTGAATAAAAGCATTAACAACTTCTTTTAAAACGTAAATAACTTGCTTGTTTTTTTTTTTTTTTTTTTCAGCGAGGATGGATACTTGTATGAAAAAGAAGCCATTCTGCAGTACATTCTGCACCAGAAGACAGACATTGCTAAGAAAATGAAGGTAAAACATCTAATGTTTTGTTGCTAAACACACACAATTCTACAAGCGTCTGACATGTGCATTTGTAAAGGCTTATGAAAAGCAGAAGAAAGCCTTGAAGAATGAAGGCCAGCTGGAGTCTAAATCTGAGGAAAGAGAAAGAGCCGAGAAGTTCAGGCAGAGAGAGAACAACATCGTCTCTAAGCCAATCAACCCCTTCACCTCGGGTATGAGCGCTTGAACATCACATCTCTACTGGATTTATCCTTTACAGATACAAATAACCAGATGTTTCTTCAGGGAAACCTCAAGACCTAATGAGTCCAAGCGGTTCGGTCAGCTCCGCCAGCTCTGAGTCCTCAGCAGGAGAGTCCAGTTCTTCTTCTTCTTCTTCTTCTTCTGCGCTTCCCAGCTTCTGGATTCCCAGCCTCACGCCCGAAGCCAAGCCCACCCTCCTCAAAAAGCCAGTACGTCTTTTTTTTTTAACCCAACTGCCTCTTTAGTGATGGAGGTCTCAGAATTACACAACACTTTGTGTTTGCCAGGTTAAATGTTTCACATTTTGCCAAGTGTCATAGTTGCCTGGTCATCACGACCTTGATAAGCTTGTTTGAACTGCTTTAAACTCCTGATTTGTGTAGTTTCCCAACAGGATTAATACGATTCTTTCGTTTTCTGTCTCTACTGTGCTCTCTCTTTCCATCATTTTCATGCTCCCTATCTTTCTATTTCTCTCCATTGCTCTCAATCGCTCCATCCATCCCATGTGCTCTATCTATCTAATTTATCTAATCTGGTTATACATCCACTCATCCAGTCCTCTGCCTGTCTGTCTATCTTAGTCTGTCCATCCATCCATGTCTACATATCTAAACAATAGTTTACATAAGCATGATATTATGGTAAATTGGACTGAGTTAAGTGCTAAATAATATATAAATTGCTCCTTCTCTAATTACATGTTTTGTCCTTGTATGTAAAAAAAAACGTGCTTGTTTTTATTCATGCCGGTGTGTTTTTCAGTCAAAGGCAGTTCTGTGTCCGATGTCCGGCCAGCCTCTGAAGATGAGCGATCTTATTTCAGTGCGTTTCACACCGATCGACCCCACTCTGGACAGAGTGGCTCTCCTCACACGCCAGGTCAGATGTTTGCTTCAGTCCCTGAGACGGTGTTCTTTGTTTTGAGCCGTTTTAGTCAAATAACTGATGTATCCCTGGTCCTCAGGATAGATATACCTGTGCCGTGACCAAAGACACGCTTGGTAACTCAGTTCCTTGCGCTGTCCTCAGACCTTCGTGAGTTCTGTTCATTTTACCCTGTTTTTACATCATCACACAAAAGCGCTTTCAGTGGATCTCCTCCAAATCTAATTTTGTTGCAATTTCTTTGGCGCAATGATTTGCCCCAAGTGGAGCTGTTGTAACGATGGAGTGTGTGGAGAAGCTGATAAGAAAAGACATGACCGATCCCGTGACTGGAGACCGACTCAAAGAGAGAGACATCATCCCTATTCAGAGGGTGCGTACGATGCGTGTGAAGATCACTGGTGATGATTCATGTATGAAGTCAGTGAGCGATGTCGGTCTTGTCCTGTTGGCAGGGTGGCACTGGGTTTGCTGGTTCAGGAGTGGAACTCAAAGCAAAGGAAGCCAGGCCGGTGATGCAAGCATGAAGAAGTGAACCAGGGGCGGAGCTGATGATGCTTTTACTGTAAATAATACCACACTAAAGGAATTTTACCACACGTCTTTTGAGAAGCTTGTTAGATTAGCCCCTCCCATTAGGTATTTCTGTTTCGTTTACATCACACCTTGTATAGTTCACCGCTTTTTTAGTAATAAAATGCACATCTAAGACAACTGAATTTTCTTATTTCTATAGCTTAAAAAACGTTTTGAGCTGGTGTTAATTGGCATCAGGACTAGTTTTATTGGGTCAAAGCTCATCGTGATCTTCAACCAGCGTTCCAAAGTCAGTTATGGTGCTGACCTTAATGAAATCCATTTTTTCCATGATCTCACTGACCGAGAGACGACCGTCCTGAGAATAACAGCATCAACAGTTTTAACCACAGACGATTGTTGGTTACAAATTATAAAAAACCAAAAATGTTTGCAAGCTTTTTTGATTGATAATGATAAGACTTGATCAGTAAGAATTATGATAAATAAGAATCATCTTTTTTTGATTGATTGATTGATTGATTGTTTTTTGATTGATTGATTGATTGATAAGATATGTCCCCATCATCTTAAGGAATATCTTGTCTTATTTGTTTTAGAATAAAATTAAAAATAATTACCAGCATAATTATGGAAACCAACATGGCTTTATTGAAATTCACAGAAAAATCCGTCAATCACTTTCTTCTCCATCCAGCCATTATATTTCCTGTGGCTTCCATTGGCCTTCCTGACTTTTCTCTTCCTGTCTTTTATCTGCCCGCTTATCTTTAAGTGGTATGTTAGAAGTCCGGCACAAATGCAAATAAACTGTTAGTTGAAACGCTCCTGTGGCGCTGAATCTAGCGGCGGCTAAACCTGTATCAGTGCTGAATTCCTGAGCTTCTTTGTTCGTTACCTTTGTTTCCTCTGACAAATGTGCTCGGCAATAAATAAACTCTGATCTGTGACGAGTTTGTCTCTGTATCCCAAATCAATCACAAAGTTATGGGTGATGCTCAGCTCATGAAACCATCAGTATTCGTAAGCCCCTAATACTGTACTACTCTCCATTAAAGCTCGTCGTGTCTCTTGGTCAGATCTTCTCCGTAATTAGTCGCTTGGCTGCCAACAAACATGTTCCAGTTTGCCAGGATTTCCTTCTTGGTGATTTTGTCGTCCTTGTTAGTCAATTACGGAAGTAGTTGCGAGTCCATTGATTGGAAGCAAATTAAAGAATATTAGTTACATGAAAATCACNTGATGATGCTTTTACTGTAAATAATACCACACTAAAGGAATTTTACCACACGTCTTTTGAGAAGCTTGTTAGATTAGCCCCTCCCATTAGGTATTTCTGTTTCGTTTACATCACACCTTGTATAGTTCACCGCTTTTTTAGTAATAAAATGCACATGTAAGACAACTGAATTTACTTATTTCNAAGCTTGTTAGATTAGCCCCTCCCATTAGGTATTTCTGTTTCGTTTACATCACACCTTGTATAGTTCACCGCTTTTTTAGTAATAAAATGCACATGTAAGACAACTGAATTTACTTATTTCTATAGCTTAAAAAACGTTTTGAGCTGGTGTTAATTGGCATCAGGACTAGTTTTATTGGGTCAAAGCTCATCGTGATCTTCAACCAGCGTTCCAAAGTCAGTTATGGTGCTGACCTTAATGAAATCCATTTNTCAAAGCTCATCGTGATCTTCAACCAGCGTTCCAAAGTCAGTTATGGTGCTGACCTTAATGAAATCCATTTTTTCCATGATCTCACTGACCGAGAGACGACCGTCCTGAGAATAACAGCATCAACAGTTTTAACCACAGACGATTGTTGGTTACAAATTATAAAAAACCAAAAATGTTTGCAAGCTTTTTTGATTGATAATGATAAGACTTGATCAGTAAGAATTATGATAAATAAGAATCATCTTTTTTTGATTGATTGATTGATTGNAGTTGCGAGTCCATTGATTGGAAGCAAATTAAAGAATATTAGTTACATGAAAATCACCGATTCTTTCAGGCTCTGATTAATGTCATCAGTTAAAAAAACAAACACTTACGTTATCCTTATCTGTTTCGTGAATGAGATGCCGGGCCTCGTTATCAGCGTGATCCACTTCGCCCGGGAGAATCCACTGCGCTACTTCACTGGCATCCATGAAACCGTCCTGACGAAGAATCATAGTCAAATGCAGCCGATGCTTCAGAGTTATTACGCTCTTATTACCTTGTTAGCGTCTCTGAACTCTGAAAACTGCTTCTTTTCCGTGGTGACCCATTCTGGTTCAGTCTCTCCGTTTTCTGCCGTGAACATGTCGCCTGGACGCAAACAGATGATGTTCACGCTTTTCTCAAACATCTGCTGGAATGAAAGTGGGCGCTTACCAATGTATTCTTGCAGATCAATCTTGCCGTCACCGTTCTTGTCGATGTCTTCGATGGTTTCCTGGAAAATTAGCAAAATTGTTCGGATGGATCTATAAGTGACCTGACACAAAATAACTACATGTCTGTTTAAGTCCAACAAAAATCCTGCTCTGAGTGATACTCACTTTATTGTATAATTTATGTGTTATTATATAATTTATTGATTTATATGAATAAATAATATAAACATAATGTTGTTTTTTTAAGTGTGTGTGTATACAAGGCAGCACATCGTGTGGGTGTGTGTGTGTGTAATTACATTTATTTTTAATACATAAAAAAAATCTCATGTAAACATTTTTTTATATTTTACAGTGAATTCCAGCTTTTTTTTTTTTTTACAATGCATTGAGAGAAGAATTGTGAACTTCAGTGTTGTGATGTATATAAAAAGAACAGATTAAAACAATGGTAAGGAATCATAATTTTACAGTATGCTGTTGGAAACCACAGCTTCCGTGTTACCCCTTGTTTTTTTTTTTTAACAGGGAAATAGTTTGCTGGGTTCCATCCATACCTGTATTACAGTGTCTTTCATATAGTCAAACTCTTCTGGATGGAGAAAAGCTGTGAACTCTTCTCTAGTAGCAAGACTGTCTCCATCTCGGTCGGCCGTCTTAAACCTCCTCTCATCTCTGGTGAGCATGTTTCTGTAACTGCTCTTGTCCTCCACATCATCAAACTCCTCATCTGGAAAACAGGGTTTATTTTTTAAACGTTTTTTTTTTTGTTTTGTTTTAAACGGCTGTGATTGGTTAGGATTAATGGGATGCCACGCCCATGGGCTTTTTTCCTTACTCATATAGTATCCGTAGGTTGTGTTCTTGTACTCGATCCATCCTATCATTCCATCTTTGTTCTGGTCGTACTCTTTCCAGTGCTTGTCCACGTTCTCCTCAACGTACCTCCNTAGGATTAATGGGATGCCACGCCCATGGCCTTTTTTCCTTACTCATATAGTATCCGTAGGTTGTGTTCTTGTACTCGATCCATCCTATCATTCCATCTTTGTTCTGGTCGTACTCTTTCCAGTGCTTGTCCACGTTCTCCTCAACGTACCTCCTCTGTCTGTGCTTAATCCAGTGGTGGAGCTCCGCGTGGCTCACGTAGCCGTCCTTATCCGTGTCTATTCTATCCACAATCTTTCTACATGGGGTGAAAAGAAGAAATGGAAATTCATTATCAGTTATATTATATATGAATATTTTTGCCTCACAATCCTCATCTCACGCCTCATTTACCCGAGTTTTGCTTTGCTTTCCTCAGGGCTCAGCTGATCAAAGGTCTTGGCTTCCTCTTTGCCCAAGAAGGCCTCGTGGTCAAACTGGAAACTGTGGGCATCATCGTGATCATGGTCACTGAGGTCAGGCTTGCGATGTACGCGCTTTTCCTGCGCCGGCACAGCAACTATGACCCCAAATAAAAGGCCAAGGGTCCCCAAAAAGAGCAGCTGCATCTTTCAACTGATAAGAGA
>SOMO01000104.1:381303-393307 GCA_028128575.1 Paedocypris carbunculus
TAGCATGTTCATATTTCTTTTTATGATACTTTGTATCAATATAATACTTAGTATCACGTTGACAGGATTTTATGGAAGACAAAATATTGTAGTGTGGTTTTAATAAAAAGAAATAGCTTTTGCGTGTTTCATAAATGTTCACCTTGTTTGGACCCTCGCTCAAAGTGTGACAATCAAACCCATTCCGGAGTGTGACATGAAGTCTCTATTCCAGGCTTCTTTCCGGGAGTTTCCGCAGGACAGACTTCAGTTCAAGCGGGTGATCAGGAGCTGGGTCCCGGTCTGAGTCAGTACTGGACGAGATTGCAGTGAACACCACCGGATTACACCAGCAAAACCAGCAGAGCTTCAGTCCTCAACTGTAAAAGAAACACTCTTATTCAGACGTGATAGATATCAGGGAACATTCTACCTAAGCCATGAAGGAGAGAGCTGTGGAAGACAAACAGACCTTCACTTTCCCTGCACATTTCAGCATGTTTGCTTCTGTAACTGCCAAAGCCATTAGAGTTTAAATCACAGCGAGTGACAATCTGAAAACACAAATGATTCTGAAAGGTCTGAAGACGATCCGCTGAGCTAGAACAGAAAGTACGTTTAAACAGAAATATTCACCTTCTTAAACACATTTATGAATGTGAATATTTCCAATTCAAGGACTTTTATTTTCACGGCTCCCACCTGGAACCGGCTTCGACAATCAAGTTCACATCTATCTGATCCACAGCACTGAATTATCAATAATCAATCGAGCCAATGATAAGTTATTGCTAAAGACAATCCGATGTCACCAAATGTATTATACTGAGGTTTAGCAAAAGATTTATAACTGTAAATTGTTAAATGGACGTGACTGATAATCGCTTTATTTCACAACTTTGTGACTTTCATAGTTTACTTTTTCTGTCCAGTCCCATGACCTTGAAGTTCGCTGTAGATGTGTGTGCGTGCGTGTGTGTGTGCGCGTGCGTGTGTGTGTGTGTGTGTGTCGGCCCAGTTGAAAGAGTGAAAGTGTAATCGTAGCTACCATTAGACTTGTGGTCATTTTAGTGTAAACCCTTTTGTGAAAAAAATATTGCAATAAAATATTACAGTAAAATGAAACCCACCAGGGCAAATTGTGATGTTCTCGTTATTATATATATCTTGGTACGGTTG
This sequence comes from Paedocypris carbunculus, assembly GCA_028128575.1. Taxonomy (NCBI): domain Eukaryota; kingdom Metazoa; phylum Chordata; class Actinopteri; order Cypriniformes; genus Paedocypris; species Paedocypris carbunculus. The sequence continues at coordinate 382,462 of SOMO01000104.1, forward strand.
TGTTTATTAAGTTTGTGGCGATTGTGGTCCAACACCACTTCTTAAGGCTGCCCACTGCTCCGGGTTTGTGCGTGTCACTTCACTGTGTGTGTGTAACTTCACTGGATGGTTAAATGCAGAGCTAATTTTCAATACGGCCCCAGGAGGCCATACTCACAACTTCGCATTAATAAGTTTGTGCATATTTGTGTGTAACGTCTGTGCATTTCTTATCCTGATCTTCTGATTTCCCTCATCTAGTTTCCCTCCGTAATGCTGGAAATGTTACATAGCTGCCGTTTTAGTTATGTTTACTTTGTTCTGTCAGCGAACAGTAGCATTTCCTGCCTGTGTGCTGGTGGATTTCCTGTTTTTGTTACATTACCACACCCAGAATAATGTTCAGACTGAGTTATTCACACAGGATCTCGAGCACAGACAGCGGAGTTGGAAATAATTTAGGTCAATTTTGTCTAATTGTGCATCATACCTTGAAAAAATTATTATAAATAATATTTCACATTATGTTTTTGTCTGTAACAGAAAAGAAGGAGGTAAATGACAAGTTACAATATTTACAGGGCATTATCATGTCTTACTTTCAGGTCTATTGCTGCACATGTCAAACAAAAACCGCTAAAATTGTAATCATTGTAATGATATTAAAAATTTTAGTAATAAGTTAAAATAAAAAAGCTTAATATGTGTGAAGCACTACAAATAAACGATCAAATTAGTCATTTCATCAAATGTAATGAAAGCTATTTTGACATAAATAAAAAAATAATATTTAATAAAATAGCTTTCATTACATTTGATGATGATAATTTTCAGTATTTCACGCATTTTAAGCTTTTTTATTGAAACTTTTAATGTTGCTACAGTTAAAATAATATATATATATGAAGCAAATACAAAAATAAATCACAAAAACAAACAACTAACAAACGACTTTCAGAGGCACTGCCAGCAGTTTTTGGTCCCTATATGTATAGAAATATATTTGCGCCTTAAATGTATAAAAATCTAAAATTATAATTAATTTGTCTCTGGATTTATACTATATGACCCTGGAATCATCCAAACACAACCCCCCCTCGTTTGTGTGCTAATCTGTACATTAAAGTTTGTGAGTGTTTCCGCTGCCAAATCAGTGTAGATGCTAACGATCTGTGAAGACCCTCCAGCAGCAAAGATGTCACGTCTCCTCCGCTCCCCAAAGACCCCCAGTCTCCAATCCCAGGCTGTGTTATCTAGTCTGTGTGAACACGGGGGTCTCCTCCCTTAAACTCATCGCAGCATCTCATCTCATCCCCTCCCTCTATCTGTTCATCTCTTGCCCTCTGTCCAGAAGCTTGGCTTTTAGATCTCTAGGGTATAAACACATCCTCTCCGGGTTCTCATGAAACGGGTTCGGAAGAGCAGAGGCATACACACGTAAATTGCAATAACTTAGAAGACGTTTTACAAGTGCTCTTTTTGTCATTCTTATATCATGCATCTATTTCAAGCGATTTTGAAAAGCAAAACCACGAGTTTATCTGTTGATCAGCTCTTTTAAACTGCAGAGCCGAGGGTGTCCACTAAACTTGTGAGTGTTTGTGTCTCTGAGAGTTCTTTGCTGGTTTCCTGTCACAGAGGAAGAGCCTCACCCAGCTGTGCTGCTCCCCATTGGCTTAGAGTCAGGAGAGCCGTGATTTCAGGCTGATAGGGTGAGCGAGAAAGGGATAGAAAGAGGGAGCGCGGACCGGAGAGAGGGACAAGCATCGGCGGACAGGAAGGAGAGACTGCAGAGAGTCAGAGCTGAAGAGATGAAGGAGTGAAGTGGTGCAGAGCCGAGCATTTCATATCAGCCTGAGAGGAAATTACTCTGAGGTAAGAAGCAGCACAAAATAAACCAGGAATAGAAAGCAGGATTATTTTTAAAAGATTTCAATAAAGTGGATGAAGATTCTGTAACTCCATTTTTCTGCCTCTGATGTTCTTTAATTGTAATCTAAATGTTTTTTTGAATGTGTGATATGCTTGTGTTTTCTTTTTATAATACATTGGCAGATTTGTGTATAATTCTGTACGTATATTTTGTTTGCTTTTATGTTAATAGGTCTTGCCTAATTATATCTGATAGATTTCTGATGAAAGTATCCATCTTCTCACTTGTCTGTCGCGGTTTCTCCCAATCCTTGTACCAGTGTCTGATTTACAGTATGACGCTGGACGGGGTTTGGGGGGGGCTGAGGAATGACCGATACTCTTCCACTCTCACGTCAAAGACGACATTAAAACAGCAAAAATGTATCGCTCATGAAAACATCAAATAAATATATACATTATTTACACATCTAGCGGTTCTTTTTCTTTTCTTTTTTTTTTTTTACATTTTTTTACAAATTATTTTTTTCTATTGTTTATTTAATCTGTTGTGATTGTGATTTGTTCATTTGAAAATGTTTTTTTGAAAGTGAAATATTATTTAATACTTAGGTAAAATACTTCGATGCTCATTTCAAGTGTGTGTGTGTCTGTGTGCGTGCGTGCGTGTGTGTGTGTATGTGTGTTTGTGTGTGCGCGCGCGTGTGTGTGTGTTCGCGCGTGTGCGTTTGTGTGTGTGCGTGCGTGCGTGCGTGCGTATATACTACAGTACGTACGTATATTACAGCACGGTCCTCTTCGCGGACATGCGCAGAACGAATCCCCGTCGCCTGGCCGGACTTTTGGGGGCGGGGCAACGTGTTGCCGGTGACGTGGTGACGTGTTGTCGTCCGCCTCAAACGGCGTCGAAACTGAAATACGTAAAGTTTCTCCTGCGATGACCTTTCACTCACCAGTATTTGCTTCAATACTTTTCGAGTTAAACACACTTAACTTTCATTAATATTGAGTCAAAGGGACTCCGAAGCGCGTACTGTTTCTCTATCGAGTGAGGAGGGGGAGGACGACGACGACCTGTGTGTTTGTTATGTGTATGTGTGAGTGTGTGGGAATTTTACTATAGCGACTTTCGATGCGTTTCTTCTGAATCTTTTGGACGTCGGAGAGGCGAACGCTACAGGTATGTTTGTCATGACTTTAAGTCTTTAAAGTCTTTTAAACAGCGACGATTGTAAACGTGTGCTTTACGCATTTTAACTATAAACCGAGAATTCTCAGTCATTTAGGATAAAGTCACTAGAACAAACCTCTAGCATCAGTTACATTCTCTTAATCTTAATCTGTTTACAGAGCAGCCAAATAATCTGTGTTTCGTGGTTGATAATAACTGAGAAACTGGGATTTTGCAGTGATTAACTGACCACTACAGTATATTAAAAGCAATACTGTTAAAAGTAAAATAAAAAGTAATGATAAACTAAAACACGAGGTGAAATGTATAAACACACAATAAAAAAAAATATTTTTATTATTTTGAGTATTTGCGACTAATGTTTCAGAAAGCTTGACTTAATATACTATGCTTTGCTCAGGAATTGACAAATAGAAACTGTAAACCCATTAAAGCTCATCGTGATATTTAATATATCACATAATCGTAAACCGTAAAATAATCACATGCTGGATTTATTTTTTTCATATTGGAATGGTGGGCCGAGTTCACGCGTGTCAAATCTCCCCCTTTAAATGGGAAAAAACAAACTATGGAACTTGTTTTGAACCAACTGCACTATCTGAAGATGATGTGAATCCGTTATTAACATCATTCCAGAGAAAGGTTTCTCCCGGATGAAAAAATGGTCGTGCCATTACATGTCTTCAGCGTCGTTATAAATCAGTAGAAAGCAGGCACGGGGACGTGACGTGACGTATGTTGTCAGAGGAGACGATTATTTCACGCAACACCTTGGAATTTCCACATCTGTGGCACTTTGTGGGATCCGCGCTCAAGATGTTGAAATGCACTCGAGTCCTGCTCAGATGAACTGGAACAATGAGCCACAATGAGCTGATGTCGGGTGCAGGGATTTCACACTTCTGTTGTGAAACTCCAGTATTAACATTTCAATTGAGACCGACTTGGATTTTGAAATCTAAAGATCCACTTATTTATAATAATAGTAATAATTATAATACCTTTTATTTCCGATTTCTAAAAGTGGTGATTTTTGAATGGCAGGAGATTACCAGAAAATAACACGGGGCAGTGGGATGATCAGATAGTGTCCAGTGACATTAACAGAAGTTTATGCTCAATCCTTGATGAAACAGGAAGCCAGTGCAGTGAATTTAGGATGTAATATGTTTACATTTTCTGGTTTTCATTTGTTGAATGTTCATTTTTTAGTTTCTAGAGTGACGTTTACAAGTTCTGATTAGAGTTGAAGATGTGACGACAGACGAGAATTTTCGTGTCATTCTGTTGTCTTAAATGCCTAATTGACATGGAAATGCATTCTACAGTGCATTTTTCTTCCAATGTAATGAAACATTGACATTCACACGATTCAAAAAATTTTTTTTTAGATCAGCACAACCAGTGCTTGTTAATAAAAAGGAGAAATGTGTAGGCCTTCTCCGTCGCCTGAACTTTGTCAATGGATTTTGCTTTTGGAGATGTCCAGTGTTTTGTGAATTTCTGGTTCAACAGCTTAGTTGAAATTCCAGATTGCAGTTGGAATGTAGAATGGTAGCGTAGAAGAACTTTTACTTTTTCAAAACAAGTTTTCAAATCCCGGTCCATATTACTTTACTTTACTTTACAGTCATTTCGCAGACACTTTTATCCATTTTCCTTTTATTTTCCTGTATCGTTTTATAGATTTAGTTTTATGGTGGTTTTACCAGAAGAAACGTACAATCTTTGTGTAGTGTGAGTATGTGTTTCTGATGGACAATTTTTTAATTCTGTTTTAGTGATGGCTGGTGTGGAGGTCCGTCCGTCTTCCCCCTCGCCTTCCGTCTCTCTCCTGGAGATAAAAGCAGAAACACGGCTTGTGCTGAAGTCGTTCTTGCGGCAGTCTCTCTCCATCCCTCCCGGAGAAAGGCCCGGACGGATCGGAGGAGAGTACAATGATCCAAACAAATACAGGTGACAGATTTCAATCTACAGTAAAGCAATGAAAAAGTATTGGTTCTTTAAAAAGGTTTGTGACTCTTCTAGTGCTCAGAAGGATAAAAAGAAGAAAGATGCAAATGGATGGGACTCCCTGGATGCGATTAGTGCTGCAGAAGAGAAGAAACACGGAATAAAAAACCTCTTTAAAACACGATTAAGGGCTCGATCGTCTACGTTTCGCCATGGAAAGAAAGACTCTAACAAGACGCCAAGCAGCACACTGGACCGGCTGAGTGCGTCTGACCAGCCAGACAAACCGTCCACTAATGGAAAGCACAGCTTACCTACGAAGCCAGACGTGAAACCTGAGCATTACACTACAAAGGTAAATGCTGTACGTCAATGCGGTATTTTTACGTGATTCTTTAACGACGAGAACCCATTCTGAATTGTTTGAAAAAAATTTCTAGGAAGAGAAATTCTCTCCATCCTCAGCGTCGGACGAAGATGGCGACAAGAAATTAGTGGATAAAAATAAGAAAAAGAAAAAAACAAAATTGGCTGATTTATTCCGACGAGTGTCGATGAAAAAAGAAGATCCTCGTCCACAGCGCCCGTCCACTCTGAGTTTAAAGGGTGCGACAGGATTGACACCAAACTCAACGCCCTCTGTGTCACCTAGTGAGTACACTCAAATATACATCCATCCAGGCATTCATCCATATTCTGCACGCAAGTCAGATTCATTTTCCCTATTGAGAGGTTTTTTTAACCTGTTGTCATTTTTTTTGCCCGTTGTTTTATGTTTGATGATGACAGGAGTTATAATAAATGTATGAAATAGAAAAATACCTTTTTGAAAAACAAACATAGTTTCCAAAGCTTAGAAATCATTTTGAAAATTTTGCGATAATGACTTAAAACCGCACACATACATAACTAAATACTGTTTATTCATGTAATTCATAATTAACATATTTTATTAATATTGTTTGTCACTCTTTTTGGAATTTGCATATTATATACTTTATCATCTCTTTTCTAAAGCACATCCGCCTGAGTTTTATGACGGTGTGGCAGAAACTCTGGACCGAATTGCTCAGAAACACAGTGTGAAAAAGAAGTCGCCAGTTAAGCCAGAACCTTTGCCAATGCCAACCAAAGGTAAATGTTTCATCATAAACCAGTAGAATCACTGTCATCGTGTGGTATATAAAAGTTAGTGAATGAAGAGTGCCACACACGNTTAAGCCAGAACCTTTGCCAATGCCAACCAAAGGTAAATGTTTCATCATAAACCAGTAGAATCACTGTCATCGTGTGGTATATAAAAGTTAGTGAATGAAGAGTGCCACACACGAGCACGTTTAGTATTCAGTCATAACTCATCTTGTTTGTCACGGTCTGCCTCGTTGGTACTCGACACATCTCGTTTTTCAGATTCATTTCCTCTTTTTCTTCACAGACAAAGAGGTTTTAATTCACCAGCTAGTTCAGATTTTGAATACGGAAGCTGACGCAATCAACGAGAAGGTAAAAATGCATAATGAAGGATCATACAATAATCGTGTTATCTTTATTTAATTGTACCTATTAATTGTGTCATAATTAATTGTTGGTTTTGGGAAAACCAGGTTTAATGTAGCATGTCCTCCTAATATAAGACCTAGCAATATCATTCTCAAATGTGTGTGGGGTTTACGTTGCGAGTTTTTGAATGTTTTTTATTTTATTTCAGAATATTTTAATCTAAATGTGAGACTGTAACTGAAATGTGTATTTTTGAGTTTGACCTCAAGGGGGCAGCCAGAACAAAAAAACACTAAAGAAAGTCAAGTGTTGTCAAACGAGTGACAGTCACAGTTTAACCCTAACGTCAATCAATAAAACTGTTAACAAAAAAATATTAAATTTTTTAGTTTTAAAATCTTGTTTAAAACTATGAAGGTCAGTTCAAAGCATTTGATGCTTCTACGACAAGCAGCGAAGAGACTGTTGGAAGAAAGAAGCCTGGAGAAAGCTGAACGGTGAAGCTCATTCCATTTTGCAAATAAAATTCTGAATAAAAAGTCAAATGTGACGAATAGCATGTTGAATCTTTGAGGATTCATGAAGACTTTGAAGAGAACATGAATAGAGGACGTGCTTTTATCAGTCAATGAGATTTCTACGAAAAAATAGGGACGATCCCATTAAAGGCCAATAGGGGAAAAAATGAGAAACGTCAATGGGTCGAGTATCCGCAGAATAATAATAATAGGAAAACTTAATGACACCAAGAGAGTGTGTCTGTGTGTGTGGGGGGGGGGGGCTGTTTCACATTCACGTGACCATTGTTGTTTGTCGTTTGTATAGATAAACACCAACCCTTTCCTGAGATCCACCTTCAACCGCCTCTCCTACCCGTCCTTTGCCAAACTCCTCGACACGTATGCCAGTCAGAGTGAAGAGCCCCCGCTGCCCGCCCGTGTCAGCCCGACCCTGAGACGCCTCGCCATCACCATGGACGTGTCACGACGGGTCGTCACGGCAACCGGTGCTCAGCGCTTGACAGGTTACGCCGAACGCTACATGGAAAGCTTTGCACCGTGGGTGAGGAGTCAGGGAGGATGGGTAAGTCTTGAGTTTACCAGCTTAAAGGGGGAAAGGCGGAGTCAGACCTAACTCAATTCCTTGCTGTCACTTGCAACTTGGGCAATTAAGTTGATTCTGATTCTGATCTGGAGATGTTGTTTGGATGTGGTCCACAAGGGGGCAGCACTGTCAAATAAACGGCTGTGTTTTCACAGGAACATATCGCTCAGGAAGATCCTCTGGAGTTTGACTGACTCTCGCTGTCCGTTCTTGACCTTACCTGACCTCTGTGAGGAAAACTCATCTGCTGTTTATTTATTTGTTTGTTTGTATATTGGATGTTTTTTAATAGTTTTTTTTATGTTCTTGTTTTTATACCAAAATACATCTGGATAAACATCTGCTTTTGTGTTGATCTTATTACACGATGACAAACATTTGTACATAAATCTGTTGTGTATCAGAAACGGCAACAGTTAGGCAAACTTCATCGAATCAATTTACAAAAGAAAATCTTTAGAGTGATGTTCAAGGGAAAGTGCAATATTTCTGTGATTTCTCTGTCGATATACATTCATGTCCAGTTTTGGCGTCCAGTATTTTTAAAAGCTGAGGATCCACTGGATGGCGCTGTGGTGTTTGGTCAGTCCTTGTATTTCTCTGCACGTAAGATCTGGCAGTACATCAGCAAGGAGAACACCAAAGCAAAAATCTGGGAAAGAGACGGATACGGGTCAGATCTACTTCCTGCTCGCGACAAAACACTTCACGTACCTGCACGACGCCGATGCAAACGCCGAACCCGATCACCGAGGTGATGTTGTCCAGCAGCCAGTTCTTGGCCTTTTCATAGCAGGGCTGGAAGGGATTCAAAATGAGAAGAATTAATAATTACACATGCATAGTAATATATAATAGTCAACCGGAGACCCGGAGGAAACCCACGCAAGCAGTGTAGTTGTGGAACCTAACAGACGGGGATTCGATCCTGCAACCTTTTGGCCACAAGTTCAAGTTGGTATAAATAGTTACAGTATAAGCAACATTGTACTGAGTTCTGTGGAATAAACTCGNCAGTCAACACACAGAAGATGGACACGTGTATGCAAGTTAGTGTTTTAGAAAAGACCACCTTATGTTTTGTTGGATGATTTCACAGATTCTTTGAGACACTTAATGTTGGTTTCTATGATGTGTGGGCGTGGCCAATCAAGTACGCCCCTCCCGGCTAATTTGTCTACTTAAGCGGGAGGCTACTGTAATTTAAAAGTGCTCTTCAGTCAGATACAGTCAACTACACACAAGTCTGTAACGTAACTATAATCAAAATGTCTGTCAGCTTATTGAGAAGCTACTGGAAAGGAAGCCGTACCTCTTCATGATAAACGCTCATAATCGAAATCAGTATCACTTCAGTCAGGACGAGGAGTGAGAGGATCACGAAAAACTGGAAGCACAGAAAAGCCGAGTAAATCAAGTGTTATATCTCACAAACACAATCACACGAGAGAAATGATGATATATACGAGTNGTCAGGACGAGGAGTGAGAGGATCACGAAAAACTGGAAGCACAGAAAAGCCGAGTAAATCAAGTGTTATATCTCACAAACACAATCACACGAGAGAAATGATGATATATACGAGTGAAACAAAAGGCTACAAAAAACGTAAAGAATCGAAAAGCGTAATTACAAAATTGTACATTCATAACATCTTCTTCCAGATAGACTAAGATTGCTGAAAAGTTTGTGATAATAGAAATNTCTGTGTAACTGGAATCCTAAAACGTTTATTAGGTCTTAATCTCGAGGTCGACGCTGAAGCAAAGGTACGTTATTCTATGCATTAAATAGCATTCATATGCAAATGCATTGATTAAGCTACATAACAGGTTAATTGCATTATCCTCAGTGTTGAATATAATAACGTTTGACGCAGGAATGTTCCCACCTCTTCCCAGCGGTGGCAGTGTCCAGGACTGAAACTGTCCCGGCAGCAGGAGAGCGGAAGCTGACCACTGGACGTGATGTTGTGCCAGTCTGTGTGGTTGCTCACGCCACAGCACTTGAACTGCAGAAGACATGACGTGTGAGAACAAGCTTCGCCGTTCTGTACCCTACAATACCAACTCACAATCCTCTGCATGTTGTCCCAGGATTTTTTCAGCCCTTCGTTTTTATTGTAATCCCTCATTCCCTCTTTCAGGTCATCCTTGGCCTTCTTATCCAGCTGCAGTCAACACACAGAAGATGGACACGTGTATGCAAGTTAGTGTTTTAGAAAAGACCACCTTATGTTTTGTTGGATGACTTCACAGATTCATTTCGACACTTAATGTTGGTTTCTATGATGTGTGGGCGTGGCCAATCAAGTACGCCCCTCCCGGCTAATTTGTCTACTTAAGCGGGAGGCTACTGTAATTTAAAAGTGCTCTTCAGTCAGATACAGTCAACTACACACAAGTCTGTAACGTAACTATAATCAAAATGTCTGTCAGCTTATTGAGAAGCTACTGGAAAGGAAGCCGTACCTCTTCATGATAAACGCTCATAATCGAAATCAGTATCACTTCAGTCAGGACGAGGAGTGAGAGGATCACGAAAAACTGGAAGCACAGAAAAGCCGAGTAAATCAAGTGTTATATCTCACAAACACAATCACACGAGAGAAATGATGATATATACGAGTGAAACAAAAGGCTACAAAAAACGTAAAGAATCGAAAAGCGTAATTACAAAATTGTACATTCATAACATCTTCTTCCAGATAGACTAAGATTGCTGAAAAGTTTGTGATAATAGAAATAAAAGATCCACATCTAACACCTTCACAAGCTGGATATGGCCCGTGGGCCGCAGGTTGAGCATCACTGAATTAAGGAGTAAAATATGTACAAATACTGTACCACAAAGCTAAAATAAGGTTAATAATAATAATAAAAAAATATAAAATATATAAATAAATACATGTGTGTGTGTGTGTGTGTGTGTGTGTGTGTGTGTGTGTGTGTGTGTTCTACATGCCAGACAAATAATCCAAACTTCCCTGTTGCTTCCAGTGCAGGAAACGCCGTGACATTAGCGTGGCTGACTTACGGTCATCAGCAGACACCTCTGCTCTTTCAGAGCGCCCAGGCATCCCAGGAAGCCGGTCACCATGGTAACGCCTCCAGCCACCAGCAGCAGGTTGGCAGCGGAGAGAGAGGGGAAGGACAGTGGCAGCGAGGAGAACTCGGACTGTGTGAAGGCCAGCCACACTCCCACACCGAACAGCCCGCAGCCGCCCAACTGCACACACAACAC
>SOMO01000104.1:402213-428252 GCA_028128575.1 Paedocypris carbunculus
TCTCTCTCTCTCTCTCTCTCAGAAATTAATGATGTCATAGATCTGGATACCGGCCGATTCATTCAGTATCACTTTAGTCCTGTGTTTCTTAACCTGAAGGAGATTGGAGCAACGTATGTCATGTCTTTATCTCTATTTTTTATTTACTCTTTCACTATGTATAGATGAATTAATTGTGCCAGATGAATTGTCGTCTCCTCAGTCTTGAATTTACAGTCGGCGGAAAGGCGGTGAACAAGTTTCGCCTGATTGAGAAGCATTACTTCAGAGATCTACCGCTCAAGACCTTCGACTTCGAGATCGGCTTCTGTATTCCACACAGCAGGAACACGTGTGAACACATCTACTGCTTGCCAGACCTGGATTCACACACAAGTGAGTCGAAATAACGGTAGATGGCGGCCGCTAATCTGATCAGACATCGCCAAGACTTCAGATGTGTGGTGTTTTTCAGTTGAGGAGATGATCGCTCACCCTTTCCAGACTCGATCAGACAGCTTTTACTTTGCCAACAACTTGCTGATCATGCACCATAAAGCAGAATATTCCTTCAGTCAAGGACTGGAACCTGGGGAGAACCACAGTTAAATTATTTTCAAGTTGATGTTAATCGCTTTTCTTTAGCCTATAACTCAGATTGCTGTTTATTATCAAATGTATATGTAATTTATTTTCTGCTGTAATTATAATAAATATAACATAACTGTAATAACATAATAAAGGTTTAAAGCAAACGCGTGGCTGTTTCATCAGGAGGTATACGGATTATAGAAAAACCATGTTTTACACTTAGTCAGTTAATAAATAGCAATACTAATATGTTAATATAATAAAGAAATGCATACATTAAGTAAAATTACTTGCACTCCGGGACAGATGGCGGCGATAACGCACCACAAAGCCGGATGACGTCGTCCGTTAATTGGTCAAGCGATGTCGAAGAGGATTGTGGGAATTCGAGTTTTAAAGCATTATCCGGCCATTATCGCGAGCTCCCGATGATGACGTTGAAGTGAACCCTCTCTGTTCCTCCTGGACAATATTGCGCACATCGTCATTTTCCAGACGTTATTGGAGATAACTTGACTGATTGTTTTAGATACATTTGTAACAGATTCTGGGTCTTTTCCCAGTGACGGTTTTCCTTTTTATCCATTCCTGAGCGGGGAAGCAGAGGTACGTAGAGCACGCGTTGGTCATACACCTTTACTTGTTAGCAAGTTAGCATCACTGACGAAGTTAACGCACTACAAACACATGTTACCGTTGAAGTGTGGTTTATCTGGATGTGTGTTTGCGGCGTTTATCTTTTGTTACACGAAATACAAAAAGGTCGGAGAATCAAGAAAAGTGCGCGGTTAGCCGTTAGCATCGCGGAGGCCTGGGCCTGTGTAATCCACAGGCTTTCATATAGAAGTCCGCGTGTCTTTCCCGTCTAGAGAACATGTCGGTGAGACTTTTAACAGTGATGCTATTTGGGGCGAAAAGTATGTCTATTTCTGTAAATGAGCTTTATAGACAATTACAAAACTAGTTTGTATAAAAAGAATCGCGCGCGCAAATCAGGACACCGTATTTTTGACGTCATGTCTACATTTGTACATCGCAATTCGTATCTCATTATGTGTAAAACTTGTCAAAAAGACCCTCAAAAGAAGTAGTGGGAGGAGTCCGGATTAATTTGTGACTTGAAATCAAAGAATTGCGTCACAGTTGATTCATTCGTGTTTGTTATAGTAAAGAAGGTTACATCACAGAGATCAGTGCACTTGTGTCTGTACGACAAACAGATTGTCAGTGTCAATTTATTACATTAAGGGGAAAAACGTTACTGGGTTTGTCAACAAGGCCACTAGGGACTGTATCGTTTATATTTGAAAGGTGTCTTCTGAATCTTGTTCATTTGGTCATTTCAGAGCAGAGATGTATAACGGCATTGGGCTGACCACACCGCGAGGCAGCGGCACCAACGGCTACGTGCAGCGGAACCTGTCCAGCATCCGTGCTAAGAGAACCCGAGACGAGCGTGGAGGAGAGAGGGATGAGAAGGACAGAGAGAGGCTGGAGAGCCAGCTGAACAGACAACCCAACGCTGAGATCCTGGATCACCAGAGGAAAAGGCAACGGGAAGTGAAATGTGCCGAGCTGCAGGACATGATGGAGCAGCAGGGGTGAGAGAAGACCGTTTCACTTTCTTTTAAATTTTGTTTAATGTGTTTTTTTTTTTTGTTCAACATTGTATGATATGTGACTTGTGTCGTGGTAAATTGTCTGATGTGGTTCTTTTAAGCATTGGTTTATTCTTTCAGATTATCTTTGTGATTTGATGAGTGTTTTACATTTTTCCCAGATTTAAAGTGTTGGATTATAACTGTAGTGACTGTATGTGGCTGTAATGTTTGATGACAATAATGAAGAGATGGTTTCACTATTACCATTTTGATAAATTGTTTGAGAATATCATTTTTATTCAGTAACACGCAGTCCTAGTCCTAATCCAGTCCGTCCTGTCTTCCAGATACTCTGCAGAGGAGATCGAGGATAAAGTCAGTGCTTTTCGCTTGATGCTGCAAGAACAAGAAGAACCACCACCTTCCTCGACAGAGAAGCAAGTGTACGTATTTGCTGTGTTTGTGTTTAGATTAGTTCACAAATATATTCACAAAAATGCTTTATTATTCCGAATTTGTCCTTGCATTGTTAAATGAATGTGTAATGTCTTACAGAGTTACTGAAACTCACGCTCTGGCTGCTGCTAACCAGCAAAAGAACGACCGTCTGCGAGAGGCGTTCGGCATAAGCGCGGACTACGTTGACGGCTCGTCCTTCCACCCTGACCGGAAAGAGCGTGAGAAGGAGAAGAAGGAGCAGGAGCGAGTGGAGAGGGAGAAACAGCAGCAGTTGAACTACCAGTGAGTAAACGGAATTAGGAATCACAAACGTTTCTTGTTTTGGGGGGAGTTTGTTTGCCTCAGTAACTTGATTTGTCACTTAACTTGAGTTTTCATTTCAGAATAATTGTTGATTCTGATTCCTCCACCGAACAAAAGAAAAGCAAAAAGAAGAAGAAAAAGAAAAACAAAGCTAGAGAAAGGTAAGCCATGTGAATGACAACGGTAGGTTTAAGTCAGAATGATCAAGTTGCTTTGTTTTTATTTCTTTAGCTCTGAGAGCCCTTCTCCATCCCCTCGTAGAGAAAAGAAAAAGGACAAGAAGAAGAAAAAGAAGAGGTAAAAATCACAGTTCATTTTCATATATGGATTGTAGAGTTTAGTATTAGGAGTACTGTAAATCAATAGACATTTTTTTAACTTGCCTTCAAACAATCAATTAAATATTTTAATAATTAAATTAATTTTTTCTTAAGGGATCAATCGGCGAAGAGTGACTCTGATAGGTGAATGCTGTCTAAATTATTTTAATCTTACGTCTAAATATTAGTTTGTATCCATTGTTGAAGTCTAAAACCACCTTATTTCGTACAAAACAGCTCTTCTGGTGAAAAAGAATCAAGAAGAAAGAGGAAGAGGAGTGACGGTGAGAATCAACCCCCTAAAAAGAGCCGCAGACAGCAGGCTGTGTCCTCCAGTCCTGATCGCAGGTAACCATCAGCACGCTTTACTATCTGCTTTTTTATTCTGCTGTTATGATGTGTTAATATATTTTTGTAAAAGTGTTATTTGAATTTTTTTTTTTTTTTTTTGGTTTTTCAGTCAAACACCTCCGCGCCAAAAACTACTGAATAAATCTGAATCGCGTCTGGACGAGAGAAGAAAAGGAAGATCACCTGACCGAGGTCAGCGCGGCCATAGTGAGGAAAGACAGAAGAGGGTGGAAACTAGACAGGTTTGTTCTTTCCTCCTCCGAAAACGGAAAGAATTGGCGAAATAACATTCAGCATCTACTTTTGTTCTGCTTTTAGAAGTCTCCGCAAAGCCTCAAGCCCAGCAGTAGGCATCAGAACCGAGAAAAGGAAAGAGAGCAAACTCAGAACAAGTCCCAGAACAGACGTCATGACTCTTCATCACCATCACCTCCGAAAAAGCAGCAACGGGACAGACAACCACGAAGTGAAGAGCAGAGAGCTAAGCCGGTCCAGGGGAGAAGACATGACTCCTCATCACAGTCTCCACCACCGAAACAGCCACGAGACAGACGAAGACCGAGCGAAGAGAGACACAAACCATCTCAGAAACAAAGACAGAGTTCCTTGTCTCGCTCTCCTTCTCCTAAACCGCAGCAGGTCAGGAGACGCAGTGTGGACAGGAACCGGAGAAGTGAAAAAGATCCAAGGAAACGTGATTCCTCTTCATCTCCGTCCCCATCTCTTAACAAAGACCATGTTGGGAGAGACAGGGGGAAGGAGAGACCATCTTCCCCAAAGACCAACAGTAGAAAGGTTGTGCAGTTGAGTTATAAAGGCAAAGAAAGAGAGAGATCTAGTTCTCCTGTCAGACGTTCCCCGCTCTCCAGTGGAAGGCAAAGAGATCGAGATCGTGAACTGGAGAAGGAACAGGAGCAGCAGAGAGAAAGGGAGAGAAGACTAGAGGAGGTCATGAGAGAAGAAGCCCGGATGAAAGCCAGAGAGAGTGAGCGAGAAAAAGAGAGGAGCCATCATAGTGATAAAAGGAGAGAAGTGTTCCAGTCGGAGAGTAGATCTCAGGCCGAGGACACACACGGCGCCAGGAGATGTGAAATGGAGACGCACGCAGATAAAAGAGACAGAGAAAACGCGGTGGATAGAAACGGTGACCAGCGGATCAAGAAACCGACCGAGAAGGAAAAAGCCAAGAAGAAGGGCAAAGCCGGCGGTGATGGCAGCAGTGATAGCAGCAGCAGCAGCAGCGACAGCAGTGATAGCGACAGTGATGGATCATCCTCCTCCTCCTCTTCATCATCGTCCTCTTCTTCATCCTCTTCGTCGTCCTCAGCCAGCTCTGATGATGAAGCCCAACAGACGCTGCGTTCTGTTAAGTCCGTTCCTCAGGCTGTTGTGGATCAGATGGGGCATCACGTGAAGAAAAACCAAATTGATGCCGAGAGCGCTCAAGGCAGGAAGACGCAACCTCCACCCAGACACGTCTCTCCCCACGAAGCCCAAAGCAAAGAGCGGAGACAGGACGTGGAGAGGGAGCGCAGGCCCGGCCCAGAACGCTACAGTCCCACCCAGACCTCCAGCTCTCCTCCAGACGTCTACCTGTCTAAAGCTGATCCTCGGAGCAGAGAGCGCTACTCTCCATCCCAGCTGGAGTCATCACCGGGGAGAGTGAAGGAGCGGAGGAAAGATGACACCAGAGGCGAGGCATCACTGGTGAGGAAGGTCAGGGTCTCACCCAAGCGCACGCCACCACGACAGTACCAGGACCCCCAGCGCTCGCCGTCCCCCAGCCCGAGACGAGGAGCCAGGAGGTTCTCACCGCCACGACGAGATCGCAGCCGAGAACGACTCCGAGAACGAGAAAGCGAGCGATTCAGAACAAGACCGGGCGAGAGAGAGCGCTCCCGTGAGAGGAGGACACGCAACAGCAGGTCCAGAAGCCCCCGCAGACCCAGTCCGCCATTCAGGTTAGTCCATCTGCTGTTGAACTGGGAGAGAAAAAAAAAATAGATGAATCTTACTCTTCTGGGTTGTTTAATTATGAACCTTTTTCAGTTTGTTCTCTCCCACACAGAACACAAAGTTTCCTACACATAAAGCACAAACACGCCTCCATACATGCTCTCACAAACTCATAACACACACATACACACACACACACACAGACTGGAAGATATTCAGAAGGTGTCCACTCTTATGCTCTCACACATCTGTCTCACTGTAAAACATCTGCCTGAAGTCTTATGCTTTCTGGAATATTCATTGAAACATTTTGAGGTCTGGTCTCCAGTTTGCTAAAATGAAAGATGATGTCAATTCCAAGACTAAAAATCAGAGGTCTGGTTTGTTTGTCATTTAGCTTTTAATAACAGGCAGAAGCCGAGTGAGAAAAGTGTAAACTGCTTGTATTTCCTCATGAAACTGACTTAAAAAGTTTGATAAAGAATCCACCTCGTAAAATGCAGAAGTGCTTTCTTTTTCACACATTGTGTCAATCTAAGGTTGGTGAAGCATCTCAGGACTTTATTTCTTTCATGTTGTGCATCATCTGATCCAGAGATTGCTAGTCATTATTGTCTGATTAACATCATCAAATACGATAAGTTCATAACATAAACTACTGTTGTTGTTGTTTAGGTCTCGCCGCTCTCCTTCACCACCACGCAGACGCAGAAGCAGTCGCTCACTATCTAGGGAGCGAGAGCGGGAGGAGGAGAGGAGGAGAATGCGAGAGCGAGGGAGGCCGTCTGAACCAGTAAAAGAGCCAGAGCAGAGATCCAAGCCGCAGCGCTCTTCCTCTTCCTCCAGCTCGTCCTCCTCATCTTCACCCTCCCCTCAACGACAGGCCAAAGAAGCCCCGCCCACTGAGAAAGAGCGAACGAGAGAGCGGTTTGAACCCCCTCTTCACGAGAGCCGTCGCCCTTCTACTCAGACTCACTGTCCTCGCCACCACGAACACTCGGAACCTTCTAGGTCTCCCACCACCAACCAATCACAGAGCAGGACTGCCTCAGGTCCACGGCTGCGAGATCCGTCTCCACCTTCTGGACACGATCGGCGACAAATCCCATCGGAGACGTCAGGAAGAGGGAAACCGGCCGTGAACGGACAGCCAGAGAAACCAAAGCCAAGCAGCTCGAGCTCTTCATCCTCCTCCTCGTCCTCATCCTCCTCCTCATCCTCCGCTTCATCCTCAGACAGCTCAGACTCTGAAAAAGAAGAGAAAAGCAAGGGGTGAGTTCAGGTGGACGGTAATTGCATCAGTAACATTCCACAATATGTTTTAGATGTCATTCGGCATCACTTCTGGGAATCTGATGCTTCATGGAATGCTTTGAAAAAAATGGGGAGTGATATTGGCTTCTGATGGCCACATAAAATCTGAAAATCAAATCAGGAGCTTCCTAGTGGAAACACTCTTTGTTTTTAGCTTTGTTTTTAACAATTTGTTGAGTTGTTGATTTGCTGTAGTTAAAAAGTCGCTTTGTTTGTATTTTCAGAGTTGATGCGACAAGTGTAAATCCAGGCAAAGTTGTGAACAGACGAGCTTCTTCATCCTCATCCGAACGGGAGCAAGCGCAGAAGAAAAGGTACAAGTTTTGTTTTGATTCCTTCATCGTTGCTAACACACATCGGACCTTTTGTCCTCTGTTTATTTGTTTTTATTTATTTAAAATTGTTTTCGCAGCCCACCTCATCGCAAGAGAGTTCCGGCGGATTCTCTGAGAGATTCCCGGTCCCTCAGTTACTCTCCTCCAGCTAGACATCGCCGGCCTGCTCCGTCTCCTCCTCGACGGTCAGGCACAATCACCATTTCATCCATCACTTGTTCTTTTTACTGCCAATATTTTTAACCTTTTTTTTGCTCTTTGTTTTATTCCAGCAGAGCGAACAGGAAGTCCAGAAGCAGATCTCCAGACAGTCGTCGGAGGAAATAAAGTGAATTTCAGGGCTAATTATTTTCCGGCGTTTCTCGTTTGTCCCCATTTGAGCTGTCATTTTAGTTTTAAATGGACACAGATGCCACGGCATAACTTGGATGAACAGTGTTTCCTGTGATGTTGTTATAGAATAAAATCAGTCCCATGGCATCTTGACTTAAATCCAAGGAGTTTTTACTTTATGTATTTAATGGTTCGGAGGAGCCCGGCTGAGACGCTCGTAACAGAGCTTCGTGCCAACCGATGCTTTTTTTTACCCACAGCGCAGCATCGCTTGATTTCTCGTTGCTACTATATTTCAGAATGTAAATGAACGTGTGTAATGTTGTGAAAGAAACTTTTCCTCCCGTGTAAGGTGGTAAAGTCTGTTGTTTTGGAGGTTATTTTTTGTTTGTTTGTGCAAGTAATTTTGAATAATAAAATGGCAGTAGAACCTCTTTGTTTGGCCTTTTTTTTAACCAAATAATTAGCCCAAATAAATCCTATCTTTGGGAATTCGTTCATGCAACTTTAGTCAAAATATATAACACTGGGATTACAAAGGCAGCATTTCAAGTTGAGTTATTAGAATGAAGTGCAGAACCCGAGCATTATTAATAATGTAATCACATGACTGACTTAGCGCGCGTCTTAGTGGGCGCGTCAGTTGTTACGTCATATGTATGCGACGCGGCGCGCAGCTAGTTACGGGACAATGTGTTGAAGTGCTTTCAATATTTTTACAATTACAAAAAGCAGAAGTACTAAACTTTTGGAACATGGGTCCCGTAGAGGTAAATGACCTTTAGGTTTGTACAAATCCCTCAATTGAAGTCCTTAAGTCACAGAAAACAATTAACCTGCTTTCATCTCATTGCATCAATTATGCCGCCACAGTTTAGAGCGTCGGCTTATTAATTCAAACGTCTCGTTTAATTTAATATTCCGTTATAGGATATGTTTTGTGACGTGTGGTCGTCTCTTTCCAGCTCCTGCACATGTCCGTGTTTTCCCAGAGTTTCTCCCCGTGCGGTCGTTACCTTGCCGCGGGAAACAACTACGGCGAGATCGCGGTATTCAGGTAAGACTTTAAACTACATATATGATAAATATGGAGTTTGAGACCCAGATGTTTAAACTCCGGGTTTCACAGTCTGTCGGCTGCGCTGAGTCCAGACGCATCGGAGGAGCATCGGAAGCCGGTTCTTCTCTTCACAGGTTCGATCCGACTCGGTTCCAAACAAACACGCGACTTTCCGAGACAGTTGCGTTCGTTTCGAGCTCTAACGTTGTTGTTTGTGTTGGGCAGCTCATGGTGGTCCAGTGTTTTCTCTTCTCTCCACGGATTCTCACCTCCTGAGTGCTGGGAATGGGGAGATCAGTGCTTGGAATTGGGCCGAACTCATTAAAAAAGTACATTCCGTTTTCATTTGTTTGGAGTTCAAACGGATTCAATCAGGCCTTTTTTGTATAGAATTGTACTGAATTATGTGTTTCTGTTGGTACAGAATACAAAACCTGCATGGACAAGGAAACCTAGTTATGAGTAAGATTTTCTCACTGTCCCTTTCCTTATAAATATTATATTTAGATCATCATTTGATTTATCTGTTTATTTTACTTAATATTTCTGTAATCTATATTATCTCATTCATAATTTCACACAGAACCAGTCTTGAGATTCCAGAGATCAACACGATGATAATTAATTCAAAGGTTTGTTTATTGACACCATTTACATTTTGTAAAAAATATGTAACCTTCAAAAAAAAAAAAAGAATGAATAGTTACAAAAATAGTTATAAAATCTATTTCAACCAGTTTTGACTTTTCATGATGTCTACATCTTTAGGACAATAGTCTAGTTGTTGGAGGGGGCGACAACAACATTCACGTCATGGACATGGAGACGGGATTTTTCAAGGTTAGAATTGTGTGCGGTGACATGAAGGGAACAATGGTAAAAAATGAGAAAAAAAATCTATCTAGTCGTTCATTTTCTCATATTCCATTTCGGGGTCACAGGGAGCTGGAACCAATCCCAGCTACTGGAATTGGTGGATGACTAGGGCTTCAAAATCAATATCTGAATACATTCACTATATAATTAAACATTTTGAGACGCATTTTAGAGATTATAGAATAGTGCAAAGTGTGAACAATTTAGTGATAAAGCTCATTTAGTACCTACATCTCATTTTACCTTTTTTAACGTTTATTATTTATTATCTAATATGATGTCATATTGTCTTTTTTTATTTTTTTTTTTATTTAATTTTAATACAAATAATTGATGGTGTTCTGGGTCTTTGTTGATAATGATGTAATAATACATGTAATAATAGATAAGCTATTTTTAGAGCATCAAGTCTAGTGGTCCATGTGTTTCTGACCCCTGACCTCTTGGCAGGGTGTGCTGAAGGGTCACACGGATTACATCCACTGCCTTTCCTTCAAAGAAAGAGAAGGAGAGATTCTGTCTGGCGGAGAGGACGGGGCTGTGAGGATATGGGGTTTGTGTCATGCTTCTCATGTGTAAAATATGAAGAGAAGATGAGAAACACTCATGATGAATATGTTTATCCCCTCAGACTCTCGAACAAATCGCCCAGTTCATGTTATCGAAGTTTATAAATATAAGGTAAGACCGAATGTGGCATGAAATCCCGTGTTCTATTGGTTTGTGATTTATTCTGGAATGGTGGGCCAGGAATGTGCACGACCCCAGTTTGGGAAGTGGATCAGCTGTCTCGCTTCGGACTCTGATTGGATGGTGAGTTGGATTGAGACAATGACGCGATTGTCTTATCTTGTTTATCTCGTCTTATTTGTTTGGATTCTTCAGTGTGTTTCGACAGGCCTGTTTTCAAATGCCTCTGTCACCATCATGATTGTGATGGTCTACGGCGTTTCTGGAATGTTCCTCCATGTCGAGAAGCCATAATGCCCCTATTGTGATGACACGTCTGTTTTCTTTCTAGCTCTGTGGTGGAGGTCCGTCACTGTCTTTATGGCACCTACGTTCCATGTCTCCTACTTCTGTCTTCCCGTTGCCGGGCTGTCAGAGGGAAGTGGTCTTTCATCAGGACCTGGTAAGAATAAGATCAGACCTAGCCTCTAAGAATGTTCGTTAAATTATGTTTCTGTTGACGTCTTTAGATCTTTTCGGTGGGTGACGGTCCATATGTTTCCCACTGTTTACATGGAGGGACAGTAAAAGCTCAGATTCCTTGCAGCCCTTCGTCACTCAACACAATAAGTCTCAACCTCAAACATGCTGAAAATAGGGTAGGTTTGGTTTCATTCATAATGTACAGTGCAGGTGTAAAAAAAATGTCTAAAACAGTTTTTAATTGCAGGTGATGACAGTAGGGGGCAGCAGTCATCAAATCGATGTGTTCACCAACTTCAGCTACAAAGCTTTTTCTTTGTCTTTTTAGTCAAACACAAACCAACTTTTTAACGGGTTGAATCCTGAATGAGTTTTAGGTCTTGGACAAAAAGCATGTTGTGATTTCTTTTGTTTTTTTTTTTTTTTTGGGCAACATTAAACATGTATTTTCAAAATGTTTTTTGTTCATTTTTGTATCTTATTATATACAGTATCATTGAATGTGTTATTCAAATTCGATCAGTTATGTGTTTAAATAATGTGTTTAAATACACAAACTGCTACAGGCTTGTCATATTCATTTCTATCAATCTATGGTAAACAAAAACAAAAAAACGACATATTGAGTAGAAAAGTGTATCGCTTTTGTAGTTAAGCCACATTTGTGGGAAAATAATCAGGGCCATATTAAAACTAGACAATGACATGTAAAAGCACTATTGCAAAAGTCTGATGCGGATGAACAAACTAATAGCGCAAAAGTCACAATCGAGGGCAGTGGGCGAATGTCATCGCTCTGAATTTCGCATTTTGGATCAAATAAATGTTAAGAGAGTTTTTCAGTTTTTTGTGAAAATGCATTGTATTCTTGTTATACAATGACTCTAAAAAAGAACAATTTCATGTTTAAATAGACCTTTGGTTTCAGAATCAGAATTTAAAATATTTATTGCCAGTTCTTTAAATGATCACATGTTGCTTGTAATGCCAATCACCTCACTTTTTATACCTACTTTGTTATTCAACAATGCGAAGTTTTAAATTTGATTGCAAGCTAATTAACCACAATTGATTTATTGTTCATTGGCATAATTATGTAACGAAACAATACAATGGTATCTTTTAAACAAAATACTTTTGGCACAAATTGATATTGCCCCACAAGATAAACACGTAAATTTTTAATCGTTTAATTGACACGTTTAATTTAATCGTTTTAACACGTATACCTTCCACGTTTGGCTGTCTGGCCAACGAGCAACTGAGTCGGAAATGTCTGGTACGTTACGGAAGAAATGCAAGAAAAGCGAGAAGAGAATCTGGACAGCAACAGGAGTGGCGCGAAGAGGAGGCGCGAGATGAGGAGGATGAGAGTGACTCGACATTCAGGTGTGGCGGCTTCAGATGGGCGGACCTGATCTGATCCCTCCGGCCGCAGACACTGTCCGAAAGTGGCCCGCACTGGACCGCACAGCTGACCGCGGCCGACCGTGACGCCTGTTTGAAACTTGCTTCCGTCTTCCTCGTTCCCCAGCGGCGCGAGAAACGTCCAGCGCGTCTCGGGTAAGTTGTTCTCCGGCGATGTCCGCGAGTTTGACCGCGTTATCTCGGCGAGCATAGGCGGCTAGTTAAGCAGCTAACCTTTCTAGCCGTCCCACACTGACCCAGAGCGGAGTAAAACACCTCGAGTGGAGTGGAGTTGAGGATTACACACGAGTTCCACAAACAAGCTCAACCAGACGGAACGAGGGAAGTTCTAATCTAGATCGTTGTGTCTGTGGTGTGGAACTCGCGTTTGTTCGCCCTGGCGCACGTTAGACTGTGATTAGCGTTTGCGTGTCAAGCTTTACAGGTTTGCCGTCGTGTAGTTACAGTAGTTACGTCGAGTTTTTGACACAATTCCACCGAGCAGTTTCACTTTTAGACTCGGCTTTACTCAGGAATGCGGTCGTTTGCCCATCATCACGCGCAGACGTGACGCTATAGGTGTGTCACTTCCACTTCACCGCAGTCCCGCGATGACAACCTGAAGTTCCTCAAAAAAAACATTAGTATTCGCCTCGCACCAAAAAGCCGTTTTAACGACAAACCTGCGCCTTTCTCGTAAAGCGTAACGCAGGAAAACCGCCCCTTCCTGTTTTCATGGAAACTGTGGGCAGTAGACTGGACTGAGCCGCTGGTTTATTAGGGGCTGGAGTGGTTTCTGTCCCATGATTGTGTGTTTGAAGCGCGTGTGTGCAGGAACATACACGACCTCCCTTCACAAACCAAGCGTCCAGCTGACACGTGCCGTCCAAATGTGACCGGGACCCAGTCGTTGCTCTTCAGGAGCAGAGAGGCTAAATTTAGCGACACAGCTGTTGGTCAGAGTTAAGCGGGATATGTCACAAAATACAGCTGCTGGCAGCAATGATGGAACTGGGCCTTTTATTGTTTTCTGTGACAATCAGGAATGGAGTTCAGTTCAGAAAATGTCTTCACGTTTGTTTTTTGATGAATGCTTTTCTGAACGGAGATAAAAATACCTTGAAGCGTTGTGTGGATCTATAACACAAAAATATATATTTTTTTCCAGATCTTGGAATCTTTTGAAATAATATATTTTATCTTTACATCTTGTTTTTATTGTATTTCTATTCTTTATTTTTGTATTGTTTTATTTCCCCCATCCCTATGTCTAAATGCTGGAAATGATCAAAAACACATTTTACTACATGTTGTGCCACGTATAATTTGATTGTCAAATCAAATGATACTTTTGACAAACAAAATTTGAATTTGAATTGAGTGATGAGGTGTACCTCAAAATACTTGTACATTAATTCACTCCATTTTCTAGTATGTAAACGCCATACATTCAAGTGTGTAATAAATACTTGTATTTGTTTTCTACCTTAGGATTTGAGGAAGTCCGGAATGCTTCTCATTTTACCGCTCCATCCAGCCTATCAGTGACGAGGAGCGATGAAGCCTTCGCTATATTGGGATTTGCTGACCAGGATGCCGTCCATCTGAGAAATCAAGACTAGGAGAAGAGCGAAACATGAATATTAAACAGCAGATTCATATTCATTACACTTAAACACGTCAAGTGAATAAAAAGTGTAATTGGACACTCCGCCAGTGTTTACTCTGGAAGGCGAGGTGAGCGTGTAAATTTCACACTATAGAACTGGGCACAAGAAATGGCTGAGCAGTAACTTGATGACTGTACGAGGAAGAACCACTGGTTGAGTTGCTAGATGTGGATCATCAAGTCGAGCTGTGGCTACTGACACTTCAGTCCAGGATTCAGTGGAAAACTGTAAATATCAGAATGCTTCAAGCATTTCAGCCCCAATCATTTGCACTGAACCTCCAAGCACTTTAAGTAAAGGCCACGTCAAACTGCCTGTCAAAATATTTTCACGTGGACACAAGAATGGCAGCGAAAGACTACAATCATCTCTTCAAGCTTCTCATCATTGGAGACTCCAGTCAGTACTTTTAATATTTTTATTTTTTTTACAAGAAAATTGAGCTGGTAGATTTTTACAATGTCCGGTTTTATTTTCTCTGTGTCCTATTTTTTTCCAACACCCCAGCTTATATCTAAACTGTGAGTGAATGTCTGAAACATGCAGTTATAACAAAAAAACCAAAAAGTCAATAAGTGGCTTTAAAATAAATAGTTCTAATAGTTAATAAAACAGTTCATCATAAATAGTATAAAGATTGAAAACAATCAGGGGGAAATTGTGAATTTCTAAAGCTTTACGTTTAAGCATGAATTGTTTTCAAAATATTGACAATTTAGATGATTTGAAAGCAATAAGTAGTTATTTTTTATTCCTACATTAATTCCTGCTTGTTAAGGCTGATTCGGTGTGTGTGTGTGTGTGTGTGTGTGTGTGTGTGTGTGTGTGTGTGTGTGTGTGTGTGTCCACAACATTTAATGTGTGTTAGGCTGTGCAAAGTTAAAAACTAATTTAAAAAATTACCGCAGTCAACAGCAGGCAAAAAGTCATGAAAACTATAAGAGCAACTTCATTTAAATCACACCAGATTAACACATCGACATCCGCTTGTTGGAGAAGAAGCCCCAAAATGCCATCTGAAGCTGAAATGGCAAGAAACAAAAACAATAATAAAAAAAAAACTATAATTTAAAGCTGTATTGCTACAGATGGGCAGGGTTGTGTCTGGTTGCTGGTTAGTGTTATATGTATAACTTGTGTAGTGGAATTACAGTTCAAAAGTGTGTGTGTTACTGATGAGAATAATTAGAATTCTCTGTGTTTCAGATGTTGGAAAAAGCAGTTTGCTTCTGAGGTTTGCAGACAATTCGTTCTCTGGTAAGTTTGCAGGCTCAGCGTAAAAAGTGGTAAATGTATGAATTAATATTTTAGACAAATTTGGAAAGAGTGAAATGTTTTTGCAGTTGTGTGAACAAAACTCGAATAGAAATGCAGATTTTGTTGAATTTTGTTCAACCTCACGAATGAAACTGGCAATCGAGGTTGATCCATGTATGCACGTTCAACTAAACACAAAGCTAGGACTACAATAGCAAAGACAATATGCTACATTTTCTGTGTTTCTAATTTTTCAGTAATATTGTTCAACCTCACAAATTGTATTTTTGTTTCTGTGCGAGTTTGTTACATTTCTTTGCATAACTTTTTAAAACTTGGTCCAGAATATTGTTCGACCCGTACAAATTTAATTAGTCTTTGCGTTCAAATTCTGTATATTTCTGCCCGCTCAATCAAATGCGGCAAAGCAAGTAATACAACTGCAAATGTAATTTGTAATTTTTATTTTATGCAGAATATTTTTTGCCCTCACAAGTTTAGATCTAGTTTTAGTTTTGTAGTGTTAGTAATGATGACTGTTTTATTTTCACCATTTTCTTTTCATTATGAACTTTTTTTTATATATATATATATTTTTTAAATCTGAACTTTTTCCTTTTATTAGGAAGTTACATAACCACTATTGGAGTTGACTTTAAGATCCGGACTGTAGAGATTGATGGAGAAAGAGTCAAACTTCAGATCTGGGATACTGCAGGGCAGGAACGATTCCGAACCATCACGTCCACGTGAGCCATTTCCGTTCAAACGTTTTGCCTTATTCCAATCTTAAGGAACTTTAAATTGATAGATGCCTTTCTGATAATTTTTAGGTATTACCGCAACACTCACGGCGTCATCATTGTTTATGACGTCACAAACCCAGAGTCCTTTGTCAACGTGAAAAGGTGGTTAAACGAGATCTCTCAGAACTGCGACAACGTCTGCAAAATCTTAGGTCAGTTTGTCTTCAATGTCTAAAAAACCGACCAAAAGCCAAAACCAAAGAGGAAATGGAACTACTATTGGGTCACTTCACTTCCCATAACTACTGTGCTGTAAAAATAGGTTTTCTTTGTCATCTCGAGATGTTTTTTTTTTTTTTTTTAATGTTTGATGTTCGTGTTTCTGTTCACTTCCAGTCGGAAACAAAAATGATGATCCCTCGAAAAAGCTTGTGGAGACTCAAGACGCAATGCGCTTTGGAGAATCTGTCGGCGTGAGGTTGTTTGAGACGAGCGCGAAAGAGAATATTAACGTAGAAGAGGTGAGCTCTTAAATAATTGAATGCCTTTTAACTTATGCTAAAGAAAGGAGTTTTTTTTCTGTCTTTTCTCCATTGACTCACTCCAGATGTTTATGGCCTTCACCCACATGGTCCTGCGGGTGAAGAAACAAGGCCAGCTTCGAGCGGAACGAGAGAGGGAGAGAGAAAAGGACACTGTTCATATCAATTCCCAAAGAGACCGAGAGAGAAGGAAAAAAGGGAAGAAGTGTTGTTAAACCGAAGCGATGGAAAAAAGGACGCATCACATTCTCACCTCACGTTTGTTCTAGTTGCTCATTCAACGCTGCAAGCGAAGTGAGAAGCTGAAGAGCTGAACGGATCAGGATTCATTTTACTTGTTTTTTTTTTTTAACTAAAGAGGAAGTGGTTGATATGGATGTGTGAGGAAAAATCAAGAGTGTGGACCAGAAAGCACCGTTGGTACACACTGGTTTTGTGGTTTTCACTGTGATTAGGGAGAAAAGTTGGATTAAAGTTTGTACATGTCAATAATTAATACAAATAAAATACTAATTTTAAAGTTGTGAGTAACAATTACTTCAAATATCCTGACAGTTACTTCGATTAGCACGTGGACGGTGTGAATGAAACGCCATTCCAGAACTCTTGTACAGTAACGCGTGTTTATTTTTCAGCAGTTGCCGGGCATCTTAGATAAATATTGAGCGAGGTATTAATTCCACAACCGCGGATGT
Organism: Paedocypris carbunculus; assembly: GCA_028128575.1. NCBI lineage: Eukaryota > Metazoa > Chordata > Actinopteri > Cypriniformes > Paedocypris > Paedocypris carbunculus. Next base: position 419,161 of record SOMO01000104.1, read on the forward strand.
TGAAACGAGTCTTGGCTTTTTCCCAAACGCCATATTAAGGAAGAACTTATAGGGCAACGACTTTCTCTTGCCGGTGTTCTGAAAATTCCTCCTACAGCTCAGAAGTTCCTACACTTATGTCACTGTGCAGCTGTTCACGTCAAAACTGAATACTAATATAAATAAGTACAATATCGTGTGTACTGTTATAAGTGTCCATGTTCATTTAGTGCATTTATCGCGCACCGCGAAGGGTAAGAACAGCTGAGAAGTGACGTTTCATTAGCACGCATGCGCAAATAGCAAAACAGCTGAGCAGTGACGTATGTTCTAACGCGTGTTACAATATATTGTACGTATTTATATTAGCATTCAGTTTTGACGTGTTTTAACGCGCTTGCGCGGCGAGCTAGCTAGAAACAGCTGAGCAGTGACGTCAGTGTAGGAACTTCTGAGCTGCGCGGCGAGCTAGCTAGAAACAGCTGAGCAGTGACGTCAGTGTAGGAACTTCTGAGCTGTAGGAAGAATTTTCAGAACACCGGACCAGCTGACCGATGACGTTCTTCAGTGACGTCACACGCAACATGGCCGCCGAGAGCGAGTAAGTGTTGGACTAACAGTACAGTTTTTGAACTGTGATTTGAGAATCCGCGTGAGTGTTGGAAGTTTTGTGAACATCATTTTACATCTTTATGTAGGCTACCTCAGTTTTAGGCTATAATAAAGCATGTTGTAAAACTGCTTAGCAATTTGTCAACGTGCTTTTATTGTGTTCGCTTTACCATTAGAGCAAAACAAAACCAAATAAGATCAGCGAAATGCCATTTTCTTTAACCACATGCATTATTAGTTTCTACGGGTACGTCGATGTGTCGTCAGCGTGCGTTACGTAACGCCAAATCAGCATTGTAACGTCATTGTTGTGCGTTACAGTGTCCAGTCTGAAATAGAAGTGCTGCAGTCAATCTACTTGGATGAACTGAGTGTTTCTCAAAAAGATAATGGGTAAATCCTGCGGAGGTGTTTAGTTCCTTAAATGCCAGATTCATGTGTTCTTGTTTTTACAACACACGTCCTTCAAATAGAGGCTGGATGGTGAGTTTGGTGCTCAACCCCTCGACCGCAGAAGACTGTCTTTCCCAGTTTGTTCGTCTCACACTGACCATGGATCTGGATTCTCGGGTTTGTTGTTAAATTTGGTTTTAAAAATATGTGAGAGATTTGATTTGACTGACATTTTTTCTTTGACGTTTAGTATCCTTATTCGTCCCCTTGCATTGCCTTTCACCATCCCCGGGGTCTCTCGGACGAAAAGCTGCAAAGGTCTTTTTATTATATTATCATTACTAATATTCTTGGTTGTAGAACTAGAACCTGTTGTTTTTCAGTTTGCAGAGAAGTTTGCAGCTGGAGGCGGAGACAAATTCAGGGACACCGGCACTGTACCAGCTGATAGAGGTTTGGGTTTTTATTTTTGTATGTTTTTCTTTTATTTTCTGGCTTAACCGGTTGGTATTTTTACAGAGGACCAAAGAGATTCTTACTGAGAGCAATATTCCCCATGGAAACTGTGTCATCTGTCTGTACGGGTTTCAGGTTTGTCATCTATCTTTACTGGCTATTAAATGTCTTTTGTTTAACATCTTGTAACACTAACGTCTCTATAAACATGTACGTTAACTGTGACCAATTGTGTTTGAAATATTTGAGACCATTGTGTGTGAATGCTTATTTCAATGTGATATACGGTATGTGTTTTTGTTTTCTGTTAATCTCTCCGAGCTTGGTTGATTTAGTCCTATATTGTCTGTGCTGCAGGAGGGGGAGGCTTTCACTAAAACCAGCTGCTATCATTATTTCCATTCTCACTGCCTTGGTCGCTACATCAAACACTCTGAGAAGGAGCTGAAGGACCGTGAGAAGGAGTTGGAGAAGGACAAGACAAGAGATATAACCGAAGAAGAGGTCAGGTTCTTGATACTTAAAAAGGAAAAACGGAAGTTCTTGTCATTGTCACTAGTGAAATATACATTTAAAATATACAATTTTTGTACTTTATAATTCACTCTATATATACTTTATAACCTCAATTTATTTATATATATATATATATAATATACACTATGCGTACTTTATAAATACTTTATATATAAAATAATGAAACCTAGAAGAGGAATCAAGTCTGAATGTTTTGGAAGTGGAACAGGATTTCCGCAATTAATGGGGATGATAGGGGAACACAAAAGTCGTATTGAATAATAAAAAAAAAATTATCAAAGTTGAATTTGAGGAACAGTACTATATAATATTTGAGATGAAGAAAAATTACAGATCTGAAAATAATATGCAAACCCACGTTTAAGAAGTGATTCTGCGACAAACGAAACGAATGACGTTTGAAAAGTCATAATACATTTGAAAAGCTCAATAATGGACACTTGTTGTTTATCGACAAATAAAATGATCAATTATCTAAACTCATTTTGAGACTGCTATTTTCATAATAAAAACCACAGGTGATCCCAAACATATGCTCATGTGAGTCTATTTTCTTCTTTTTCTAGCAGAAGCTTGAAGTCATTTGCCCAGTGTGTCGAGATCCTCTGACTTATGAGCTCGACGTTCTCCTCTCTGCTCCAGCTCCTCGGTTCTCCCAGGTGAGACTCAGTCGTGTCCGAGCGCTCCCATCATTAGCTGCTAGTAAGCTGGACTAGCTTGTGTGTCCTCGGTCATATTTGAAAGCCTGAAGTGAACAGAGTCCGTCTTGTACGCAGTGCCAAGCAGCGGCACAGAGCGTCATTGTCCAGTCTGTCCAGTGTGCAGTTTCTCGTTGTGTGGCTGGTTATTCTGTGACGAGGACGTCTGGATAAAGGATGGATGGACGCTAGAGGTCACATGTTGTGGATCCACATGAATGTTGTGTTTGTGGTTTCTTCACTCACAGCAGGAGAATGCAGCAGTTAGTGTGGAATTTAAAAAGAAATGGGCCGCACTCCAGAAGATTCTGGAGCGACAGAAGGAGAAGGGCGGAGTCATCGACCCAGAAGCCGAATCCAATAGGTTCCTTATTCACATTACAGAGGTAAATTCTAAAATGAAAAGTCAAACAGTTGAGGGATATGAGCCTTGATATATCGGATTTGCATATATGAATAAGCAAAATTCCAAGTTTTTGTGGTAATAAGATGAGACGTACAATACATAAAATGAACATGTAATTATGACCTTTATTGTTCAAAACACAAACACAGAAGACATCAGAGTTACACGTATCCTAATGTTTTCTTCATTTTCAATTGCAATCAGAAGTGGAGACAAGTTCTGTTCACATTCAGGACTAAAGTGTTCTGTAGTAATTTGTTGTTCGTGAACAATTTGTTCATTTTGAACGAATCTTAAAAATCATTACTACAGATCAGTCAGATCCCATTCAGAATGACCTGGAAACTGTTGTTCTGATGAAACCACTTTGTTCACTGACTTTACAGTGGAAAACGAGAGACCTGCGCTTCTTTTTCTTCTTCTCTGATTCTGAAATTTCTCTCTAATTATCGTTCTTTAGACCAATACTGTGTAATTTTGGTCCAAATAAGCTTATGTATTTAGCTTATTTTTATCTTATGTTGGATTAACTGGAATCAACGCTATTTTTACAAGTGATAGTGAGTTAAATTACTATTTTAAAAGTCTCTTGTTTCTTTTTCTCTAGGTTGCAGCTGATTCGTCAGAGACTGTTGAAGCTGCAGGGACCGAATCCCATCAGTCACTCCCCGCATCATCTCCAGACTGTCCCAGTGTCAACCAAAGCTCCCAAAGCCATCACACGAGGACGCCCGCACAGCGTCACTACACTCATGATAGAAGGCAACCGGCGGAACTCAAGAAAGGTTTCAGGGGAAGAAGAGCCGGACCAGCACGCCACACGATCCCTACATCTTCAGTGGAGCGCTCGGCCAAACTGGTGCATTCTTCCAGTAGACACCACGTCCACTCGGGCATCGTATCAGAAAGCTCAACACAAGCGGCTGAAGTCAGTGATAATGCTCCACAACTCACACTCCCCGTGACTGATAGAGAAGAACAAAGTTCCTCAAGCAAGACAACTTCAAAATGCGAGGGAGATCTGAGTCAACCCAAAGCGGATTTATCAAAAGACGTTAGTCACACAGTCTTGCACGGATTGCAGGAGAGGGAGCAGGTGGACAGAGGATGGAAGCATGGGGGTCGCGGCACATCACGACATCACGGACACTGGCAGGACAGGAACTTTAAGGGACCCGGTTACGCTGAAAACGCAGGGAGTGTGGGCCACAGGGGAGGGTTCAGAGCCAGAGAGGGAGGGGCTAGTCATTATCACAGAGGGGGTTGGTCACACAAAGGACGTGGGCGGGATTCGCATCAGAGAGTGGACAAGGAATTTAAGGAGGGAAATCTCTGACAATGGTTGATGGGATGGGCAAGCATAAATATCTATTTTCAGTCAAAAATAAAGAGATCTACACTAATTTGTGTCGTTATTCTTGTACAGAAGTTAGATCTACTTAACACTATGCTATGATGGTTTTGCACTTTGAATTTGTGTAACATCTTTAAAGATCTTTATCTTCTCTTGGAAATGTTCTGATATGTGAACCTGTTGGTCCACAATAAAAAAAAATATTAGTTTTTCTAATAAAATAAGTTTTTTCGGTCAGTAAAACAGTCGTTACTATAATGAACAATACGGCAGCAGTATACCGCCACCTTCAGGAAGACGACATTATAACGACATACTTTTTCTCGTGGCTGGTAGTTGTTTTGCGCGTGCGCACAGTCGTTTTCATTCATAAATTATTTCCAAAATGTATTTTTTTTTATTTGGGTACTTATTATGAGAGTGCTGAATACGTGCTTGAGCGGATAATTTGTTCACTTCTTTACTTTTCCTTAACAAAAGTGATTAGTTTACGTGTGAGATGTTTACGTATGCGCACATGGATTATTGTTCTTTTACAGTAATTATTTTATGTTGGAGAATCTCACAGCGTCGCCATGGAGACGCACGACGCAATTGGAACGAACAAGAGTTCATTTAAAACGGAGGTTAATCGTCCAGAATACTGATAAATGACAAAGTATGTATATTTGTATGTATATACGTTTGTACATTTTTTAGTTAACATGATACTTGAGAAAATTAATTATTGCTTGAAATTCATCGTCTCGTTATAAAGAGTAAAGTGATAGTCTATATCGGCAAACGAAACGCTGACCCCCCCTCCTTTTTTTTTTTAATTGGTAACCTTGATAAGTTTTCGCTGAACAAGGACATTTTTTTTCTTTTTTTGTCATGGCCTTTTCAAACGGCTCGAAAGTGAAACACCCTACTGCGCATGTGCGAGTGAGCGCGGTGCGCAATGTTTTCAAATCGACAAAGATGTCTGGTGTTGCGATGTCCATGTCCAGCAACCGCCACCAAAACATTAACAATTCATACGATAACTGCGGGTCAGACGAACAGATGGATGTTGAATTAAACGCTGCGGCCGACAGAGGAAGCTTGGAGACGGGAACAAGAGCGACTTGTTCATCAAACGGCAGTGGCGGGGAGGAGGATGAAGCGGAGGCCATGGATCGAGAACTTGAAGCCACGGGCTCGAGTACTCCCTGCTCCGGGGAGGGAGTGTCACATGTCGGCGGCAGAGAGCAGGAGGTGACGGTGGAAATCGGGGAGACTTATTTGTGCCAGCGTACGGACAAAACATGGCGTAAGTTCACAATTCGTTGCTTTTTATATATATTGCATACAATTCTATTGTGATTTGAGTGCAGCAATGTTCATCACACGATATAACTTGACATTTTGAAAAAAATCTAAATGGTACCAGTACGAAACCTATGCATAAATCTATACTGTAATTTATTTATTTTTTTTCCAGATTCGGCCGAAGTTATTCAGTCCAGGCTAAATGAGCAGGAGGGCAGAGAAGAATTTTATGTCCACTATGTGGGATGTAAGTAAACTTTTTTTAAATAACTTTAATAATAAAACTGTTTGTTATTAATAACAATTTATTAGGTTATGTAGACTTAACAGTCACATTGAAAATATGTCTTTACATTTAATGTAGTCAACAGACGCTTAGATGAGTGGGTCGGGAAGGCTCGCTTGGCTTTGACAAAGACAGTGAAAGATGCTGTGAGAAAAAGTGTGGAGGAAGGAGGTGTGGGAGACCTCGTGGACCAGCCGGAGAGGAAGATCACCCGGAATCAAAAGCGCAAACACGACGAGATAAACCACGTTCAGAAGGTACGTGTACATCTTCATGGTTAATCTGCCAGTGAAATAATGTTATGTTGTTTTTCTCTTCTAGACTTATGCTGAGATGGATCCCACCACAGCAGCACTGGAGAAAGAGCATGAAGCAGTATGAATGGCCTTATTCGTGAACTATTTATTGTTATGTCAATATATGGTTAAATTATCAATATATTTATTGTTATATCAGGTGAGAAATCAGACACCCTATATAGAATGTCTAGGGGCGAAACGGAAAAGTATGAAAGCTGTTAGATTTCACACATTTCTTATGCAGTGTGCAGTTTATACAATATATAAAAATACAAAATATCCTAAGCAAAAATAAAAATTTAGAAAAGAATTACAGGGATGATTATAGCATCATTTTGAATTTTTAATAGCTATCTTCAAGAGACACCAACATCCTTCTGCTAAAAACAGATTCCATATAATTATATGGTTTATGAATATGCATTCATTCTTTTTGTTTTCCATTTTTCAGATCACAAAAGTGAAGTATGTGGACAAGATACAGATAGGTAACTTCGAGATTGATGCCTGGTACTTCTCCCCGTTCCCGGAGGACTACGGGAAACAGCCTAAGCTTTGGATTTGTGAATACTGCCTGAAGTACATGAAGTTTGAGAAGACTTTCAGATATCATCTGGTAGGTCTACTTCATTCAAAGAAACTGTTCTTAAAGACACTCCTGTTTCTTTTGCAAAATAGGTCCTAATAGTTTTTACGTTGTTGTGATTTTTCCAAACAATGACATGATAACAAATCACATTTCCTACATTATTTTATATTTTAATGGTGGATTTGATTCTTTCGTCTTTGTTTGGCCTTGATGTAGTCACAGTGTCAATGGCGTCAACCACAAGGAAAGGAGATTTATCGCAGAAATAATATTTCTGTGTATGAAGTGGACGGGAAGGATCATAAGGTTTGTTCAACCACGTCTCTTATAAGTTCCTGTGGCTTCAATAATTCTGCTGTTTCTACAGATCTACTGTCAGAATTTGTGTCTGCTAGCAAAACTTTTTCTGGACCATAAAACGCTTTATTTTGACGTGGAGCCGTTCATTTTTTACATCCTTACGGAGGTTAACAAGCAAGGAGCACATATTGTGGGATATTTCTCAAAAGTGAGTCATTTATGTACTTTGCTGTTTGTATATCTTGAGTAGTTTCTTTTTTCTTTCTCCAATTCATATATTTTTGTTGGTAATTATCAGGAGAAAGAGTCGCCTGATGGAAACAATGTTGCCTGCATCCTTACTCTTCCTCCATACCAGCGACGAGGATATGGGAAATTTCTTATCGCCTTTAGTGAGTGTCTGTTGTTCTTTCAAACTACTAGGAACGATCACTATTGTGGATGTGATTCTTCACAGGTTATGAATTGTCCAAGTTGGAGAGCACAGTGGGCTCCCCGGAGAAGCCCCTGTCGGACTTGGGGAAGCTGAGTTATAGGAGTTACTGGTCATGGGTACTGTTGGAAATTCTTAGAGACTTCCGAGGAACACTGTCGATCAAAGATCTTAGGTATGCATTGTAAATAAAAAAAAAACACCACACTTAATTGTAGAACTAACAAGTGGCGTCTTCCACAGCCAAATGACAAGTATTACACAGAGTGACATCATCAGCACGCTACAGTCCCTAAATATGGTCAAGTACTGGAAAGGACAACACGTCATATGTGTAACACCCAAACTCGTAGAAGAGCATCTCAAGAGTGCGCAGTACAAGAAACCACCAATCACAGGTCACTGCAGACTTTTACATGTAATTAAATCCATACAATTTCCTCGTTTCCTTGGGTTAACAAACATTTTGCTTTGTTTTACAGTGGACACGCATTGTTTAAAATGGGCGCCACCTAAACACAAGCAAGCCAAGTTTTCCAAAAAATAGGGACAATAGAGCAGGTTTTGGACTGAATGCCACGTCGAAACACTTTGTTAAAGAGGGGGAGATTTAGGATCGAACCTTCACACTGTACTGAATCTGTTATTTTTTTTAAATAAATGGATTGTAACATTCACGCCGTTGTTTTGTAGGTCTTCTTTTCCAAACTTGAAGTAGATTTTCATGCTCTGCACTTTTTCCACGATGGTCTTGATATTTATAGAAAAAAGCAGTAACGTCAAGCAAGCATATTCTGAATTATTCAGTAGTAAGTATAGAATTACTTATTGCACATGTAGCACCTGTCTGGCTTTTATTTGAAAACCGATACCTATATAACAAACAGAGTCGTTTAAGGTGTGAAAGAGTTCAAGATGGGAGCTGAAAGATTCTATGTGAGTAGCTGTAAGGTTAATTAACGTATTCCAATCTATATTAATCACTGGGTGTACACAATCTAGCAAGAAAAGGATGCCCCGTGTAGGTTGTCGGCTAAGTGGTCGTTTCAGGTGATTAACAACAGCGTTTGAGAATGTGGAAATCAACTATTCAGGCGCTTTTATTTGAACAATGAGGTACTGTCTCCCGCCAAGATTGAATTGTTGTGCGCACAGGGCAGAGATTCGGCGCGTGAAGCACCTTTATTTTGAGAACAACGGGCTCATTATTTGGGAGGAGATTAAAACCGCGAGATGTGATTGGTCGAGGCGACAGGTAGAAAGAAGCACAGGTTGTTTCTTACTTTGCCGCGAGGAAAGTGTTTCGTTCCGTCGGCGATAGATCCGCATTGAAAGCCATTCATTTTAAAACCGGCATGTTACGAGGAAATTTCCTTGCAAATCGGCCGTTTGTTTAATACATTTTAAGATTCGTATACTTTTGGTAATCGTCGCAGTTTTCGTTATTTTTGGCGCATCTT
>SOMO01000105.1:38510-53279 GCA_028128575.1 Paedocypris carbunculus
TCAAGAATTAATTTTTTGCAACATGGCAGTACATTTTTAAAAACTTAGGCTTAATAAAGGTTTGTTCAAATTGTTGATTGGCTTTCATTACGTTTTTTTTTTCAGTTGTTGTTTTTCAACTCTCAGTTTTTGATATTGTAGTTTCAATCAAACGTGACTGAAAGCCTTTCTGAATCTGAAGGCGTTTTACAGAAAGCCAGTTCTGTCTCTGTTTTCTGTTCATGCTTTGTGTAGGAGTCTAAACTATCCATCATCTGAGTGAAATGGAAAGCGTTAATCTGTGCTTGACAATGAGTGATTGGTTTGGTCAGACTGTGTTTGCTGCATACAGTTTACACGAGTGTCCCATGTATTAAAGAGTAATAACCAAGGCTTGTCATGGAGAGCCACTGTTCTGCAGAGTTTAGTGTTTCAGACCTTCAGCTTTGTGACTTTGTTTCATTTCAAAAGACCTTGTTCTTTACTGGCTGTGAGCAGTGAAAATAAGGTTGACGCTACACAATCTGTAGCACACTGGACCTACAGGAAACAATGTAAAGGAATATAGGTTTGAGAAATGAAAAGAATATATTGTGCTTGTGTTTAAACCTGTTTTCCCCTTCACTTGCCTTCAGATGTCTTTCAAACACTGCAGAAGATCCAGATGTAGTGAGTCTGTGTCAGGTGGTTCTGAGACTCTGGAACACGGTTTGTTCCGGAAACGGTACGTTTTTAAAAATAGAACCATAAACAAATTAAGTCATCTGAGTGAAATGCATTATCCCAGACACTCCAGTTTCTGCAAATTAGCAGTGAATTATTTTTTCCACACAATGGCTTACGCTTCTAAGTAGCACTGCAGTACTACTCTCATATTCTCATTAATTGGTTGAATAAATCTTTATTAAGTTCTTCATTAATTGTATTCTTTCAGAGAAAAACCAGCAGATGTTGTTGCAATGTCCTCATGCCAGAAAAAGCCTAGTAGAGCTGCTGAATTCACCAGCACATGCAATCCAAGGTCAGAGTTTGGAGCTTCTGAGCATGTTCTCCCAGACTCGGCACGGAAGAGGTTTGCTTGTAGAAAACCTGAATATGCAGCAGTAAGTGTCACATTAAACAAGCCCCACGAGGTCAAATCAATTTATATATTTATTAGTATGTGAGTAAAGAGGAACATGTTCATTACGCAGATTGATACGCAGATTGGGAGAGCGGAGTGATTCTGATTGATTGATGGTTTTTAAATTAAAATGTAAAGCTGATAAAAGAATGACTGTGAAGATAATTAAAAGTGATAATCTTTGAGAGAAGAAACTACTTTGAAGACTGCTGAAATAGATTGTCTTATATATGTCTTATATAATATAATTATGCACACACACACACACACACACACACACACACACACACACACACACACACAGGAAATTAATGCGGCACAATTGCATTATGAGATATGATTTGGACTTTACAATTTGTCCCAATAAAGCGGATGCCCCCTTTAGCCAGCGGCCCAATTAAGCGTCAATACACTGTGGTACCCCTACTTACAAATGTCCTAGATAACAAAAATCCCGAGTAACGTAATGCGCAAAAATTTCGTCCAGAGTTCCGGAAAAAAGATAAAAAAAAAAGCCTTTTTTTTTTTTTTTTTTTTTTACTGCTATCATGCATGGATGAGACAGTCCATAAGCGTAAAAAACACCTGTTGTTTAATCCTCACGCACATCAAATAAACAAAAACAACAACAAAAACACTAGTTTGTTTGAGAGATCTTCCAAAATATGAAATAAGCTTGTCTTCACCCAGAATGGCTTGAATGTTTTTTTTCTCTCCCGTCTGCCTCTGAATCACAAGTGAAATGCGCTGGAGAGGGACAGAGAGAAGAAGACAGCCTGTGCTCACACACAGCAACAACAACTATAACACTTAAAAATTTGCACATAAGCTAGAAGCAGTGGCATGCACTTTTCTCGCTGGGTGTTTTTACATGTTTAACATGTTTTTAGACAGACATGTAACATGTTTTTATTACATTTATTACCAATATTTTATCATTTATGTGTGTCTGAATTTACAAAGGCATGGCACGGATTAGATGGATTACATGTAAGAGATTTGAGAACACAGCGTTAGACCAATCAGAAGCAGTCCCGTTCTTTTTGTCTTTAGTTCAGACACGACTCTTCTGACCTTGTCTATTCTTCAAGCCCACTCTTTGTGAGTCTCCCCCACATTGTCTAATGGGTTTTGTTTCACAATCATCTCCACGGTGCTGTTGTCCCTAATGTATGTACACTTTTTTTTACCACTTCTTTTCCTTGCTTTTGTTTCTCTATTTCTCTCCTTGCACTCAAAGCTCTGTAAGCTCTCCGCCAATCACTTTTCACACTGCTATTAAATGATCTTGTCTGTCTTGCCTTTCTTTGTGTCTTTCGTTTTTGACAAAAACAGAATTGACTGAGAAGCCATCTAAATACCTTTATTAAATTTGCAGTTTTTCACAATATTCTTCTAATAATTTTCCAAGATACAAATGTATTCTCATTAATTTTTTATTTATTTATAATTATTTGACCAGTTCTTATAGAAATTAATAATTAAACAAACAAGCAAACACATAAATTATTAAATGTACTGATTTCATAAACAGAACTGAATTGAAATGTTTAAAGAGTGTTGTATGTTTTGCTTTTCTTTCAGCATATTAGCTAAAAGTCTCTTGCTGTTGCAGCATGTTTTATTAAAGTACTTTTAATGAGCCCCCATAACGCCTGCACTCCGTCCCCCGCAGAACAGCGGAGAACCTGATGAGCTGTGTGTGCCGTGATTCGAACTCAGCCCTGGCGCTGACGGTTCTGGAGAACTTGGCTACGGAAAACAAGTATGCGCAATCAATACATCTCCATAGATAACCCAATGTCTTGTTTCATTTGAAGATAACGAATGCCTACAAGCGAGTTGGAAAAAACGCGATATTTCACGAGTAAAACCAGGGACGACTCACCTTAGTCGAGCCTCTTAGATTCTCATACATCATAGTCGCTGCTATTAAATGGATACACATTCAAATTCGTGCAGATCAAGAGCGCAGGCCTCTCGAGAATGCAGCGTGAACACATTTAAGACAAAACAATCCATCACATTCACAGATCCCTCCATTTATCTCTCCATGAGAGCGATCAGTCTCGCACGGTTTCAAGTCAATCACCACCTCACAGACAGAGAAAAGGTGCTCGCTGTGACCGGGAAAGGAATTAAATAGCTCGCTAGTTCATGCACAAAAGGAAATCACAATATAGCTTAACAGTTTGATAGATAGTCAATGAAACGTGTGACTCCAGACCTTGTTGTCAGATAAGGATGGTCAGAGCGATTGTCTCGTGCTGTGCTCGGAGCATCAGCGAAATCATTGCAGATTATCGGTTTATTCATGACTGTGTGTGGTTTACACCTAAATATGTCATTTAGACGTTTTGTCCTATTTTTGAAATCTTTTAGTTGAATTGAACAATTGTTTACTTTTTGTTTTGCCCATTGTAGGTTTAAGATTGAGTCAAGGCAGAACTTCAACGTGGCTTTTGTTCTTCCGTTCGAAAATCTTCTGGTATTGTCTTGATTATTATTTTTTCAATAACACTATTGTTCTAGTGTTCATATAATACATAAACATTCATAGGCAAAATTTACCTTTTGATTATATACTACATTTTTAAACCGTTAAATGTAGTTTATACAGTTTGTTTGCATTCATTGAACATGATGTAATTGTTGTGCCATTCAAACAATAATAAGCACAATGACATTTTTACAATATTAAATTAATAATACAATAATAAATGTTTTATTTATGAATTTAATAAGAGAGAGAGATAGAGAGAGCGAGAGAGAAAGAGAGAATTGAATGGCCGGAATGGAGGTAAATATCTTTAAAATACTATAATATTTTGTATAATCCAAAGCAACTGATAAAATGTGGTTGGCTAGACAGACCTCTATTTAAATCTGGAAAAGTTTATTTTTATTATTCCCACATTGTTTCAAACTTGGTGCCATATTTACCTGATTTAAATGTATTCCTCATCTATGACTAAATACAGATTCTTCTCGCATTTCTCAGTCAGACATCGTGCCAGCCAACGTAGAAACGCTGTCATCTCTCATAAATGTGGTCAGGACCATGGCTCTGGATGATGTGATTAGTAAAAACCTGGCAAGCCGTGAAGAATTTTGGACGTGTTCTCTCCGAGCCATGGTAAGTTCAAAGATGATAACCCTCCATGGCTGAGCCTCCAAATATTTCATCCTTGAACGTTGCTGAATTATGTATGAAATTTTGAAATGTGAATTTTGATTCAGGGGGTTTGTTTCTAAGCTCCTTTTTCTATCTTATTGCATGAGCTGTGAAACAGCCATTTCCCTCAGACGCTAAAACTGTGAAAGGACATGAATTTAATTTCCGGCACTGCCAAGATAAAGCTCTGTTTTTCTTGCAGGAGAGGTGCGTTGCCTGTGAATGCAGAGGTGTCCTCTATCCCCTCTTGGGTTTGATGATCAACTTAGCCTCAAATCCCTCCCAAGTCATCCAGGTATAGCAGGAAGATAAATAAATTGGACTTTGGGTCAGCTCTCCTCCATCGGCTTGTTATTTCTGTCGCTATAAGGACCGGATTCTGTCATCCATTAATGTCTTTCCTCCTCATATGTTGCATTCATGTCTTGAAAAGCAGAGATAAAATGGGCGGCAATGTTGGGCTTCTTTTTTTGACACGCAGGATCACGCTGTTCTGGCCAGCAGCCGGTGTTTGGGCCTGCTGAGCGATCCCTCTGGAGGCATCATCACGGTGAGTTGAAGGCGTTTTACAGGGGCCAAAGAGATTTAACCCAGCCCCTGATGACTGAAGCTGCTCAAATGTTTGAGCTGTAGATTTCGGCGGATTAATTATTTAAATCCCCATCTTGGAGGATGTGCGTTGTGGATGAGAGCGCATTGGTATTTCTTCAGCATCTTTATGTTAGCAACACATTTATGCATATGGCCCCTGTAGGTGTGGGAGGAAAAAAAAATCATGGAAATTTAAATTTATGGGTGTCCTCAGACGGTTAACATTTTAACAACCCTAAGAGAAGCAAGGAAGCATTTACATAATAATTACTGTAGCGGCCTTTTTTAGCCGAAGACGTTTTCTCTATGTAAATCAGCGTCCTGGTTTGTTTGCTTCGGTTTTGCCGTCTTGGCGCTTTATAGATCCACGTTTCAAATCCTTTGTGTTTGTTTCTTTTTAAATTATAAATCTGACCCATTTAGGCCGAATGGTGGAGTGTTGTGTGGTGCAGGGACGGGGTTTGACTGGCGATTTTGACGAGTCGCCCTGTATCAAATCCATTTGTCATGATTGGTTCAAGTGCATTATCTTCTGTTTTTGGTTTCAGAGAGCGGCCGGTTTGCTGAGCGTTCTTCTCTCAAAGTCTGCGACTGCAACACAAGAAGCTGTTCAGAAAGGAGTCGTGAAGAAACTACTAAAGATTTTGAAGGTATCGCTAGTTCTGCATAGCTAGTACTAGCTAGTACTGCAAACAGAGTTCGAAAATCACTACTGTAATAAACTGAGACTAATCATTTTTTTTCAAAGCATCTTCTGGATCTGTTTTGTGCCAGTAAAAATAAAAGATCAAGTTCCAGTTTATTTATAAAGCGCTTTTCTTAGTCCAAGACCAACACAAAGTCGCTATGNATTTAAATCCGCGCTCGTCTTGAAACTGTTCATTTGCACTTTGCCATCACCACAAGTGTGCAGAAGCCTGGTGCTAACCGACACATAAATCACCAGCTTTAAAAAAAATGCCAATACTAAATCACCAAAGTTCTAAATTATATCGAGGGGGCGGGGCATACTGTATTCTGCCATGACTGGCTAGTGAGACATCACTGCTAATTGACAGATTACTGCCTAATTACACATTCACAGCCTACTCTACCTCAAATTGACTCTAGAAATGATCTGTTGATACTTTAGAACTTGAGTTGTCCAATAGAATATATATTTGAATCTTGTCCATTTCTCAACCTCAAAGCAACCAAAAAGCAATTGCACATAGAGCTTGGAAACTCTTTTGAATTTGAATAAGAAGAGTCTGGATTCCAAAGTGAAGAGTTATTTGAGCATTTTTGCTCGACTGTAATATTGTGAGTAATTCGAAGCCTGAAACGCAACTGTTTATGTTTTTTAGCGTTTCTATGTTCATTTTTAATTACGCCAATCTGACTCCACCAATAGTTCTTATTCACCATTGACCAACTGTCATGATGTTTTGAATAGTTAGCTTTTAGGCTCCTACGTGATAAAAGAGATGGTAAAAAGCGGACTAAAATTTGCATTGGTATCTGGTCCTGTCAGTGCGGAGGAGAGATGAGCTCCAGATACTCCATTAAAGCCCTGGCAGTGTGCACGGCGTCTATCCCACAGGCCCGCGAGGAGCTGGTTAAGCTTGACACGAGTGAGTTCTGTGTAGCCGAGAGGTAGAGGATTGGATTAAATGCCTTAAGTTCTGTGGCCTTGTTGTGACTTTGTGCTATTGGTGCTTATGCATTCAGAACTGCACACTTTGAGAAAACTCCTGGGCGGGACTGATGAGCTGGTGATTGGCAATGCGGCTCTGTGTTTGGGCCACTGCTTGGAGGTGGATGGAGCCGCCCGTGGCCTGCTGGGTACAGACTGCGTTCTACAGCTGCTCCGCCATGCTGCTGGAGACTGCAGGAGAACAACTGTTCAACAGAACGCAGCCATCACCCTCGGGAGGCTGTGCAAGAAAGAACCCAGGTATAATTAAGTTTGACTCGCCTTTTGCGGTCGGCTGGAATAACCTGTGTTGTATTGATTAACATTCACGTTGATGCACTTGTACACGGCAGAGATACTCCGGGAAACATGAAGGTGAAAAGATAATGCCGCCTCCTAATTATCCACAACAAGAAGATGAACTTTGTGAATGCATAATGAATCTCAAGTCTGTGTCGCTTAGAACGGCGGCGTAAAGACTTGGATGGGAATCTGTTTGAGGTCGTGAACAATATAAAATGAATAGATAAAAGAAGTCTACTTCTTGCGGAGAAAGTCAAATTGGCCAATCGGTTTTTCCGTTTTACTTATTTTGACAAATGTCGGTTTAAATATTAACAGGAACCACCTTACGAACCTTTATTGGCCTAACTATTGAACCGCAGAGTCTTTTGCGTCCATGTTTTATTTAGCAAAGTTCAAAGACCATCGAGAAGTAGAAGCACTTGAGGTCTAATGCTAAAGTGTTCCGGAGGAGTCTAATTCTTCCAGTCAGCATCTAACAAGGCCCATATGGGAAAGACAGTTGAATTTTAAACATTACGTTCACGATCTTCCAGCTTGTGTGGAATAATTTCTATTTCTAAACAGTTAGAATGCGATTTCTGTTGTATTATAGAAGAACCAGTTTGAGGTTCGGTCAGGTTAATCAGAGTTTGAAACCTTGTCCATAGATGTGAGAGAGTGATTCAATGTTCGGCTCTGTGATTGATTGCTACCGTGATTGGTTAATTCAGGGTTTGTGCCCCGCCTTCAGGCCCAGGGACTGCTGGGATTGGTTTCAGCTCCAGTGACTCAGAAATGGAAAAACATTTCAGATAATTGATTGATATAATTACATGTTAAAATGCTTTTATGATTTTTTGTATTAGTATTATTGTTCAAGTTCAAGTTTATTTATGTAGCGCTTTTCTTCGTTCGAGACCAACGCGAAGTCGCTATGCGAATTAGGAAAAAATTCTATTATTTATCTGTGTTCAAAAATTAGGGAAAAATAGTCAGTTAAAAAAAAGAAAAATGTCCATTGTTGTTCAGACTATGGTGTGATCAAATTTGTTTTTCTCTCCTATTAAATTTGAAATAGCGGTTTGATGAATCTTGTCTTATTTTGCAGGCACATGACGAGACTCAGGGAACTTCATGGTTTGGAAATCCTTCATTCCTGTTTGAAGTTGATCACGTGAGCGGATAGCTTCATCAGGTTGTCATGCAAATGTGACTCGGCAGATGTACGCAAACACACACACATACACACACAAATGAAGACTGTCTTCTGGTTAAGATGCTCACCTTAAGTGAGGCCACAAATTACCGCCATGTCCCGCGGCCTATCTTGATTACGCAGCTGTTTCTTGCGTTCATATTAATTAGAGAGAATTCTCATTGACATGTGACTCTGTTATCTGCTGCTGTGGCGAACACGTTGCCCCAGGTTGATATTTGAAACGTTTCAATTTCCTTTTGTCCCCTGTGAGTGGCTTGTGAAGTGTGTTGCCTTGATTACGGATGCTCTTTGTTTGTTCAGGAATGGATTAGTGGTCTTGTTCTGGGGTTGTACAAAAACGCTTAATAAAACTATCAAAGATAATTATGGTTAGTGCCTACTTGTCTTTTCAAGACTCGATTGCTTTGGAAATCATTTTATGATGTAATGATGATAAAAAAATAAAAGATTGCTTCTATTCAAATGGGATTAAGCAGAAGTAATTTGTGTGGGATGTATTGGCGGAGCAATTCTCAAGCATTCTGCAATACAGAAGCTCAATATTATTGGCTTGTTTACAACATTGTAAAATTTGGGGAATACATTATACACACAATTATACAAAACAGCTTTTCTGTCCAATGGTTTGTTGTTTTGTATCGTTACAGCAATTGATCATATTTAGTGCTCAGAGGGTTTGATAAATTTCCCTTAAATTTCCCCACGCTGACAATGGTAAATATATGAGGGGTTTGAGGCCGAAGAACTAGAGCCTATTGTATTTGCCAAATTTGATTTGTAATTTTGAACCGGTCTCAATGATTTGTTTAGGCTTTCATGATCTTGTGAACTAGAAAAAAAAAGGATTTCGGTATGTTTCTTTTAGTTATTTGGACAATATTCTTTCGGGGTGTTTTTGGTTTATTATGTAACAATTAGTGAAAGATATGAAACAGAAATTTCCGTCTTGACGTTATTTTTCAGCGCTGACAGTATCTTGATTTCAGCTTTTATTTTATTTTGCTTTTTTCAGATATGGCTGTTAAAAAGATTTTTATTGTCATAAATGATATCTCAAAGTCTCGAACTGCGTCATTGCTGCTTGCAGCTATATTTTTGTAATTTGTAGCATTCCTGGACAACACGTTTTATTCACAACAGACACTTCCAGAGGGTTCATTTTTTACATTTTCCCAATTGCTTTGGGCTTCCACACAGATGGGTGTGATTTCTCAGAACCCTAATTTCAGTGAAGTCTGTCATGTACTTGCCAAAAATATACGCACAAAAATAGCTGAAAGCATGGCTTGATGAAATTCATTAAAAATGTGTCAGTGATATTTGTCTTTGGGCTTATTTACTTTCGGCCAAGCGAAGAGTTCAGCAGCTTGAGACGTGAAGTGCTCGGCGCTCCAGCGCGCCACCGAGTTTTAGTGGATTATTTTCTAATCTCTCTGACGGAGAAAATGTGTAAGCTCACCTGAAGATTGAACATTGACAGAGACGAACTACAAGCTCATTAATGGGGTTTGTACACCGAGTTTGAGGCTTATCCGAATCTCCTAAATAACGGATGAATGGAACACCACCTTATCATAGCGGCTCACACAAGCTGAAGCTCGCGTGAAAAATGACCCACTCCCACACCAAGGGCCCGACGAGAAATTCTACTGATGCTGGAATCCGTTTTAGTTTCCCAGCTTGGCGTTGTAACGTTGTAATTACAAGTCAGTAATCTAATCTACTAAACAAGTGGATATGCACAGTGACGTCACAGTGGGATCCTGCGGAGAGTTTAGCGTGAGCTCTATTGGCATGCGTGTCCTTTAAATCTATGCGTGTCCATTAAAAGATACCAAGCGGGAAGATTAAGTGGCGGGATTGGCTTTATATTTTCCTTGTTTGGACTGGTAGATATGTGCACAGTTTCTCCTCAATAATTGCTGCCGCTTTCCTGATGCCCTGCGATTATGACAGGTCCTATCAGAGTCATTTATTCTCTCACCAGTAGAAAAACACGGGTAACACATGTTCAAAACGTGACCGCAATAGATTCTCAGGAGATTTTGTAAACCAATATCCTTTATAATGTCAATAGCTTCGCTCGGATCATTCTAAAACATTGATTAAATCCGGTTAAACGATGAATAACAAATTCCTACTAAAACTGGGAAAAAATTAAATCAAATGTTATTACACTTCCCATAAACTGGCATTATTTAAAGCGCGCTGAATAATTCATAAGCCAGGACAAGTTTGCTTTTCGCGTACGTGCCTTGGGATGAAGCATCACGTACACAATAATGGTGTACATGATGACTAACTGCTTTTTATTCCCTCAAGTCATACAATTTTAATGCTCTTCAAACTGTTTAAATTGTATTTGTATAAATTATGAGCAGTCGTACGGTCTAAAGTGCCGATCTGCTTTTCTTTAGTCAGCACTAAGCAGGACAAACCGCAAGACCGCAAACTAAAATTACAGATATTTTACTCTTCAGCAAGTCCTTTTTATTTACATTTAAGAAGGTGCAGAAGAGCCCTGAAGCTCCGTTAAAAGCTGTGGACGTTTGTGCTAAAGTTGGATTCCAAACCTTGGGTGTCATGAAAAATTCACTTCTTAATGCAAAGAGGCTTTACATTTTTAAAATACAAAATGATGCATGGCTTGTGTTCGTGAATCCCAATGGACCTATGTGTTAGAAATCATGCAGCCACTTGTGTTTGTCACTAAAGAGACCAGCAGTTCTACCTTCGCTCACTGTGGTTTATTTTCGAGTTAGTTCTTTGTAATTGTCTCATAATCATGTATGTTTTTTTTGCTTGGGCGTCACAATACAATATTTTAACTTCTATCAGCTCCAAACCAAAGCTGTGAATTAATTGGTTGCACTGCTTTTCACACTGGGTCAGGTAAAAAAATAGAAAACTGTTTTCCAGCAGGCAGCAGTATATCAGAAATTAATGTTGAGTTTGTGATATCGAAAATGTTATTGTATTTTTCTAACTTCGAGGTGCGCTTAAAATGTTTTGATTAAAAAGAAAAATTGCCTTGAGTTTTATAATTAGATGCGTAATGTCAGAACTTTGATCAGTGTTAGTGAGGACTTTCAGTGGAACATGGAGCTAAAAAATTTGTCTGAAAGTTCTAGAGACTTGATGGATTATGGAGAATTACAGCGACTGGTCACTAGTCTTTAACTAGTCACTATAACTAGAGTGAAATACCCGTCTGTTGGTGCGTTTGTTAGTGACAATGCAGAAAACAGAGAAAGTCACTAGAAAATGTTTCATGAAGAGTTGACGCGGAGGATTAATGTTGATTTGACTTGCCATAATTTGTTATACAAATCTCGGTGTTATACAATCTCCAAAAAATAAATAAAAATAGACACAGTAATACAAAACAATCGAGGTGAATTCGTTTACCCTCCTGTTGTTGGGGGATGTGAGATGAATCTGTTGATTCGAATCCATAAAGCTATCGGGTGCACAATTTAGAAAAAGTAGAAAATAAGTAAAACAAGCAAATTTTGCAACAGCATTCTCTTTTTATTTACAGTATCCATGTCATCAACAAAGGACTATAAATAAAGTGTTCCATACGGAGAAGAAACACAGAAATGTTAAACAGTGTTAAATATATTTTCAAAATGCATATACAATGTATTTATGGTCTATTTTTCAATTCTTCTGTCGTGATGGCATTCTATTGGAGGTGGCGTTCTACTAGAGGTGGCGTTTAATTAGAGGTTTTACGTTTAAAATATTTGTATTTTTTTTTATATAGTTTTGTATTCCTAGTAGGTTTAATCTGTTGTGGGTTTTGTTCAATTAAAATAAAAAAAAAAAAAAAAAAAAGAGCGCCTGAGGGAGTCTTGCCCAGGGCGCAATTCAAAGTCACTGGTTGTAAGTGTGAACGAGTTTGTAAAGTGTAGTTATATTATGTGTGAAAAAAAAAATTGGAAATAGACATCAATCAGTTGGTGCGTCTTATAATCCGATGTTCCTTTTAGACCGAAGGTAACCTGTGCATACAACCATGGCGTCCAAAGAGCCGAGCAGCTCTAGTTAAAGCAGTGTCAGTGCCACTCAAAGCCTTCATTTCCTAAACAGGGCTATAATTCGATCTCCAGGGACGGATCTGTGGCGTACTCTACATGAGAGACAGTACTCGACTACAGCACAACTATACTGATAGAGATGCAGTTACGGTTTTTTAACGTACACAAGTCCTGTCTCGGTGAGTAAAGACGGCAATGCGACGAAGACTTTCCAGTCCAAAAAAGACCCTGCGTTGATCCTCGGTGATGAGGGGAGTGTTCACCCTTCAACTCAGTCTGAATTTGAGTCAATGATGGACGGCACCATGACGCCTCCTGCTCATCTGTCCGGAGGCGGGAAAATATCTGCTTTTTTTCACGGTTGGCTGGAAAGCAAGAATCAAAGGGTCTTGGAGTCTATTACTCTTTCGCCTTCAAATGGCATTCCCTTGGTATCTGCTTCTGATCCAGCGATAATTGATGACCTTGGGGAGTCAAACAGAAGCTTGGAAAGACAAGACGAAAACAAGAATTAAAATTGGACTGGAATCGTTTGAGGTTGACGGACCTTTGAATCCAACTGAAACTGTTGGTGAAAATCCACACAACCACCATGCATTTTAACGTTTACAGGTCTGCCGGATCCCAGTCGACTGATTTCAGAGTGTTCAAACCCTCATAACCGGTCCAAATGATTCATTTAATCATTAGCCAATCAGAACAAGTTCCATGGTGGCCTGAATTAGAAATTCAAATCCCTGGCTTTGTTCACAGCGGCCACTTTCTGCTTTTCTGAGCCTCTTCCAGATGTGCTGTGCTTTGTTCTGGTACTCCAGCCGCTGGAAATGATGGGTTTCACATTTTTAAAGTGTTTTTGATTCTTTATTTAACAACAATAAATGATTCAATAATAATTAATAAAACACTGCAGAATTTTCCACTGCCAACATTAGTCTGATATTTTTTCGGATTTGTTTTTTTATCAGATTATCCTTCTGAAACTGTTCTAATGTACACCATTACTCGTGTAAAGTTCACAGGTGTTACCACTGGTTGTGTACCACACACCTTGTTTGGATCACTATAAAGGAACCTTTTGCTGAAAACAGCAAAGCACAAACATCATAAAACAAACTCCTGTTTGTTGAGTTTTTTCACTAATTCCCAGTAGCATTGGGTCGTGGATCGATTTGGAGAGTAAACGAAGCGCTCCACCTTTTCTGAATTTGGGGAGATGTCAAAGAATTACGTAACTCTGCAAGACACTGCGCCAATGTTTTGTGTATTCTCAAGTTGGTGTATTCTCATTTGCAAGTGTCAAGCCAATTTACCCTACTCCCACATCACTACAATTGCCATTTATATACCCCAAAAAAAATAGTTATTAGAGGCGGATTCTCCTAAAGACACACTTTGTACAGTAACTTGAAATTTAGCAAGTTGAGGTACCACTGTAACTTTAAGCAAAAGGTTTTTTCCCTAATCTTTCAGTGAACGGAAGAAGTAGATGTGCGATAATTTCCTTCTTAATCTCTCATTTTCTACTGTTGAACTTCCTGTTTTGTTTCCAACTTGAGAATTTCTGTCAAATGAATGAATGGCACGGGGCGCAGTTCGTCACCTTGTCAACTCACAGCAATAGGGACTCAAGCTCAATACCTTCGGGGTGTTTGTGTGGGTTTCCCCAAGGTCTCTGGGTTTCTCACACAGTCCAAAAATGTGTGTTTGTCCATAGGTGAGTGAGAGTGTGAATGTGTGTGTGTCCTGCTCTGTAATTAGTCTGAATGAGAATTTCTTGGGATTGACTCATACTCTCCATCATCCAGCAATGAAAAAGCAGTTTAGAAAATGGATAGCTGAATGAAAGAATAAATGGATTACTGCGTGCCCTGATAAATAGTGTATGTGTTGAAGTGAATTGTTTTTTGATATCTCTGGTATAGACCAGCAAGCATACCAGACTTTCTGTGTGTGAACTCAACCTCAAAATTACCTGAACAAAATATGAACTGTAAAGCTACTGGCTTCAAGTTTACTGAGACTTGTTTCTCCATTACCAGTGAAATCAACCTCCCAGGTTATAGTGAACAAACCGAAGAAAGCTGTAAAAATCCCAGCACAAACGCAATACTTTCCTTGGCGCCCGGCTTCGATGTCTTTATCCTCTACTTCAAAGAAAACCCTGCAAAGATTCCGAGCACAACCACAGCAAATTATTTTTCAAACGCGGAAGCAGCTGCTGGCGAATTGCACGTGACAAAACAATTTAAGGCCTCGCGCTTGATATCTGACTCCCTGCATAGAATTGTTTCCGAAAGGGAGGTTCGAGAAAGCAAATTGATTTATCACACCAAATCAAGTAAAGAGCGTCAAATTAAACCAATGTCTTTCTTCCATTTCCCACCCGCAGTTTCCTTTATTGGCTAAATAAAAGTTATGTCCACCCTCGTAGTGACCTTTCCGTAGAAGCCCAAAGCTCTTCATCTTCTTACACCAAACAGCGTCTGTTTGCAGCAAAGATGGCAGGACCCTGGATGTCGTGCTGCAGAAACTTAACTGGTTAGGTCATTTTTCTCGTTGGCTGGGTAAATGTGATGTCAGTTAGTACTGCCTCATTAGCCAACACTGATGGAGCAAACGCAGAAAACCAAAATCATGCTCATTTACTTCTCCAGACCTTTTTTTTTTTACCTCATTCAA
>SOMO01000105.1:55564-65828 GCA_028128575.1 Paedocypris carbunculus
TATATAAGTGTATGGTTTTGCAATTAATGTAGAATTGTGAAAGTATATAAGAGAACAATGTTGGATTAATGCATGTTACCTTCCTGATTACTTCGGTTCGACATCTATTATCGTAATCTGAAACTTGTCGCGGTGAAGAAGTGCAGAGTCAGCATGATTCATCTTCCACCGCACTCAATTGAATTTTAACCACTTGATTGTCTCTTCTGGCACATATCTGAGATGATATCTGTGGCACACAGCGGAGATGAGCCTGAACTTGAGGAAGGAGATCATGCTCGTCCATCTCATCCCTGTCTGAGGAAACCTGCCCAACGTCATCAACCTTAAAACAAATAGCAGTCGGGCGAAAGATAAAAATCCCGCTCCCTTTCGCCCACCAACGCAGTTGATGAATTCCTTGCTACCTGCTGCATTTTTTTTGGAGGTAATGTGCTTCTGTCTGGTCTGAGAACGGTTCTTGCCCTTGAACCAAGGAACATGTCGCATTATAGCCTCAAACGGCCCAAGCATCCTCAAAATGCTCAGATTCCATCTTCCATTTAAACCGAACTTCCTCTTCATGCGAGTCAGCCACATTGCTAGTCTCCTTATCACAAGGAAACAGAGTTATATTATTTCAGACAGAAAAAAAAAATTTCAATCGGTCGAAAAATAACCTATGGATATCCAGGCCAAAGCATGTCCACATGTCCAGCTGAAAGTTAAGTTGAGGAAACTGCTGATGCTTATGTTCCTGCTGATGTGCAGAGTATTTACCTTGAGAAATGGGAATCTTTCTGCTCAGTTGCCAATTCCGAGGAACTCGATGATTCTAAAACTGATGGAAATGGACAGACAGGTCAGAGCCAATAGTGTAGAAGAGAGAAGTTTGGACATGAACATAGCGTGGCTGAGCGGTGGGCAATGGGCCTTCTTGCTTCCTGTCATATCTCCACTCGCCTGTCAGCAAAATTTGAATAAGACCACAAAAAAGGAACAGNCAGAGACTCCGCCTACAAGTTCTCCCTGCAGTTTGAGGTGTGTGTGTGTGTGTGTGTGTGTGTGTGTCTGTGTGTGTGTTCTGATTATGTCTGTGTTTGTATCAGGAGCTGAAGACTGTGGGTTTGGATCTTTCCCATGATGCCGCTGATCTGCCCGTGAACAGGCCGAAGAACCGCTACACCAACATTCTGCCTTGTGCGTTTCTGACCCGCCTACTGTTGTCATAGCAACAGATTGGCTACAGGCTCTGGAGTGATGTAAACCTGTTTGTGTGTCTCCNGTGTGTGTGTTCTGATTATGTCTGTGTTTGTATCAGGAGCTGAAGACTGTGGGTTTGGATCTTTCCCATGATGCCGCTGATCTGCCCGTGAACAGGCCGAAGAACCGCTACACCAACATTCTGCCTTGTGCGTTTCTGACCCGCCTACTGTTGTCATAGCAACAGATTGGCTACAGGCTCTGGAGTGATGTAAACCTGTTTGTGTGTCTCCAGATGACTTCAGTCGGGTGAAGCTGATCTCTCTCCACAATGATGAAGGATCAGATTACATCAACGCCAACTACATACCTGTGAGTCTCTCTGCATCTCACAGCAGTGTGTGTGTGTGTGTCTCATTGTGTGTGTTGTAGGGTTGTAGTTCGCCACACGAGTACATAGCGACGCAGGGACCACTGCCGGAGACACGCAATGACTTCTGGACGATGGTTCTGCAGCAGAAATGCCACATTGTTGTGATGCTGACGCAATGTAGCGAGCGCAGAAGGGTCAGTTCCCACGGCAACCCTCAACATCCTGCTGCAAGACGGCCTGTCTGACTGTGTGTGTGTGTGTGTGTGTGTGGGTGAAGTGCGACCACTACTGGCCGTTCACAGAGGAGCCGGTGTCGTACGGAGAGATCACCGTAGAGATGATGTCGGAGACCGACTCGCCCGAGTGGACCATTAGAAACTTCCGGCTCGGATATGTGAGACACACAACGGCAGGATTTAACACAACAGCAGCATGGCTTGAGAAAGAATGTGTGTGCAGGCGGACGAGACGCAGGACGTGCTGCACTTTAACTACACGTCGTGGCCGGATCACGGGGTTCCCACCGTCAACGCCATCGAGAGCATCTTACAGTTCGTCCACATCGTCCGACAGCACGTCAACCGCTCCAAAGGCCCAGTCATCATCCACTGCAGGTCAGAGGTCATGCTGAGAGAGAGGGAGACGGAATGTGATGGTGATGATGGAGANAGGCGGACGAGACGCAGGACGTGCTGCACTTTAACTACACGTCGTGGCCGGATCACGGGGTTCCCACCGTCAACGCCATCGAGAGCATCTTACAGTTCGTCCACATCGTCCGACAGCACGTCAACCGCTCCAAAGGCCCAGTCATCATCCACTGCAGGTCAGAGGTCATGCTGAGAGAGAGGGAGACGGAATGTGATGGTGATGATGGAGAGAAGACAACGTTATAAGCAGTGAGAAAACGATAGAGATAGAATGAGATTGCGGGCCAGATGTGACCCTCCATGTCATTTTTTGTGGCCCGCGAGTGTCTAAAAAAAANTAGTGTAAACACTTGGACTAAAAACCTGGTGTTAACTGGGAATCTTGCATTAAGTCTTTGACTAAAACGGCGTTTGTGATGGCGGTTCGATGTTTTTTCACACGGCGTTGCTTTTTTAAAACTTTGATCGATCGTCTGTTGTTGGACACCTTTGTTGTAAAGGTGGTGATTATTTCTGGATATTTTATTATTTCAAATATTCAACCCTGAAAATCAGGTTGTCAAAAAACAATACAACAACCACATATTATTTATAATACTTCAAATGTAAATACATTTTACATTTTTTGATGGCTCTTTGAGGACCATCATTATGCTGATGTGGCCCTCTGTGAAAATGAGTTTGACACCCCTGCTATAGAGAGAGAAGGAGAAAGTGTTAGAAAGAGAGAGTGAGGAAGAAAGAGAGTGACAGAGAGAGTCTGAGTGACAGAGAGAGAGATAGAGAAGAATAGAGAGAGGAGAAACGAACGTCATAGAGAGATTGACAGAGAGAGAGAGAGAGAGAGAGAGAGAGAGAGAGAGAGAGAGAGAGANGAGAGAGAGAGAGAGAGAGAGAGAGAGAGAGAGAGAGAGAGAGAGACAGAAAGTGGACGCTATAGAGAGAGAATTAGAGAGAAAGAGAGAGAGGGAGTGAAAGTGACAGAGAGAGAGCAAGAGAGGATAAGAGAGTGTGAGAAAGAGGGACAAAGAGATGTAGAGATGCAGTCACGTGATCTCTCACCGGTGTTGCGGCTGATGGAAAGATCTGAGCTGTGACTGGCTCTTCAGGACAGATATCCATATCTTCAAAATGTGCTTTTCAGAAACCGATCCAGATCGACATCCCTTGATAGAGCACTAGAGAAAATGAAAACAGGCTGAATTAGAAGGTTGGATCTCTTTACGTCTCTGTTTCAGTGCTGGCGTGGGCCGGACCGGGACCTTCATCGCTCTGGACCGTCTGATGCAGCACATCCATGATCACGAGTTTGTGGATGTTCTGGGACTGGTGTCAGAGATGCGCTCGCACCGGCTGTCCATGGTCCAAACTGAGGTACAGCATCAGAACCTTGTGAGCAATCACTGTGAGGAGCCATCACAGCTTACCCATGTGTGTGTGTGTGTGTGTGTGTGTGCAGGAGCAGTATGTCTTTATTCATCAGTGTGTGCTGCTCATGTGGAAGAAGAAGAAGCAACAGACCCACGGCAGTGACGTCATCTACGAGAACATCAGCAAGACCTAAACAAGTCCGTCTCTCTCTCTCTCTCTCTCTCTCTCTCTGTTGATTCTCAATCAACACTTTCTTCCAGAATCTTTCATTCATGTACACACACACATACACACACGTGCGCACAGTAATTTCCAAATTTTTTAAACAATCTCTGCTTCACTTATCTCACACTCCTCTCTAAACACACCAACAAACACACATTCATTTCCCACATAAAAATCTTTTATCTTTCTCTTGTTCTCATACACACTTTTAGATCTCTCTTAGACACCTATCTCTCATTGACAAACAATCTTCCCGAGTATCTATTTTACATACACATTTACTCTTATTCACCATCTCTAATTTAAACAAACGTTTCCGCTTTTTAAAATTTTCTCTGTCTCTGTCTTTTTCTCTCTCTCTCTCTCTCTTATTCACACACACACACACACACACTCACATTTTATACTATTTTAACACTCTCGCTCACTCACAAACATACTTCTCTCTCTCTCACACACACACACACACACACACACACACACACACCATCTTTTTGACTCTGTCTTTTCTGTGTGTAGTGTGTTTCCACCAGTGAGGTGTGTTGACTGCAGTGTGTGTGTGGTTTCCTTCAGGTCCTGTGTTCAGAGAGCTGTGGACGGTCGGGCGGCTGTAGCGGAGACGACTTCACTCATTTACTCCCTGTAGAAGCTCTTATTTAGTGCATCAACTGACCGAACAAATCAAATGCCTTAATGAACCGCTGTCGTCATCCGGCAGCAGCGTGACTAGTGTGTAGTAAGTGTGTAGATGCCGCTCTGTCTGTCATCGTGTGGGTCCGCGCCTTCACCACAGACATCACTGCCACACACACACACACGCTTCCTGTCCGTCTGCTGCTGATCACATGACCTCACCGCTTCACATCGGACCGGACCCGTGTGGAGTGTTTACAGACGTTTCACAGACTCGCTGGAGCTGTAAATACTGTTTTATACGTGACGGAGGGACACGCGGTGGATTGTGAGGACTCCAGAACCACAGGATGGAAGAGAGCGACACCTGCCGTGTCCAGCCCGTCTGTCTCTCTCTCCTCTGTCTGTCAGTCTGTCTGTCTGTCTGTGTCCAGGTCACCGTTGTTGTTCTTTTGGTGTCATTCTTGTGTATGGTGAGATTAACCCTAGCGGATCGGCCCACATGTGTCTTCACTGAGTTGTAATGTGTGCGTGTTTGGGGAAATAAACATTTCATTTCTTTTTATTGCTTGGATGTGAATCTTTTATCTCTGGATTTTAGATTTCATTTGCCTATTTAATGATGACTCAGCTTACTGCATTTTTTTTATTTATTATGAAATGTTGAGAGGAATGGTTAGGTTAGCTTTTTAGAGTGGTTTGTTATCAGGTTTGACTGGTTAGAGTCATTTTAGCAGCATAGTTTGATAAAATAGTTGCTTTAGCTGCGGTAATAGCTTTACTTTTTGACAATACATTTTAATACATTNCGACCAATTACAGAGCAGGACACCTACTCTCACACCTGTGGAGAACTCTGGGAGAAAACTAGGAGACCTAGAGGAAAGCCACGCAAGCATGGAGCAATTTTAAACAAAAACACTTCTCGCCGTGTATCAATGGCGCTTCCCATATTGGTCATTTTTTCAACAGAACAAACAATACCATGATAAGCACTATCTACATCTCCACACGCCAATCCTAATGTTATTCCAAGGGCCTAAGCACATCAGACAGCGTCTAATCTTACTTTTTGAACACAGGATTGCATTTTCACGCTTTTTGTAGTTTTATAGTTTTATCTCCATGCTGGTTATTTCCGCTACGCTATATTTTTCCTTTGATGCCGTTCCTTTCATACCGTCTCGATTCTCCAGGCATTAGACTGTTTCCGAGCATCCCGTCGGAAAGAAGCAGCTTTACCATCAGTCTCTTCCACATGATCAATTACGCCGCTGCTTACCTGCACTGTGACCCATGTGCTTGAGGAACCGCTCGACGTGCGAGAGGAGTTTCCACCATCTTACACCAACAGGATTTGCAGATGGAAACTTACGGCTCATTTGTCATTGTTGAAGCTCTCAATATTTCCCCTAAAAAGGATTCCTACTCCCCGCTTTTGATGATACTGTCTGATTTTGCTAAATAAATGATCTTCCTCGGCTTGTTCTTCTGTCACTGTTAGAACGAAAGAGCCGCAGTTTGTTTTGTAAATTGCCGAGGCTGTAAACAAGTTTAAAGTGCTTGAAAGTTTTTACGGTGGTTTTCTTCTTGCTCTTCAGCAGCATGTGCTCTTTCCATCTCAGAATGACAGTGTCGTTAGCTATCTGCTTTCCACCAAAGAGCGACACTTTTCTTTCTGCTTTGAAAGAAGCTGGTGATTCACTGTCTTTCGAAATGGGAAGTTATTTTAGTTTCTTTTACCACAAACCACGTAGTGCAGAAAAAACATTGCTGTGACTTTACTCTTGATTATGTGCCCAAACAATGTGAAATATAACAAGTATGCATTTGCATTTATTTAGTTAAATATTCACTTGAGTTAGGTGAAGTGGAGTGAGTGAGATTGTCAAAATAGCGAACCATATCAAAACTGTGCTCAGCATTTAACCCATCCAGTGAAGTGCACATACACACAGTGAAGTGAACACACAAACCCGGAACAGTGGGCAGCCTAAGCCACTTTGTTGCAGAACCAGCCATAGGGGGGTTCGAACCTCTCGGACCCATGTCCAAGTCCCCTACCACTGGACCACAACTAAGAGTCAGTTAAGTCGTTATAGTCGTCTGTAAATTTGCCTGGTCGCTCTACTGATTGAGATAGGTTTCATGCTAATACTAATTTAGTAAATGAAGAAATTAAAAAATTCAACTAAATGCAGAAAGGAACTGGTCAATGAAATAACCGAAAAACATTTTTGTCAACAAAACTGCTTTTCCCTTTCTGGGTCAATTATACCGGGTTTAAAACTTGAACAAGTAAACAGCCTCAACTTTTTCACTGTATGTTGAATATTTTCAATAGGCTAGCTTATTGCAAGAGTATTTTTTTTTGACACCATCAACGGTGATTATTAGCTCAGCGGCCGGCTGTTTAGTGGCATGCTTGGCTCTCTTGCTTGTCTGGATGACAAACAGACGTTGCTGGCAACAATCTGGCTGCTTTTTGTCCAAAGGCCGTCTGTGAATGCTAACCAGTCATTTGGAGAAAAATCAGCAATGAACACTCGCAGTTCTCGAATAGCTCATCGTCATGTTTTGTTTCAGCACCGTATAAATAATGAAACAATTAGCAGAGCTTTGAGTGACTCGATGTTCTCTAAGTACAGCAGAACTGTTGCAAAATGTAAACCAAGACTGCTGACCTTCTCAAGGTGAACAAGTAAACAGAGGAAAGGGAAATGGTTCACATTGCTTCCCAAAGCTTTTAGTATTTCATGAATCCATCCATCCATTTCCTGAACCGTTTTTTTTTTCTATTTCTGAGTCATGAGGAATTGGAGCCAATCCCAGCAAACAAAAACACTAACAGCGATCCAGACTCCAATTTTCCAGATTCTATTTATCATGCTTTTGGACTGTGGGAGAATAATGGAGACCCAGAGGAAACCCACGCTAGCATGTGGAAACTCTACGTAGAAAAACTCAGAAGTTCAGTACTTCAGACTGAAATGGGTCCATCTACTGTAGCCTTCCCTGTCGCCCTGTCTGTATTCTGCACGGCTTTTTCTATAAATCCATGTCACAACCCATTGACTAAACACAATTAAACATGTTGAATGTTACTGTTTATGTTGCACATTGAACAATTCAATTTCAAATAATTACTGTTGGATGTACAAAACAAGCAATTAAGTCAAACCAGCAGACACTGCATTTCAGACGTGTCGGCGTCGGAATCCTTCCGCCTCGCTGAGTCAAAGCAAATTTACAGAAGTAGGCAGAGGGAAACTGTCTGGAAGATCTCTTAATAAAACCGTAATGGCTTCTCGTAATTGCAAAAGTGCAGATAAAATGTTCCGGACAGAAAATAGAGTGACTGTAACACAACCCAAGGATTAAAGTAGACGCTTTGAGAAAAAAAACAGCCAACACGACAGGACATATGATTACTCTTAGCGGTAAGCAAATTAGCTCTTTCATGACATTATCTTAGCAAAATGCCAATTACAACACTTCCTGTTACTTTTTAGCACTTGAACCTGAAAATTGCAGTCACCTTCAAAGCTAGAGTATTATGATTCGCCTGGACTGTTCCACTGACCCTTTATGATCCTGAATAAATACGCAAGCAGAAAATCTACACACTCCAATGAAACAGCGCTTACTTGTGCGGACACTTAGAGGATGATGTGTCTCTTCAGGTGGCTGCACAAAGCCTGAATCACGGGAGCAGAATTTCAATTCTCTGTCTTCCAAAGACTCACAGTGCAGTTCTGCCTTTTACACCCAGCACGAGTTTCTAAATGTGTGATTGATTGGGTCTAATCAGAAAATTAAGAGAAATTAAGCACTCTCAACATTGTTTAACAAATCACTAAGTGGTAAAAATGTGGTATTTGGCAGTTGGGCAGTAAGAAGTTCAACTTAAAGTAAGTAAGTTTGTCAATGTGGCCACCAGGGACCGTTTTTAAATGATGTTCTGTATTTAAATGAAATTACACACACCGTAAAGTGACACACACTAATCCAGAGCAGTGGGCAGCCTGTGTTGCTCAATGACTCAGTTGTAGAACCAAATGGACCAGGATTCAAACCTGCAACTCTTGGGTGGCATGTCCAACTCCCTACCACTGGACCACTAAACATCAAACCAGAAGTAGATAGTCTTAAATCAGTCAGTACCATTACTGAAGTTCGCCAGATCTGATTTCTGTGTGTTGCCTTTAATGAGGGTGTCACTTCACTGATAGGGTAAAAAGCAGATAAAAAGCAAAATTCCTCTTTTTTCTTAGTTCTTCTGGAGAACATCAAGGCGTTCCGAAACAAGGTCCCTCAAGAGTTTGTTAGGTCTTCCTCTGAGCCTCTTTTAGTTGGGGTGTGACTGGAAAACGTTCCCTTTGAGACAATAGATGCCAAGGTCATCCCAAAGCTCCTTCTTTCAGCTGAGCAAATTATTAACGTGTAATTGTGAAAGTTAGATACATGGGCCTGGACATTAGTGTTAAGACATTAGTGGTCAGATATTCTCATTTTCACAGTGATTAACTTTTCGTTAAAGGCGATTTCACATTCCCTGTTTCCCTTGTAGTTTGTATTCTGCATTTTAACCATACAGCCATATTGACAGTAACGCGTTACAAAAGTAATCAATTACGATAATAAATTATATTTTGCTGTAACGGTAGTGTAACATATTACTAATTGTATTTTCAAGAATATATTACATTGCAGGCAAGTACAATTGCGAGGTGGTCTAACAGCAATGACATTGTCCTCTGCACATTATGGCCAAAAATCATGACAGTAATGTGTGGTAAGTCATTCAAAATGAATAAAACGACACTGAAGTTTACATAGTCCTGTTGTGTTTGACATATACGCAAATTATTCATGGGTATTGCCTGAAAAGCGCAAGCAAAAATTGTATCAATTAAAAACAAAAAATATTCAAACGGCTGATGCTTCTCCAGGTTAAACCCCGCGCGTCTTAATGTTTCAAAGCTTGTTTGTTAAGGTTGTTTGTTAGGTCAAACCAGACACCTAAACATTGATTTATTACATGAAACATTATAGTTAATATACTAATACACACCATAATACCCATGTAAAGAAAATTAACTAATAGGTTGAAAATTTCTACATTATTAAATTATCTGTCATATAACCATTTATTTGTTATATGCAACATTTATATACGTAGTTTTGCACCATTGAAGCATATTAAAGCATGTTCATCAACCTCCGAGAAGCCTGTCTGAAGTTTGGAGATTAAAGGTTACCCTACAATCATGTACTACATATATTGTTATTGGTAGCTTGGATAGGCCACAGTCATTAGGCTATATATTGTACCACTAATCGTACATTTTGTTATTTTATATTTTATGTTAATAACTACTTCTGTTCAAGTTCATTTGTATAGCGCTTATCTTCCTAGACCAACGCAAAGACGCTAAAACGGTTCGAACAACGTCGTCGCCGTCCTGGTGAAATGACACTCCTCCAAGCGACGGTGTCTCCATCCTGATAGTAATAATAATATAATAATAATAATAATAATGAGTATTTGTAGGGCGGTTTTCACAGTTTTAACTGTCTCAAAGCGCACGAGTAACGACACTCCTCAGCAGCCAGACCAGCGTCGTCTCCACCGGCAGGGATGCGTTTCCTCCGGCAGGGATGTGGTCCTCCGTGGGTAAACGGCGTCCTCTCCTCTGGCGGGGATGCGGCCTCGTCTCTTCCGGCGGGGATGCGGCGTCGTCTCCTTCGGCAGGGGTGTAGATCACGCAAAACCTCAGCAGGGGAGTGAAACGAGCAAGAACAAAAGCTATTAGCACTATGAAGGGTT
>SOMO01000105.1:73344-87470 GCA_028128575.1 Paedocypris carbunculus
AAAAGGGGTGCTTATGTTCATAAATACAAACCTGATTAAATAATACAGCAGGATTGTTTTTGCACAGTTTGACATGAGTATTGAAATAACTCAAAAAGATGCTGAACAAACCCAACAATCCAAGTCAGAAAACCGTTCGGATCTCGTTCGGATCTCGTTATTTGCTGACTTTATTATCGACATTTCCTGTTCTTCTGCTGAATGATTCACCAGTAACTTCAGGAGTCCTAAATCTGAACAGGCCGAGCTACTCCATCACGGCTCGGCTTTATCTGTTCATACTGTTGATCTATGCGCGGCCTTCCTTTTGTTCCAGTACATGAGCTGATTAGTTCTTGTAATTGCCAACAGACACCAATAGCGCTCGGTAATTTGGCCTTCATTACCCAGTGCGATCAGTGCAATGGTTCTCATGAGGTCGAGTATTTCGAATCTGCAGCATCTTATTGATGCTCTCCAAGCACTTTGAATATCAGCACCTTTATTTGGCAGTAATGCTGTGTTCCGGCCTGTTCATTCATATCAACCGTTGCCATTTGGCTGCAAGGTGTCGCTGAGCAGAAACAGACTGTGCCGCATAATCCCACAGAGCTTTCTGCTTCATTTGCTTCCCTGGCTGACGGGAGGCAGATAGTAGATATTCACTGATTGAGACGTTTAAAGTATCGAGTTAATGTTTTATTGTCTTCCAGTGAAGCGGCGATTCACTCCCCACACACACATACACTGAAATATGGCCTAGCGTTATATCGAAAATCGACTGTAAGCTTTGCCTTTATTACAATCTCCTCTGGTGGTGTTGCGGTTCTGTTTTCTGCCGCGGTTTATATTTACTTTGTGTTAACGACGTCCAAATCTACATGTTCAAAACGCATGCAGTATTTACATCTATACCATATATGATATCTACTCTTAAAGTAGCCACCATCACAATAAATAATAATAAATTATTGATCTCTGAATACTGTACAATTATTAAACAGGGAATCTGTTGCTTTGGATTGATGGTTTCCCTTTTGAATGATTTGGTACCTGAAAATTCATTTGAACCGGCTTGGTAGTTCATTCTACGTCCTCGGATGAGAGGCATTTCTGCCGCACTTCGGTTTCCTCAAACGTGACCTTTTTGTTCCTTTTCGGATCAATCCACGAGTTGTGGATGACGACGTTATTGGGCAGAGGGTCAGCCTCGACGACCGACACCACACGCTTCTTCATTTTGCTCTTTAGCACCTTCTGGAACTTCTGCCGAGTGAAGGCATAAAGCAGTGGATGGGAGATGGTCGTCCCGTAAGCCATGACCAAAAAGCCCAGTCTGAGACGCACAGTGATGTTGCTCGGCCCTATGCTCAGGATGACCGTGTTCAACACAGTAATGGGTGTCCAACAAATGAGGAAAGAGGAGATGATGAGAAGGGACATACGAAAGACCCTCTTTTGGCGTTCCCGGCGTTCCCTGTGTCTCTTGACTGCCCGCCGTAGTGCAATGATCACCGACACGGAAGTGCGCATCGCCAGCGGTGGGTTCCGGCCAGCACTGCTTTGAGAAGCATCGGTAGACTCGGGCTGAGCAGAAGTCATGGAGATGGTCTTTTTCTTCCTTGGCTTCTTCTTGGGCGCCGCATGGAAGCGCGTGCCAATGCGAATGTTGAGGGCCTGGAGGATCTTGTAGTAGGTAACCAGCATGACTAAAGCGGTGAAGAAAAAGATTGGGATTTGGGCGAGCAGGTGATAGTACAGGCCTATTTCTGTGTAGTATTGGTTTGACTGTTCCTCTTCCTCGGTTTGGTTTTTGTCAGTACCAGGCTGGCTAAAAAAGCCCTCTTCTATAAAAGGTACCAGAAAGCTAAAAAACGATAAAGCCCAAATGGACCCCAACAGGGCCACTGCCCGTCCCATGGTCAGCACTCGGTTTGCCGGCCGGACCGAGATGTCATAGCGGTCAAGTGTGATGGCCAGGACGTTGGCAGCAGTAGCAACACTGGCAAAAGACACGCAAGCTTCATGGAAGCAGCAGATCAGAGCGTTGTTGACCTCCAGTGGCAGAAGGACCACTACAATCGTGAGGGGAATGCAGCCCACACACACCAGCACGTCCAGCACGTGCAAGTTCATGGTCACGATGTTGCTGACGGAGCTCACCAGGTTGGACTTCATACAGTAGAGAGCCAGCACAGTCAGGTTGCTACTAAGTCCCAACACAATTTCTAGCATGAGAAATCCCGTTAAAGACACTTGGAAGCTGACGGGGAACGGCGTGTCCGGGTCCATTTCGACGTCAAAGGGTTCGGCGTTGTCAAGGACAGTTATGTTGCTCATGATGGCCTGGAATCCCGCCACAGGAGGGGTATGCATTCTCCTGCCGTAGAAACACAAACTACAGTCATGCTTTACATTTAAAATTTGTCGTGAAAATGTTGTCCAGAATGGGGTTAGAGACAGTTCTACAACTCCTACATTGACGCCCATATTCAGACTAAGTGTAAACCTGTGGTGGCCAACCTTTCAGAATATGAGGCCAAAATTTAGGCTTTGGAATCAGGACTTTGGAAATGTGACGATTCAATGTGGATATAAACATGAAAACGGAAATAAAATGAAATCAATATCTGCTGCTCTCTCCATTTAAATATTTATCAATATTTATATTAGTGATGTCTGCAGTTGTTGTTTTTTTTTTTTTGTATTTGGGTCAAGATTTGTCTTATTGATCCTTCTGCAGTGAAAGTGACATCCACTGTGTCCAATTTATTATTAGACTCATTTTCAACTTGAAACGACCTTCAGATGTTTTGGAAGGTCAAATTTAGAAACAAAGTTCACCAGAGTTTTATGCTGCACTGTCTTTAGTAAACTGTCTGGATTTGATTTCAGGAAAGACATTTGTGAACAAGCTTTCTCTGTAGCGTACAGTCATAACCTCTTCTTCCAAACAGAGTAAAATCACTGAATAAATACATGTAGAAACCAAGAAAGCCACATGCAGCACCTTCACGGGCCGGATGTGGCCCACGGGCCGTAGAGGGGGGACATCACTGATCTCAAGCACAATTCCGAAAGATCCGG
Organism: Paedocypris carbunculus; assembly: GCA_028128575.1. Taxonomy (NCBI): domain Eukaryota; kingdom Metazoa; phylum Chordata; class Actinopteri; order Cypriniformes; genus Paedocypris; species Paedocypris carbunculus. Next base: position 76,411 of record SOMO01000105.1, read on the forward strand.
CTGTAAGGATACACAGAAGATTCTGAAAACTCACCCCTCCCTTGTGTTCTCCGCACTTAAGCGCTTTTGTAGGAACAGCAAGCAAAGCCCTGATGTGCTGGCCAGATGACAACCATACTCCACCGTTCTTTATCCTCGGCTGCTTTGCCACATTCTGTTATGCACCTGCTCTGGTTTGCGCTTGAGTTTGTCTTAAAGTCGTGTATTCAGTTTGTAGCTTGGACAGATGCATTAAAAATGGCCGTCCTTGGTCTCGGCATGGCACAGACTGAACAAACGAGGAGACCCTGGTTTCCTCAAACACCTCTTTCGGGTTGATTTAACACTGACCAAACAGTTCATACCTCATTCTCTCCGAGCCTCAGATTTCTGTGGGAGGATGTGGGAGATGGAAACACTCTCTGCTCTTCCTTTTCAGAGCGTGGGAAGGGTTTGTGCATTGTAATATCCACGTGGTCCTGACATGAAAGCTGTGTTGTTTTCAGACTTGTCTTTAGCCTTTTGTCCTTTGTCTTGGCCAAATAGATTGTACAACATCCCATCCTCGCCAGCGTCCTCATTCGTCAGCGCATATTCCAAAACATGATGGACCAGAAGCCGGAATGTGTCTAGTGACAGGATTGACTTTCTCTCCTCGCCCTCTGAAGTCACTTCTCCACCTGAGTAAATCACACTTCCCACCTGCCGCTTCCGCAGGAGATCACGCTGGCCGACAGAGGTACGCAGTAATCTCAACAAGGTCACAGACTTTCAGAGGGAAAGAGGTAGTCAAGCCGGTGGATGTGTCATGTGTCCTGTTTTTCACCGTTGAACTACAGAACAGGAATACCATCCTCTGTTCGCCACTTCATGGTTGCTATAAGATAATAAAAGTTGGGTTAGCGAGTCGCTCTACCTGTCAATGGTGACCTTGAAATTCTCTACAGCTAAGCTTCAACATGTGCCTTTTTACCACGGCCAAAATATTCTGTGCTCCTCTTCCAGACATTTCCTCTGAGTTTCATTTAAAGCTAAGCTTAATTGCAGCTGCTTCTTTAGTTTTTTTTTGCAAAAGCTTATCAGCAGAATTCGCTCCATTAGTGTTTGTGATGTTGTTATAATGCATTCAGTGGATGTTTTTTTTCCCCTGCTGAGCTGAAGTGCTCTGACTCTGTACCTGCTTGTCAAATACACAATTTAAGCATGATTACCATTTAGTTTTGGGTTTTTTTTTTAAGTGTTAATCTTCCATTCAGAGCCTGAAGTGGTAATGGGTACGTAAGCGCTTCCTTAATCTTCTCTTTAAAATGATAATGCCTTTCATGTGCCCTCATTGGTCGGTTTTGCACAAGCGCATTAGTCAAATTAAGTCATTTTTGCTAATGAAGGAACATAATGAGCGGTTCTTTTTCTTCTGTGCCAAGTTTTAAAGGAAAATGTTTGAATTAACTACTCGTTTTGAAACCAATGCATCTGCCTTTAAGTCCAATTGATGCCATTACCTTTCTCTGAAAGTATGTAGCGAAAATTGGATGATTCTGTGAAATTGATAACATTAAGATCATGCATTTCATGTTGAATTTTCTTAAAGAAATCAGAAGCCTTTTACCTCTCAGTGCTGCCTTTTGAGTGACCCAGTAGCCCATATAATTCCCAGTTTCAGCAGACCTCTTCCATGACACTTGAACAAGGACATGCTGCTTTAAAAGAAATGCCACTCTTCTCCTCCAGGTTCTTGCTCACCTGCCACAGGCTTAGAAAGCTCAATTGTTGTAGAGTGTTGCTCCACGCATCCTGCTCAGAAGTCTGTTTCTCTCTTCCTCACTTGTTTCTTCCCTCTGTCTCCCTCTCCCTTTCTCTTTTTTTCACCATCCCTGTGCTCCGTGTTGTCAAAATGCCCTACCTACTCATCTCTCTCCTCCTCCTCGTCCTCTCTCTCTCTCGCTCTTTCTGTTCCCCCTCCCATGCTCCTCTCATCATTCTCACTTTCCCTCCCCCTTCCTCTTCTCCTCAGCTGTGGCTTATAACACTTCTCTTATTTTTGATTGGTCTGGTAAAACATAAAAAGACCCACAGGTGATAGTGACACATTTCCATTGGTTTGCAGTTTTTTGCTTCGTTTTTTACTTGATGTGGAAAACTGGAAATACGCTGATCGGAAAACCACTTGTAATGCTGTTGAGCACAAATCTGTGTTTGCTTAAATGTTTGATCTCCATCCCAATCCTCGTGACGGTATGAAGTCTGGTTCAAGTTTAGTGTTTTCTGCCGTCCTTACGCGAGCGTGTTGTTGTGCACTGATGCGATAAAGATCATTCTAATTATAGAACAAACAAACAAACAAACAAATCATCTTTGTCAACCACCAAAATATCACAGTAAAAGACTTCAAATGACCAAGGCGAACATGCCGGTGAATAATTTAAGACGGCTATTAATAATTGACTGTTTTTCTTTCACAAACCCGTTTCTAGATAAATCTAGGTAGATGCCGGAGATTTTGTACACATTTATATGTGTGATTGGTGTTCCTGTGGTATCTGAACGCGTCTTCCGGAGAATTTAAAGCCAACGTGTCATTTGAGGTCTGTAATGTCCATCTGTCATATTATCTCCCTCTCACAATGGTGTGTTTGTGTTCTTTCAGCTGGATGATGCTGCTGCTCTACCTGATGCTCAATGAGTGAAAACAAAACTCTAGAAAGCCTGTGTAAATTACCTTGTGCTTAGCAACCTCAGGTGGAAGCTAGAATGAAGCTGAGGTGCCAGGCATCCGTTGTGGAAAATCTCCGTCTTTGTTCCCAGGGGCATTGAGCCCGTCTGCTGGGTCTCTGACTTGACTCTCTACTAGGTTTAAGGTTTTATTTTTTTCCCTTATTATTCTTTGTGAGGCTCTTTTTTTTTTTTTTTTTTACGTCTGGCTCTCTTTTGTAGCTTCTGGTATGAATGTCTTCATGCCTTTTCTCTTAGCTAGAGAAAAGTCTATAGTGTCTATATAGTGTCTATAGTGACATTCTAAGAGAAATGTCTGAGGTTTTTCATTATCTGTGCATCTAGATTCTTGCAATGGTGTCAGTCTCTCTCATTGGTACATTTTGACTCTACTGATCTGTTTAATTGAAAATTAGTTTGAGGCTTTCAAACCAAACCAAAGCGGAAATGTAGCTGGTCTTGGTTGGCTCATAACGCCATGTTCAAAGTCTCTGGATCCCATGGAAGTTGGAAGAAGCTGCTATTGGTCACGTTCCCAGTGTCTCAAAGGGCTCTTGCACATGTTGACATAAGACAGACCAAGTGCGGATGACAGATCTAGTGGCCTCTGGCAGTCTACAGTCCCCAAAGACGGACAGCTGTTCCATCTCTTCTGCATTATAATCGCACATCTGTTTGATGCTCCTAGAGCAGGTCTAAGTGGATCTAGACCCGTTTACTAGCACTTTTCAGGAATAGGTTATTTGGGAATGTGACTAGATTTACTAGAGGGCCGTCTAGTCAAACTGGTTTTACATTCGAAGACAAAGAACATTCTTTTGGACGTGATAATGGTGTAAAATAAGTGTGACAGATTGGTATTTCTTGCTGAAAAAAATAGTCCCCTCTCCAAATATGATGCTGTGTGAGTTATTTTTACATGACCTTGCTATGCTTTTTATTCCTAGTATGAAAAATGACAAGGAGACGGCCTCTTTGAATGGTGACAAAGCTGCAGTGGAAGAGTCTGTGTGGGAAATAAGATTGACTTATTCTGTGGATTCCACTGAGTTTAGTTGTCCAAACAGTGTCAAGTCCCTTTAGCCTCGAGAGAGCTAACACGTCACTGAATGACGCAAGGTCCAAGTGCTAATGTGAGTTTGGATCCCCCACATTGTGTTTTCATTGCGGAGGATTAGCGGGACACACTGACTGAGAACTTTTGTTGGCTGCATATCTCCGTCTTCTCTGTCCCGCTGGGAATGGATCCGACTCCAACAAAGCCATCAGAATTCATACACTTCCTGTCACGGTCCAGAGGGCAGTGATGGACACGTTTTGGTGGACTGGGGGAGGGAAGGCATGGGAAAACGCCTTTTATTATAAGAAGGTGACCTTCAGGAAGCTCTTCCGTCTCATCCTTGTTTGAGTCAAGGACGGGTTTAGTTTTTTTCTACGCCAACAGTCACCGTCTTCTAATTTTGGTCACATTTAGAGCAGAAGCTTAGGCCTTAAAATGAAATATTTGAAGTTTTCATTTTAAAACATCTCATCATCACCTAGAGCAATTCTGTATTTTTTTTTTTTTTAGTTTAGTTTTTTCCAGCATTATAGAACAGTGCTGATGAATAGTAGATCTGATTTTTTGGGTCTTTTTAAAGTTATTATAGCCTGGTGATGGGTTTTGAATTTAGATTTTCAAGCAGGTTATGTAGGCAAACACATTTGTTGATCTCACTTTAATCACAAACAAATTGAATGGCCAGCTTTGTGGAAATCACCTTTCCAGACAGCGTCCATTTGTCTCATTCTTTTCTTTTTCCCCTTTAATGGGGAAAAATTGCATTTTCAAGGTCACCGTTAGAATCGTTTTGCACTATATTGCATGCGGCAACTCTTCTCTGTGGAGTGGCTGATGTGTTCCAATCTAGATAAATCTTGGTAATAACCGTGATTGATGTCATGCCAAAGGTCCTGAAGTCCTACTACAAAAAAAAAGCATCTATACGCCATTATACCAGCGCTTTACTGCTCGACAAAACTGCAGCGTCACAGTGATTCAATGTCCGGTCTGGCTTTGCTCTCTGAACTCGCTGACCTGAACTCAAGCAGATGTTTTTAGAATCACACATTGGCTTGTGTTTCAATGTTTTGTTTTTGTACAGTGTGTTAGTAACTGATATTATACTGCACCTCGAGTGTCTTTCACATTGCATAGCATATTTAACATTATATGCATTAAACATGACTACCGTATTTTCTGGATTATAAGCCACACTTGTATGTAAGCCGCATCGCTCTATTTATGAAAAAAAATAAAATAAAAAAAAGATAAACAAGCCACACCTGCATACAAGCCGCATCCACTCTATTAAAAAAAAGTTCCCTTTCCTGTTGTTCACTTGACACTATACTGGGAACAACAATACCTGACAGGGAACAAGGGTTTTAGTCGAAACCTGGAGAGTTTTGCAAGCCACAGATATGCATGTTTTTGGATTAGATTTTTTTTTCTTTTTTTACATATGTTAGCGGATTCTTTTTGTTAGGTATGCATAAAGTATATAAGAAATATATCGAAAAATTTGTGCATGACCGAGAGGTTTGCTGATGTCGATTCTTGAGCCGTTACCCCGAAAGACCCGCCCCCAACACGCGCGTCTGGTAGCGGCTGGAGAAGGGCCTCTGCGGACGCGTCTCGGCGCGGAGATGTGAATATGGACGTCCCCCTATGTTGATTGTTTCTAAATGTATATTGAATATTTTTATGTAACATGTTCGTGTGTATATATTGAACGCACATGCTAAAAATATCTCACTTTTTTTCAGATTACTTGTCTCAGGGTGTTGACCTGTCCGGTATTGATGTAATAGAAAATGACCTGCTATTTATCAGTCGAGCCCGTCTGGAGGTGGAGAACCAAGCCAAACGACTGCTGGAACAGGGCGTGGAAATTCAGGTACCGTTTTTTCCCTAAGCAATGACATTTTTTGATTGAAATGAAAAGTATGTTATGCGCTACAGGAAGGTTGTTGGTTTGATGTCCAGGGATTAACAGGAAAATCATTAATGAATGGCATTTATCATGTAGATAGATGTAAATGTAGCTTCTGTGTATTTCGCTCAGCCAAACATGGTCACTAAAAGCAAGGACTGATGTAACTTGACTGCAAATCAGTTTGCAATTAATCTAGAAAGCAGGAAAGCAGCCATTTTCTCTGCATGTGCTCAATCTCCAACAAGAATATTTTTTTGGTGACACGTGACATTCACACACAGCAGATGGACGGCACTTCTTTCTTCTCTCTGCGCACACACGCATATTTCATATTTGAAAGGGATGAATAAAGTGATGCAGTGTATCATGCAGTTATTAAATGTGATGATAAAAGGCAGAGGTTGTTGCCTCTCTTTCAAGTTTTTTCCGCTTTCTAAATTAGATTTTCAATTTGATTGACATTTTAATCTTACAGGACAATTAATGGAGCAAATCAATGCAGAGATCCAGGCGGATCTGGATCCCTGATGTCTTGTAATACAGGCTTTAAGTCGATAATTAATTTCTTCCAAATGCGGATGGGCTGCCGAGTGTGTTTGGTTGAAGTCACGGAAACCAACGTCCTGTTGTGGTCCAGTCAGGACAAGGGTCTTCGAGGTTCTGTTTGTTCCCGAATCACTGGCAATGCCTTCCATTGCTGACAGCGCTCAAAATAAGTCTGGCCTGCTTTCTGTTCTTGGCACCAGCTTTTCCGAGCTGTTGATTCTGCAACATGAACAACGTGTGTTTCACAAAGCAAAACCGAAGGGTGCCACCTGAGTTCTCAACTCGTTTTCAACTCTAAAACATAAACTTCCCGAGAAGAATGCCGCTATAATCGAGCGCAATCTTCAGTCATGTGAGCTTGTGATGCTCACTTTCTCTTTTGTCGCCTAAAATGGGCAAACGTTTTCGTTTTTTTTCTGAAGTACATCTAGGCAACATAAGGTTCAATGGAAAAAGTTGACATTATTATTATTATTATTATTATTATTAATANCATAAAAAAAATCCATCTCTGCTGTAACTACTGTTTTTTTTATTTTCCAGTAAGACCTGGAGGAATAATAAACTGCAAACAATAAGATGATCTTATGTATGCTGTACATACAATGATCATTTTCTTGATCTTGAGCTTCCTGTTTTTTGACACAAGGAAAAATAACCGTTCTTTAATTTATGGAAAGGTCATCTTATTAGCAGCGTTACGTAAAGTTTGGTCATTTTTGTGTTCCATGTTATCTTAAAGTCTTAATGTAATCCTTTGGAGGGATTATTCAGATTTTAACATATTTTCTAGGGGTTTTCCTTCTTCATCTACTGCACAAGACGTATTATTCAACAGAAAGGCACTTTTTGTCAGCACTTTTCTGTATTGAGAGCATCAGAGCGTCTGATTCACTTAAAGGTAAAGCACATTTGAAGGTCAGACACGGATGAACACAACCCCTCTTTCAGTCGGAATATGGAGTAAGGAAAGTCCATGTTTTCTTTTAATTTGCTTGCAAACCATAATTTGCTTTTATATGTTGCACGGAGACATTTCAATGCTTCCTTTCGCTGAATGTTCTTGTTTGGTCAGCATCATTTTAGAGGTCAGCTGGTGTGCGGTCAACTAGAGATGCACGATAAGGTCTCGATGGTCTTTTTAGACTCACAAACGCGATATTTCTCTCGCTTGCTCCGAGGTTCTGACCTACGAAATCAAACTTCTCTCTGGGCCAGTGTCCAGTTTTTCTACTGTCTCCAGAAATCTTTTCACCTGGAGTGTTAACCTATCAAATATAGAAAGCTCTTTTTATGCCAATTTTGCTCATGTTTACCAAATTGTTAATCTTATTCCTTCACGTATCATTTCGCTTTATATTATGGTAATAAATTCTTTTCACGTATTCATTTTTTATTTATTGGCAATATCCTGAAAAGGTTAATGCACGCAGCATTAACCCTCCGACAAATGATTTGATAAGAGCGTTCTTTATTGTTCCTCGAGGGCTGATCTTGATGCATGACTCAAAATCTGCTAAAGTGGATCGTAATCGCTTCAAATCTCTTATTAGCACTCCTTCATCGTGTCTGTTCTGCTTATGATGGCGGGATTCTGAGTGCATTAAGTGTCTGAATGAAAAGTCGTGGCTTTGTTTATGCTCTTCGGACCAAGTTGGGCTTGCTGTGACAGGAAACGTGTTGCCCTTTTAAAATGTCTGACTTGTGAAATTAACAGGGTTCAGACTGTAGCTAGATTCTTGTGAATCTGTGATCTTATCGGTTAGTACTGGCAAGTGTAAGTGGATTTCAAGCCAGATGCATCATTTTTTAGCTTCGTCGGTGACGACATGGGAATCGGAAGGATGAAGGTTTTATTTCAAGCTTCAAAGCAGACAGAGTGGAAATAAATTCCACCCAATGGTCTTGACAAAACTGAATTTTTACTTTTTTTTTGTATTATTCAACTAATCAAGCAATCTTTCATTCTATGCAGCCTTTTCAAAATTGTCTGATCGGTTGCATTGACTACCATTATGCTGGTCATTTAAAAGGTTAAGTCATTGCCCCCATATTCATGGCTTATCCATTTTTGGAGCCACGTGTTTGAGTAACCTTTACATGAATAGGAAGGTCCCTTAGTCTCTTAGGAGATAAAGCTACTAAGCAGTGAAATCATTGCCTTTGTGCACACTGGTAGCAGTAGGTTTTTTTTTTTCTTCCTTCACCACACTGTTCTAAAGCTTTGTGCCTCCTTTTTCTGCCTTTCTCGCTCTTCAGACGTTACGTTGCTGTCATTCTCTCACCTTCTGCTTTTGTCTGCTCTCTGAAGATCATGATGGAATACTGATGGGCAGAACGGCTCATGTTGCTGACAAGTGCTCCGCAGTCGTGGCCTGCTCTGATTTAAGCACTGCAGACATTACCATTTTTGTCTCTTTATCTATAATACACCAGGATGATAAATTGATAAAAAAAAATTCACCAGATTGATAAAAAAAATAATTCAGCCATTTTCTGCTGCTTGATCTTTTTTTTGGGGTCACGGGGAGCTGGAATCTCAGCAACATTAGGTTGTCAGACACGCACTCTGGATCTGTGGAAACACACACATTTACACTCTCACTCACACCATCAATTTACCAATGCCAGTCCACCTGAAAAGCATGTTATTGGACTATGGGAGGGAATCAGAGACCCAGAGGAAACCCACGTAAGCACTGGTGCTAGCACGGGCATTCTAATTTTAAAGAAATAAGTTTATATTTAAACCGTTGAGGTTATTTACGTTTTACTTATGTATATTAAATGGATGGATGGATGGACGAATGCAACTTTATTCATCCCATGTGAGGATATTTTGTGTGCACCCATCCCAACATAAAGTAGATACAGAATTGACATATAATCCCAACAATGAAATATTATATTCAGAACGGTAAGACAGTGCAGTACAATGCACTTAACGCATAATAAATAACAAGGAAGAGAAGGCACAATATGGTAATGGTGGTCTAGAATAATGCACATAAGGTTTGTTTCAAAATCAGCAATGAGGTAAATTTACCTCTCAGAAACATAACTTAAGTTGGTATTTAACTTTACTATAAAAGTAGCTACGTAATTACCCGGTTACCACTTTGTTACCAAAGTCCTTAATAAAGAGAATAGCTTCAACCAGGCTGGATAACGTGGCCGTAAGACATATAGTGTGATGTCTAGGTGCAACTTGCTGCATGTTTTGCCTAAATTGACAGCACTGGTACAGTTTCAGATCTGAGACTTGTTAGCGACTGGATCCCATGTGAGCTGATTAGAGCTCGGCGCTTTCACACATTGACTCGCTCTCCCATTATCCGTCAGTGACACGTTTCTGCCAGACACCCACCTTACAAATAACCGTTACTATGGAGACCATATGCACGGGATTTTAATGTCAGTTCTCTCTGGTCTCATTACAATTATTCTGTAATTTGTTTGTTTGAAGCAAATTCTAACCACTAAACGCAACCGTTTGGAATGATGAAACTCTGGCATGGACTATACGTGGACACGCTTTATTTTNCTGAAGAGCTGAGATCACACGTGACCTCAGCCTTTTTTCTCAAGTATGTTCACACAGAATTTAATTTATCTATTAGATAAAAAGCCTCATTTGCGTTTGTGAGTTTATGGCATGTGAGGCTTTCCCGCCAACTGCAACCAGTAGAGCAGTTCCCAACGCCAATCAATATCTTTGATTCCCAAGGAAAGCTGCAGAATAAAAGCCTCTCAAATGCACAAAAGCAATGTGAACAAAATATTATTCTGACATTTTCCAAAAGGTAGAATGATGTGACCGTCAAGTGTCAACTTGATGAAATGGAATCGGAAAAGGGATATTTCGATTTTATTTTCAACTGGCTTTTGTTAATTCAACCTTAGATGGTTATACTTGAAGAATTTAAATTCGACCTACTTTTCTTTGGTGTGAAACACGCTGACGTCAATCGGTGGCTGGAGCTGGAAGTTCTGCACACAGCCTGTTATCCCGTCATGCGGATAAGACTAGTCTCAGGTGTACGTTTGACTTACAACTAGAGATGCGACAGTAAAGAGTTTAACAGGTCAGGCGTAATTTAATGCGCTTAAATAGCATCTTGCTGACCTAATGTCCTGCTTTAGCAGCACTTCATCACACGATGGTTTAAGCAAAACAATAGAAAATTAGCAATGAGGGATTATAGTACAATACAAACTGACGATCTTTATTACGTATTTTATACTCCTGCATTTAGGAGAATATGTTCTCCATCTTCATCCATGTGTTTGTATGTGTTACAGAATCCATCTCAGGTGGGAACAGCTTTGCAAGTGTTTTACAATCTGGGCACTCTGAGGGAGACAATCAGAAGTGTGGTGGACGGATACAAGGCGTCTGTGCAGGAGAACGTGGCCAATGCTTTGGACATTAAATCCCTCACGCAGCCTGCCAACAGCAGAGGTTTGTCATTTATGGCAGATTTGTGCTACGGTTTAAGTTATTGAGTCTTTTCTGGTTTGACCGTGTTTAGGAGCTCCTGGCAGAGCGACCATGCCCACACCGGGAAACACCGCAGCGTTTCGTGCTGCTCTTTGGACGAATCTAGAGAAGCTAATGGACCAGATTTATGCTGCAAGTGGCCAGGTAATGTGTGCACAATTACACAGATGTCACTTGTAGGACCACTAATAGCATGAGGCAACTCCAACAGTACTACACAGATGAACAAGATGTTAACGCCCAACTCTATTAGTCTCATGTTAATGCTGGATATGAGAAAAAACAAGCTTGATGGCCACGGCTTAAGGCTGGCCACTGCTCCTGATTTGTGTGTGTTCACTTCG
>SOMO01000105.1:173387-185553 GCA_028128575.1 Paedocypris carbunculus
CATTTCTTTGGGTCTTTACTCGGGATCTCATTTCTACAGTTTGTTGCTGCGACTACATGCATAACCTAAACGGCAACATCACACAAAACTTGCGTAAGTTTGGTTTCCTGATGGAAAGGATTAAGATGTTCCTTCTAGATCAGGAGTGTCCAATTCAATTAAACGGTGGGCCAAAACTAAAACCACCATTTATGTCGAAGGCCGAACGAGATACACTATTGTCATGTGTAGGTCAGTGGTCAAGGACACTGAACTTGGATTCCAGCCTGCAACGCTTGGGTGTCAGTTCCATCATCCTACTGATACTGTTCGGACATGGCATTCCTCAATCCATAACAGGGTAGTTGGGACCTTGGGCACATATGTGTCTGGGTCTCAGCAGTACGTCTTTATTAGCAGAGCGTCTTTATTCTTCTCAGGTCCAGCCAAGCTTGGCCTGGTTGGGACTGGCACCCAGACATTGCAGGTTTGAATTCCGATCTGTGAGGTTCTACAACTTGAGGTTCTTAAAACAACCAAGTTCAACTTTTGCACTTACGTGTGTGTAAGACTAACGTAAAAAAGACTAACGTTGCTCGTACTGACCCCCAGTGTTACATTTTAAACAGTTCTTTAGTGAACTAATTTCCCAGTTTTAATTGGTTTTACGTTGACCTTCTCCAGTGACTCTCCAGCCATAAGCTTTTCAGAGTGTTTATAAAAGCTTTCTTCTTCCTAATGTCTGCGTTTGCAGCATGTGACAACTTGAAGCAGGTGATGCAGAACCCTCCGAGCTTGACTGTGATACAGGAGAAACTGGATGCTCTGGTGGACTCTTCCTCAGAGGATGAGGAGGAGGAGGAGGATGAGGACGAGGAGAGGTATGTGCAGTTTGGTTACCTCTACAACATGTGTCAAACTCAAGGCCCGGGGGCATTTCACTACCCAGCCTGCGAGATCCTTTTTTATGGAGCTTTTTTTTTTTTTAAATAATTGCCAGTAAGACTTTCTTAAAAGATTATTTGATGCATCGCGTATCACAAGCTGTTGATTTTTACTTCACTTGCTAATCTATGGAAATTTTTATCATAACAGTTGACTGTATATGTGGTTTGCACAGTTTACCCAAGGTGGTGAAGAGACGAGTTAATGCCCTTAAAAATCTTCAGGTCAAGTTTGCTCACATAGAGACAAAGTTTCATGAAGAAGTACATGAGCTTGAAGCGAAATATGCTGCTTTGTATCAGCCCATGTATGATAAGGTGAGTTTATGTTATTTATTCTCATTTCTAGTTTTTCTGTCATTGTCCTGGAAAATCTGACAATGACCTTCAAATTCTCCCAATGTCTCACACACACACACACACACATCGAAAATGGAATAGAAAACGTTAAATTTTTAAACGCTATTTCTTTTAAACGCTAATTCTACAACTTTAAATGCATTTAATAACTCAACAACATTTAATAACTCTAAGCTTAATAAACTCAACAACACATTAGCCAAAAATGATTATTAATATTTCTGGAGGCTTTCTGAATTATTATTGGTCGAGCGGTCTATTCCTCTCTCTCTGTTCGTGTACCGGCGTTTCTCAAGGCGTCCGCAGAATGGTGACGAATGCGGCCGGAGTGACATCACAGAAAGCAGGAGACCAAAGTTAGAATATAACCAATAAGTTTATCCAAGCATTATCCGTTCTGTCACTAAGTTTACAATATTTCACCATCGATAAATAGTTTCACAAGCATGTACTGAAGTCCAATGACGAGAGAACAGCGGGTGAGAGGTGGTCGCCTGATCCAATCGCCAAAGAGCGAAACGAGGTAGCATAGTTTGAATGATCCAATGACGAAAGAGCACCGGGAAGCCACGTGAAAGTCTTTCATCTGGTCGAAAACAAAAGGCACGGAGGTATATGTAAATACGTCTCTCCGGGCGTCTCTGTGTGTGTCCGGACATTGGAGAANTCTTTCATCTGGTCGAAAAGAAAAGGCACGGAGGTTTATGCAAATACGCCTCTCCGGGCGTCTCTGTGTGTGTCCGGACATTGGAGAAGAACCCTTTGTCATGATTAAGACAGAGGAAACACAAAGCAAAGTAGAAACACAGAGATAGCAATACATCAAAGCATAAATGTATTACAATGGAACAGAAATAAAATATAAAGACATTAAGGCTCACATAAAGACATAAATGTATAAATTATTTCTCACAGCTGTAGAAATTTAAATGTGTTTAATGTTAAATGTGTCAAATGTTTTCTCAGAGGAGTGAGATTGTCAGAGCAGCTTATGAACCCACCAATGAAGAGTGTGAGTGGAAACAAGATGAAGAGGAAGAGCTGACCGTAAGTTCAAGTTCAGTTTATTTTTAAACTGATTTTCCCAATCAGAGACTGTTCCAAAGCAGCTGTGTGGGAAAAAAAAAAGACTCGCAAATATGTTTTTTCTGTATCGTTCACTCACTGGATTTGTGGTTGGCAGGAGGAACTGAACAAAAAGGCTAAAGTGGAGGAAGAGAAGAAAGACGAGGAGAAAGAAGACCCAAAAGGAATCCCAGAATTCTGGCTCACAGTTCTCAAGAACTCAAATGTGATCAGTGAATTGTTGCTGAAGGTAACTTTTGCTGTGGTTAACTTTACTGTCCTCTAGTGATGTGAAGGTGCAACATGTACCGTATTTGGAGAAATGTATACTGTCCGAAAGGTTGCAGGTTCGAATCCCCCTACAGCTGGTTCTGCAACTAAGTGTCCTTGGGCAAGACACTGAACCCCACTTGCCCCCCAGGCGCCACGGCTTAGGCTGCCCACTGCTCCGGGTTTGTGTGTGTTCACCACTGTGTGTATGTGCACTTTCACTTGGATGTGTTAAATGCAGAGCACCAATTCAGTATGGTTCCTAGTGGCCATATTGCCATCACCTCACTTTCTTTTCCTTTTCCTTTCATTTCCCTTTCCTGTCAGTTTACAGACAAGAGTTCACAAACATGGGATAAGCGTGGGAGAACAGAGTGATCTAATTTGCTAGCTTCAGCTCTTACAATGAGCCATGAAGTATAAAAAAAGAACATACTCACCATCCACAGTGTCTTTGCTGACTGAAGCGGGTCGCATGATTGCTTTCAGTCTTTTCCGAGAACTTTTCATTGGATCTCTGCACTACTCCCTACGGCTTCCACTCTGAAAAACCCGAAAGATGAAGAGCTCCTTGTGTATGTTGACGAGAGCTTCTTTCTAAACGGTTGATGCGTCTTTTTAAAGATGGAGTCTCGTTTGTGCAAGAACTGTGGCAGATTGCTGGCATCTTCAAATGAGCATGAACTGCAATGAGCATGAATCGGTGGACAAATGCACACACTCTGGCGTGGAAGACATGCTTGTGACTCCTGCAGTGAAGCCGGTGCGAACCTGAACAGTCTGAACCTCTTTGGTTTGTGGCCATGCTGGACAGGGCTGCAAGCGCAATAGGGCTAGAGACGGAATTCCCTTCCCTGCAGATGTCATCGCGCTTAGATGATTGGTATTACGGAGAGAAACTTGCCGCAAAACCTGGTATCCCCTCAAGTACCTTTCTGTCATTGTGGCACTGCTGTGTTCCAAGCAGGCCAGTTTCTGGAGCGACTACCCAAAGCTAATAAGACTAGCATTAGCACTAAACCTAGCCATGCTCTGTTAGACAAGGTCTAATTGGCAATACCGAGGAGCAATTGTCCAAACAATTCTCCACAATTCTGCAGCAGTCTCAGGCTGTTTTGCAGGTCCAGACTGCCTGGCCAGTCTGCCATTGTCCAACCGATGCACATGAGAGAATGGACTCTCTACGTGAGTGTGCATCTGAACAATATACTGGACTGGACTCACAACACAGATGCACTGTACAAGAAGGGTCAGAGCAGATCCCATGTCTTCTTGCTGAGAAGACTGCGATATTTTGGAGTTACGGGGCTCTGTGGTGGCATCAGCTATTGGCTATCTTGACATGAGTCATCTACATGAGTTTTTAGTAAATGTGTTTGTGTCTTGTGTTAGTTACGTTTGTTTGTTTGTTTATAGATAGATGTGTGTTTGTAGATGTGTGTGTGTGTGTGTGTGTGTGTGTGTGTGTTTGTATATATCTTCCACAATTTCCCCTGCTGTGGGGATAACAAAGAAATTGGTATTTATATTCACACTCACTTCCTCCGAGCCTACTAACANTTAAATATAGATATAGGTATTTTATAATTTAAAATACAAAATGACTTTATTTAAACACACACAATGAGATAAAATAGTCCTGAGACTCTGCATGAGAGCACTACACATTAAAATGACTCACACACCCGAACCACACGGCATACGCTGGGCGAAAGGATGTCCTACAGCCGACAGACTGGCGAAGCCAACAAGTGGAATTCACAGCATGCACACCCACCGGTGACCAGGTTCCGCGTAAATCATTCGGTGCATCACACTTCCCACCACCAATGGGCCGCCGTCATCGGATCTTGGGTTCCTATCGCGCGCAGCACGCACACACACACGCACGATACCCGCTGACCCGCGAAAGTCAGACCGCGAGCCCGTGTGAGCACCGCAATGACCCAGGTGCGGAGTGATGACAGTACCATGGGTTTTTTATATACGTACCCCGATTGTCTAGCGAAACTGCCCGTTCGCCAACATTCACTGGAGCCTTCATGCCGCGTCCTAAAATCTCTGTATCACACAAATTAGTCCACAAAGCTTACCTGACGCTCACGCCATCACCACGGCGCATCAACAACGCATTCACCCCACTCGAGGCGCCACAATCCCGCGAACAAACGACCGATTAGATGAAGAGCTTTTTCCTCTCGCCAGACCAGGCGGCCACAATCACACGCGTTCCCAGGTGGCACTGGGAGGACTTACATTGTGCTGCGGTCGTTTCCCATTGGCCGGCAGCCAAATCAGCGGGAGGGATCTCCCTTACCTTGCCACACCTAGTTGATTCCCCGCCTACGGTATTTGGATGAGTGGTGCGCTCTTCTCAGTACGTCCACGTGGCTGATATGGACAGAAAGACAGTGTTCCCGCCAGCCTACGCTCTACCGAGGCACCACCCTGATGAGCTCAAAAGGCTGTTAGTCAAAGGTGGACGAGGTGATAGCATAGTTAGAAGACCTGCCTCAGATGGTACAGGACACAATCTTGCTCAGGCCCAAAAAAATAAAAACACACTGAGCTGCCTAATGTATATCAAACTTGTCCTTTGAAAATCAACATTGGTCTGGCCGTTCCATGCTTAAGGTGTATGTTGGGGCCATCTCAGCCTCACACTTGAGGGAAAGACAGATAAAGACAGAAACCATATAGTGACCTTACAGGGAAAAGACCAAATTGAGAGCTTCAGATGCTCAGAACAGCTCTTTGTCTCCTACGTTGGACGGCAGAAAGGAAATGCTGTATCCAAGCACAGACTCTCACACGGGATTGTTGAAGCAATCGGGATTGCTTATCATGTTCATCAGTTGCTTTGCTGAGAGTGTCCAAGCACATTCCACTCAGAGTGTGGCATTGTTGTACACGTGCTGTTGTCTTGCAGACATACGCAGAGCTGCCGTAGCTGGGCTACACCCAACAACACTATGCCGTTCAACAAACTAGGTTGCTCAAACTATTGATTTGTTAATTTATTTATCAATTTCACTGATTTTTTTTTACACAGGAGCATGATGAACCTATCCTCAAGCACCTGCAGGACATTAAAGTTAAGATCTCTGAGGCAAGCCAACCGATGGTAAGTTGACCGATGATGTGCTTTCAAGACTCATGTGATTTCATCGCCTCACATTGTTTGGTGTTTCAGAGTTTCACGTTAGAGTTTTTATTCGAGCCCAACGATTTCTTCACAAACACAGTCTTGACAAAGACATACAAAATGAGATCTGAGATTGATGAGTCTGATCCATTTTCCTTTGATGGCCCTGAGATCATGGGATGCACAGGGTTTGTGCTTTTATATTAATTACTTCATAGGACTTGGAGTCAGACTGTCTGTTTTGCAGGTGCACAATCAACTGGAATAAAGGAAAAAATGTCACGTTGAAATCCATTAAAAAGAAACGAAAGCAGAGGTGTCATGGGAGAACTTCAACCAAGATCGTACCCAATGATTCCTTCTTCAATTTCTTCTCTCCGCCTGAAGGTTACAAAGTTTTACTAATATATGCACTTGTTTTTTATAGCTAGAATAATATGAATTTCTTTTTTTTCAGTTCCACAAAGTGGTGAATTGGTGAGTAGTTCAGTAGGATTTGTATTCCTAAANGATTCCTTCTTCAATTTCTTCTCTCCGCCTGAAGGTTACAAAGTTTTACTAATATATGCACTTGTTTTTTATAGCTAGAATAATATGAATTTCTTTTTTTTCAGTTCCACAAAGTGGTGAATTGGTGAGTAGTTCAGTAGGATTTGTATTCCTAAATATATGTTCACATTCTTTTAATTTGCTATAATTAGGACGAGTTTTCGGGGGTAGTGCTGGGCGCAGACATTGAGATTGGTCTATATTTCCGTGAATGCATTGTACCCAAGGCGGTGTTGTACTTCACTGGAGAGGACAATGAGTCTGATGACGTAAGTGGNGACATTGAGATTGGTCTATATTTCCGTGAATGCATTGTACCCAAGGCGGTGTTGTACTTCACTGGAGAGGACAATGAGTCTGATGACGTAAGTGGTAAAAGCACAACGATTGCCAAAATGCCAGTGTTCTTAAATTTGACTTGTTTTGATTTTGGTCTCCTTCAGTCTGATGAGGAGGAAGACAGCTCAGGATCAGACGACAAGGTTAGTGGGCTGTCAACCTACAAAATGCACATGTTCACCTGCTTTACCCCTGTTTTGCTTAAAGTCTCTCAGAAACACTGAGCCGTTTCTTTTTTCTGTTGTTTGAGACCCTGTAAAGACTTCAACACCACAACGTGTCCTGAGAATAGACAATAATGTTGGATCATGTGTTTCGGCAGATAACGTTTGTTTCCAGATTCATGCTAGTCGTTATCCTATTGCTGCTTTTTTTATAATTCATTTTATACAAGCAGGCCATGAGTTTAGTTTTGCCATGTTCATATGACAGTAGCTTCAAAGAAAAGAAACATGGCTTTTTTATGAGCACACAGAAGAAGAAATAACGAATAAGTGATCAGAGTGAAGATTTTACATATTTACTCTAGTGCACTTGTTAGGGTGTACAATTTTTGTATTTTGGTTCTTGTAATGTTTGAGCAAATGCAATCTCTCTTCTCTTTCTGTTTTGTTTGCTGAAGGATGCCAAAAAATCAAGAGGTGTGTAAACAGCAGTGATGGCAGTGCCCACGTCCTTTAGGATCGTCTTCAAACCAACTCTGAAGCCTTACAGCCTTACTTACTCCCTTACGATGTTCTGTATTTATCTTGGTAGACATTTAGTTGTTGTTTACACGTGTGACATGAGAGAGTGCGTGTTGGATAGATTAAGCCAACAGAGTTTTTGACATCTAAAATAAAAGGCTAAGTTCATGGCCACAGAGATTGTTTTTGCTTCATTTCTTCAATCGCAAGAGTTTTCGAGCTCAACATATACAATTGAAAAGAAAAAAAAATAATTTATTACAAAGAAAATTTTTTTTTTTTACATAGTTAGACTACCTTGACGCATGACTGTTTTTTCCTTCACTGTTAAACTAGTCGTGAAGTCTTGTGTGTTGCTCTTAGACAACAGCTGTGGAAACACGGTCCAGAGATTCCTGATGCTCAGAGCAGCTAATGAGGCTTTCTTGGATGAGGATTCATTCCATCATTTTGATGCTGACTATTGTGTTTTTCTAGACACACATTCCACAGCAAGATGCATTGCTGCATGACGACTTTCTCTTCAAGCACCTTATGTTTTATGTCCATATCATAAATCTTATTGATTTCCCTTCCATCAATCAAGTTGATTGTGTTAGATTCCAAAACCTCATTGGATGTTGAACAAGACTACCATTAGAGGAGGTTTCAAGTTTTTATCGAGCCTGATTGCAAAGTCCCAAATAGATGATCCAGTACAAAGACAAACAGTCAATTCTGGCTGTCAAGTAAAGCCATCAGAAGCAGCAACATCACGGCGCTCGCTGTGTCTGAAAATGGGTGAAGTACATTTGTACGCGTGAGCCTACAAATTGACATAAAAATGCGCTGCTGCTGCGGCAGCTGTCGGTCAATGTTCGACAAAAAGTCTTTGGCAGGTTTGAAATGAATTACCTGAGTTGTTCTTCACCCTCAAACAAGTGGATGTGTGGAAACATTAAAATCTGCATCTCACGTTTACAATAGAAGCCCGATTCGGAAATAATCATTCAGATCTGACACATTGAATTTATCAGACATCTTTAATGGTAGTGGTGGTGACTTTTGACAGCTTGCTCATGCGCAGACATGCTGAAATAAATGTAGGTTGCGAGGCCGTTGAAAATGTACCATTCAGTATTGGGAAATAAATACTTTATGCAGCAAGTAGGCCAATTTGGGAGACTTTACCTTAAAGTAGTTTGAAGTTAGTTTGCGTCTTTTTCATTTCCGTCATGGATAGATTCCCAGTTTGTCCCAGAAGTCGCAGATTGCATTGCGCGGTCCCGCCTGTTCGTGCGCGTGCACCGTAAGATTCATGATGAGCCATCCGCTGTTTGCGTCGTATCGCGGCCACGAAGGCGCGCGCTGCTGGCGACAGAACGAGCTCAGTTCCTCTTGTGACCCGGGGTCGCCACGGTGGGCGAAAGCGCCCCAGTAGCACAGCATTCGGTTGGACAGAAGACGCTCGGGCTGTGTCAGAGTAAAGTTTGCCACCGCAGCGGAGCCGAACAGAAACGGAAGTTCGGCACCGTGACACACGTGCTGGTAACAGAATCTCAATCCCGACCACACGCGGGCGTCGCTCGCCACGTGATCGAAGACATACGTCCACACGGAGCCACCGGACAGAACCCCTGCACGAGCCGATCTTCGAGATGGACACAGGAAGATGTAGTCCGTCACTATCTGAAAGTGAACATGTGTTTATTTGACACCATGTCATCCTTCCGCTTAAAATATAGTTCTGCTTGATAATATCTCACTAGGGTAGAGTAGAAAGCTCTCATGCGCCTTTATTCTTTATTAACAGTATCTGATTGTTACCTGGTAACTAAACACGCATCAGATAAAACACACACATACCATTGAGCCCACACACACTAGCGCCTGGGGGTCTGAAACTCTCCACACACACCGAGATCATTTTCAACACACTCCCACATAGAGACATATCAAGTGTTGCCGCCCTTAAACAAGCAGGCTGTGGTGACCTTTGACCTTTCCTTCAGGGATTCATTTTTTGCCATTTTAATGAGCTCCACACTTTACTACTCCATTAATCTTCGTCGAATTGAATTGTACTTACCGTGCCCTCTCTCAGACAGATGACGCTAGCGTGAATGTGAAATTCAAACATTGTGAGCCTTAATTGGGTTTGAAAAATTGTATCGTTACTCAAAATGGAATGTTTATATTTATCACATCATTTACATATACTTAAATCCTGAAACATACTTTCTTAATTGGAATAAATGTAAAGGATACTAGTAATAAAAAATAGTATGTGTGTGTGCACTAGAGAGATACCTGTGCCAACATGTCTCTGCGGTCGGCATCTCTGTAAAGAGGAAGATACTTGCGCAGGACTTTAATGGCGTGTTGTTTAAATATGGCTGTCGTGTAGACTGTGCTTTCCACCGGTGTCACAGGTTTGGTGAAGACCCCATACACAAAAATTACACCTTCCTCAGAGGTGGTTCCTGTAAAACACACACCATTTAATCCACAAGGCCATTGTTGTTTTATGCACCAACACTGTTAATAACTGAAAGCACGTACCCAGCAGAACCGGCTTGTCTTTCTGCCAATGTCCCTTCTGAAAAGCGCTCACGGCCTGTNGTGCTTTCCACCGGTGTCACAGGTTTGGTGAAGACCCCATACACAAAAATTACACCTTCCTCAGAGGTGGTTCCTGTAAAACACACACCATTTAATCCACAAGGCCATTGTTATTTTATGCACCAACACTGTTGATAACTGAAAGCACGTACCCAGCAGAACCGGCTTGTCTTTCTGCCAATGTCCCTTCTGAAAAGCGCTCACGGCCTGTTCTCTGATCAGCTCTCCGTCTATGAATGGCCCCCAGGTTTCAAACACTTCCAGAAAGCGGAATGGATTCACCACCTTTGAGCCTGATGTAACAAGTCGGCAGCATTTCATTTCGNTAACTGAAAGCACGTACCCAGCAGAACCGGCTTGTCTTTCTGCCAATGTCCCTTCTGAAAAGCGCTCACGGCCTGTTCTCTGATCAGCTCTCCGTCTATGAATGGCCCCCAGGTTTCAAACACTTCCAGAAAGCGGAATGGATTCACCACCTTTGAGCCTGATGTAACAAGTCGGCAGCATTTCATTTCGTCAGCACACACCAAGTGATTTTCGATGTGAGATCTCACTTGACTTGATCTGAGCATCCAGCACTGCTTGAGAACTGAGCGATCGCAGACACTCCTCGTCCTCCACCGAACAATTCCCCGCCGCAGCGAAGATCTTCCCCAGCTTCAGAGACTCTCGTCTGGGGAGAAGCTGCCATTTCAGTTCTAAAGCCTCTCTGGTGAGTTGTTTGTGAGTGTGTTTACCGTGTTTTTAATGGGATGGAGAAGGGTAAACTCTGGAGGACGGCTTGTTTAAAGAGTGGTTTGCTGCTCTGGATCATCAGGTGAAGACTGACACTCTGAGCGCCGGCGCTCTCGCCAAAAATGCTCACCTGATCTCACAGACACACAAAGCTCACATTTTAACAGCCGCAATTCATAAAACTATTTAACATCCTATTTTCTCGCAAATCAATATACACACCGGTAAATGCACGTATGAATTCTATATATAGTATAACGCTATGCTGCTGTTTTTTTGTTTCATGTACGCAGCTGATGTTTCTTGTTTCTATCTGATTCTAATACGATATATAATCCCTCATCGTTCTTCTACAATACACGTGGGAATAAATTACATTTATTTCGCAGGTAAACTCGCAGGTTGCATATGCTTTGAGGAGCTGATTTATAATACAGTGCTTATTAAACTGGAAATGTTTAAGTTTGGAAGACTCTTGCAAAGTTTAATGTTTTGCAATGTGCCATAATGATGTTTGCTTATAGTTTAATTTATGACATTAGAACTAACTATGCATCAACGATTGCATAAAAATCTGTTTCTTATCAAGGGGTGTAAAATTTAATTTTGGAAGACATGTGAAACGATGCTTGAAATGTGTCTGAAAGTGCTTTTCTTCTCACCCTACTCGGGTCACCCCCAAACACAGCAATGTTTCGTTGGATCCAAATCAAAGCTGCCTGCTGGTCCAGAATCCCATAGTTCCCCAGAGCTGAGGTGCTCGGGTCAGAACCGGACACCAAAAACCCAAAAGCACCTGTAGAGACTGAGTGAGTGTGATGCAGTGTGACGTGTGTGTGCGCGCGCCATGGCGTCATTTTCTCACCCAGCCTGTATGCGGCGCTAACCACCAGACTCTGCGTGAAGTTAGCGATGTACCGAGCATCGTACAGTGCTTTGGAGGCAGAGCCTGCGATAAAATCACCTCCGTGGATCCACATCAGCACTGGCAGCGGTTTCATCAGCGGAGATGTGAAGTTCACGGTCAGAGGAACGAACACATTCAGATACAAGCAGTCTTCACTCACCTGAACGAAACAAAACCATCACAACGTTCATCTCACTCTTCTTGAAAAATATTTTTTAATTATTCGACTTAATTATTAGACTTACTTATTAGACTATTGCATGACTATTATCATATACATTTTTAATTAATTGTAAATAATATTGCTTTTGTTTTATACTTTAGTCATGTGTGCAACATGGAAATATGAAATTGACAGAATGCCTTTATTGTCAATGTATAACAGTGTTACAATGAAATTAGTAGCACTACTCAGTTTGGTGCCAAAAAAAATGTCACCTGAAATAAATGTACAAGAGTACATGAAATAAAGCCATTATTATTGTGAGACGGAATGTACAGTCTTATATTTAAAAATAATTTCAATTATATTGTAACGTCCCGGATGGATGAGGACGCTAGATGATTCACAACGTTTGTTTATTAA
>SOMO01000105.1:230236-249287 GCA_028128575.1 Paedocypris carbunculus
GAACAATGGGAATAAGAGCTTTGGAGACCCACATGCTGTGTGAAACACACGTAGCGACATAATGATATGTAATGATCATCATAATGATTCATTTCACATGAATGGTTACCGCCATCTTTGAATTGTGTTATGCAAATCCCTGAGATTTCCGTATTTTCGCGAGAACGGAGACACTTGGTCAGCGCGGAACTCTGCATGCCTACCGTAACATGACGTGCTCGTTTCGTACAACAAATTTTTTCCACAACTCAGAACATAATAATTTATAATAATTATGGTAATATTTATCCACGTTTGTTGTGGAATCCAGGTCCAGACTCTGAAGTTTCATCCGTTTGAAGCTCAAACTCTTCTCTCAGGATCCTATGACAAGTAAGTCACTCACACGCTCGCGTTTAGAGTTTTAGAGAGTTTTTTCAATGTGTGTGTGTGTGTGTGTGGCAGATCAGCCATCCTGTACGACTGCCGCAGCCCCGACCAGAGCCACCGGACCTGGCGCTTCAGTGGGCAGGTGGAGCGGGTGGTGTGGGATCATTTCTCCCCCTGTCACTTCCTGGTGAGGCTGATATTTGATCTTCTGTGACTTCTGTTCATCTCATAAGGAGACATCGTAACGTGTTTCTCTAAACGGCNTTGCTCCCTTAATAGGGAGCTAGCTGGGCTCTACACTAGTCGAAGCCACAGGCGTCTGGTGTGTATGTGTGTGTGTGTGTGTGTGTGACCTACATAAGCACATTCAAGTCTGCAGAGAGTGTGAAACGGTTTCTTCTTTGCTCTCTCTCACCTGATTCAGTAAGAAATGTGAAATTCAAAATGAATTTTCTCACTCTTGCGGTGCATTCTGGGAATGTCTATATTGTTCACAGAGAATTGCTTAATATTCCAGCATGTAGTTTTATATTTGTTTTAGAATAGCATCACTTAGGTGTGAACGTATGGAGCAATAAATGATTCTCATAATATTTTATTCCCATTACAAAAATGAAAAATCTTAATGTGCAGCATCTAATTATATAAACGTGTTTTGCATTTATATAAAACATTGGCAGGTGATGAAATTCTATATGCATATGTGGACATATCAGTTGTATACAAGTGACACAAAAACAATATATACAATTTCACTGTATCTTTTTAAATTGCATCAATCTTTTTTTACATTTTCACACATGTATGATTTGAGACAGTTGTATCAGTGAATAGTGCCCTACAAATGCACTGAACTTGAAATTTGTGTTTGCTTCATATTTATTTTTTCAGATTCAGTTTTAGACTCAGTAGAGTGACGGTTCGCACCATCAGTCTCATCCTGTCTCTCTATCTCCGTCCTTCCAGTTCATCGCCTTTGCCTCCTTGTTCTTCATCCTGGTTTCCATCACCACCTTCTGCCTGGAGACCCACGAGGCCTTCAACACCGTCATCAACAAGACCGAAATGCTCCGCAACGACAGTTTCGCCGACCTCAGCCAGCAGTATGAGATCGAGACAGATCCGGCCCTCACCTACGTAGAGGGAGTTTGCGTCCTGTGGTTCACCTTTGAGTTCCTGGTGCGCGTGACCTTCAGCCCTGACAAGTTGGAGTTTGTCAAAAGTGTTCTCAATATCATTGACTTTGTGGCCATCTTGCCGTTTTACCTGGAGGTGGGATTGAGCGGACTCTCCTCGAAAGCTGCCAAAGACGTGCTGGGCTTTCTGCGCGTGGTGCGCTTCGTCCGCATCCTGCGCATATTCAAGCTGACGCGCCACTTCATGGGTCTTCGGGTGCTGGGACACACCCTCCGCGCCAGCACCAACGAGTTCCTGCTGCTCATCATCTTCTTGGCCCTCGGCGTCCTCATTTTTGCCACCATGATCTACTACGCCGAGCGGATCGGGGCCAGTCCCAACGACCCCACCGCCAGTCATCACACCATGTTCAAGAACATCCCCATTGGCTTCTGGTGGGCAGTGGTGACCATGACCACCTTGGGCTATGGAGACATGTACCCTCAGACGTGGTCAGGGATGGTGGTGGGAGCGCTGTGTGCCCTGGCGGGGGTCTTGACTATAGCAATGCCCGTGCCTGTCATCGTAAATAACTTTGGTATGTACTACTCGCTGGCCATGGCCAAACAGAAGCTTCCCAAGAAGAGAAAGAAGCACATTCCTCAGGCGGTGCAGACCGGGTCGCCCTCCTACTGCAGGACGGACCTCAGCACGGCCTGTAACAGCACTCAGGGCGAACTGTGTCTGGGACCCGCACGGACCCTCGAGCGCCACCGCTCAGGTGAGGCTCTCGCTTTATCTCTGCTATCGAGTTTGGAATGTATCTATTGGATCTTTATTATATTTTCATTTGCTTTACTGTTCGCTTTTTTGTACTTAAAAAATAAAGAAAAAAAAAATTAAAAATTATTTAAAGCACACAATGACTGATTTAGAATTTGCTAATACGTAATCCACACAATGGAACTGCAATCCCATCTGGAGTCAATTCCCCACACTTAAACATTTCTCTTAAATGTAAAAAAGAAAATGAATGGTTATAAATAAATAAAAACAACAAATGTTGTGATGCTGTTGTGATAAATAAAATAAACTTTATTTGTTTTTATTATATATATTTTTGTATAGTGAAAAAACAAGTTCAATTAGAATTTGACTGGATTATTATTTCCTATTGTAATCCGGACGAAAAACCGCACATGAGACGTTTCTTTCTCGAAATTCACAATTCAAATGGGTTTTCTTCCTAACAGTTCTAAAATAAATGTCAAGAAATGTGTAGGTGCATTCTGGCACATTAATACATATCAATGAATAAACGTCGGACCGTCTGGGTCTTTAAAGCACCAAAGAACTAAAGTACTAAAAAAATATCTGAACCACAAACAGATGTTAACTATATTTTGTCCATGAATGCTTATTCAATAATTCCAAATGCTCTTTCGCATCATTTCAAATACCTCTTTCATTCATACTGCTTTTCTCGCTGTCCACAGAAGTATTTTCATCAATACCGTCACATCACAACGGCTGCATCTATGGCTGCAGTATCAGGAGACTTGTTCACTCCTAGTTTGCCTAACGAAAAGGCATTTATTGTGGCTACATGAGAGGCAGTAGTTGTTCTTACTGTATTTTGGAAGACTAAGATGGTTTATATAACTATGGATTTTGTATTTGAGGGTTTGGTTGCTTCAGACGGACACTTCTGAAGACCCTGCTGTCAAATGCACCACTCACCACTGCTGTTTTTCTCTCAGGTTCTTGTTTTAAACATGCTTTATTTTATTTCCATGTGCTTTTCGGGGTTTTCAAGGTGTCCTCACAAGTAACTCATTACAATAAACAGAGTGTGTGTGGATGATTTAGGTGCTTTATTGCCCCACACACAAGCTTTTCTCTCAACCCAATTTCAGTCCTATTTTCATCTTTCGTTTGACCTTCCGGCCCGTCTCGAGCTGGGAAGTGTCCCGGAAAACCAGCTGTTGTGTTCATCTCTCACTCTATCCCTGCCAGTGCTCTCTGCCGACTGCAGCGCAGGAAGTGACATCACCATGTCTTCTGAGGAGCGGGTGCCCATGCGTCACTCCAGCATGCGCGAACCCGAGCGTCTCGCTGAGGGAACGTGCTTTCTGTTGGCCGCCAGCGATTACACGTGCTCGGCGGATGCAGCTATTCACAAAACAGGTATGTGCCTGTCAGCCAATCACAGCCCTCTGCTCTTTACATCCACCTAATTGGGAAGATTCATTCATAGCGACGACATTTCACTAATCCATTCAATCGTTCGCCTCACCAGCCTTTCATCAACGGATGGAAATGACACGACTCAAACTATTCAGACGAGTTCAAAGTGTGAAGCGCAGAACTTATCATTGATTTGCTTTGCGCATGTCTTCGTGACCTTTGACATCAGCTGCACTATGTTTGTGACTTTTATTTTTGTGTACCGTATTTTTTTTCTCATGCTTATATGGTTTGCATTTGTTTTGTGCTTTAACCTGTAGCTCATTGGATTGAAATGTGTGCACCGCGATGATTCTGATTCTAAAAGACTCACACAGACTGTCTAAACAGTTTCAGTGGACATTTCCATCCTGTCTCGTGTGTGTCATCTTCATCATCCTCTTCATAATCGTTCAGTCCAGTGAGAAGCTTCTGCTGTGGCAGTTTGTCTGGTAAATACGCCAAGAAAGTTACTTGATTGGCTTGTTTTGCCAATTATGCTTTGTGTCCAGAGTTGCAGTTATGATTTGTTGTTTTGGGCTTTTTTTGTATTTTGAAAGAATATAATTTCAGAGCTTTGTGTAGATCAACAATTTTCAATAATATTGTTAATACTATTAACAAAACTACCTATTTCATTTATAATTCATGTTTCATTATTATTAGCGTTTTACTTTTCAGAAAAAACTAATTTCTTTCAGGTGGATATTGCAGCACAGTAATGATTTGTGCTTTATCAAGTTCTGTGATTATTTTTTTGGTCACTGTAAAACTAAAATGATCTGGTTATACAGTATTTATAATGTCATGTACGTGTGAATGTTTGTGTAAGCGGCTTCTTGTTTGCTCTCAACGTGATCGACTGATCGTCTGCTGCTCTGTCTTCGTCTGAGAAACCAGCCGAGCACTCGCGCATGATGTTGTGTCCATCTCTCTTTATCTTCCTCTCTGTTTCTCCTTTCTCTCCTTTACTGTCTCTAGCTCTCACTCTTCCTTCTCTCTCATGATCCCTATTTCACCATCCCTGCCACGTCTTCCTTTCTCCCTCATCTTCTCCTCTCTCCCCCACTGTCTTGCTCTTGCTTTTCTCTCTCTTTCTTTCCCACTGTCTCTTCTTTCTCATTACCCACACTTCTCAGTTCCTCCCTGTCTCTGCCGATCATTATTTGCTCTCTCTCTTTCGCCTTCCTTGCATTCACCCATGCCTTTACCCCTCATTCTCCTCTTTCTCCTTCTCTCTATCTCTCGGCCTCACTGCACTGGTTGTACACACAGATCACTCGGCGGTTGTGTTCACGCGCTTCACCCGAGCAGAGGGCAGCGTTCGATCATAATCAGAGGGATGAGCCGGTTGGGACGAGCAGGTAACGCCCTCGTCCTGTGTGATGTCACTGCGGGGAGAGGAGGAATGACTCTGGACTGAAGAAAATCTGCCCCACTTTCTAAGAACACGTATGAAGTCAACACTGTTTTGCTGTTTCTGAACTGTTGAACAGATTTTCCTGTAATCCTCAAGTGATGGTGCTCGCAACCTCACACTCCTGGGTTTGAAGCCCAAGGAAATGTCGGAGCTAAATTTCACGTCAATCTTGACACGCACCAGACAGACCGGTGAAGTCTGTGCTGCGTTGAGGAAATAGACTTTGAGATTTAAAAAAAAATGATGAATAATTTTTTTCAATTTACCTATTTTGTTTTCACTGTTCTTCTATTTGAAGGAATTCTGTTAAATATGGGAATACTTCTACACGTCTAATCATTTGTGCACCAATCATTCATCAACAACTGCAAACTTTTCACACCATCAGAGTCATTCATGCTCATCCTCCATGTGTCACTTTACTCTAGAACCTGTGTGTTATTGATCATTATTCTAGATTTTATATATCACGTGAGAGAATCTAAAAGAGACGGTTGCTAAGCAACTGGCACAGGGCCGAGTCAGTCACGCATCTTCCACATAAACTTCATTTAACACTGTCCAAACTGCACAAAGTGTCGCCTGAAACTCAATCGTGTTTATTTGACCCTTTGACCCTTAACTACCGTAATATTGTTTTCTTTGAGTTAAAATCATAAAATGATTTGTTGTTTTCTTTATTAAAATCACAAGGCTGTTGCTAACTGCAGATTTTGTTGAATTAAATCCGTGTGATTCCTGTTCTGCTATTGTTACATTTGCAGCCACTGTGTCACCTGACGTACAGTTTATTACGGTGCGAGACGGGGAGGGCGGGGCCAGCCGAGACTCCGACGGATTCGATGAATTGGATTGGACGGTCTGGAACAGAATAACCCTGTGACTAAACGGTTGTGTGGAACTTCTGATCACTTGACACCATGAAACAGAAGGAAGAAAAATGAAAACGAAATCTCCACCTCCCCGTGTCACTTGTATAAATACAGTCCACTTGTGGCTTCTCCATCTGTGTGTGGTAGCAAACCCACCCTGATCCCCTTCCCCAGCCTCTGTCAGTGCAATAAGTGTGTTAAGATGTGTAGAGGCACATGTGTTTTCACTTGAAGTGTTAGTGTATCGACTAAACTACAGAGTAGAACGAGAGATTAATAAATGTGACCTCCAGTCGTTTCTGCTGCTGTTTTCTATGTTTTTTTTTTTTGCTGTGTGTGTGTGTGTGTGTCTGTGTGTGTACTTTTAATCACACATGATCCGGTTTCCGGGCAATGATTAGATGTAAATGTGCGTTGCTGTGGGTGTGGTAGCCGTGGTGGGTGTGCCCCTTCTATCAGCACCGGTTTCCATAGCAACGTTCAGTCATCAGCGTCTCGTGCTTGAGAAGATTCGGATGCTCTAGTCACCCTCTGAGTAATGTCCTTCATGAGATTTGAGTTTATTTACAACTTTCTTTCCAGATGTTTGTGAACTTTAGCCGCATAACTGCTGTTATAAAGGTGTTTGTCCTTCCCGCTCGGCCTTCTGGGTATATGACTTTAATTAGCCTCCGCCTGATTGTTTGATTCAGTCTTTTTATCAGCAGTGGCTTCATTGTTTCTGTCGTAATTGCAGCACAAGCTGCTGTCTGACCTCTTTGCTCTACTGCCATCTCTCTCTCTCCTCTCTCTATCTCAAACACAAAAGACACACACACACACACACACACTCTCTCTCTCTCTCTCTATCCCAAAAACACATGCGCACACACACACATACTTTCTCTCATTCTCACAAACACTCTTCATCTTTCTTGCAGACACACACTCTCAATATCTAGCTCGCATCACTCTGTTCTCAAACTTTGTCATACTCTCCATCTCTTTTTCTGTGTCACTTAAAGAAACACTAATTTTCTCTCACACAATCCAAATCTTTGTCACACATCCACCACTCCTTCGTATCTCTGTTGCTCGCGCCATAAGACGTACTCACTCTCTCCCTTTATGACACATTTCTTTTATCAAGATTTTTCTTTCCCTCTCTTGCTCTCTTTTTATCACTCTTTAATCATGACTTTTCACTTACACATGCACTCCCTCTTTATCCCATTCCATTTTGTAATTGTGGCTTCTAACTTGAGATGTAAGATCTTTTTACAGTGTTGCTGTTTTATGGTGTAGAAAACCCTCCGTGCTTCATATCTCGGTTCATCCCCCGGTCAAACTTCTTTGTGAAAGTGATTTTTAGACCCAGATAGGTGGAGGTAGGGTCTCTCGGATCTGGATCTTCTTTGAAAGGTCGTCATTTTGGTTTTGTTCAGGTCTGACGGGATTGCGTTTGCAGGTAAGACAACAGAACCAGGTCATCACATGGACGAGAACGAAGGCAGTTGGTCTGTCCAGGCTCATTCGTGTAATTGTCATTATTGATTCTGCCTGCATCTTTCCGACCCTATTTTGCTTTTTTTCCTCTCGATCACGTGTCTTTCTTTGCCTTTTCATTTCCATTCTTCTTTATCTCCACCACACGCACACTCTTTTTCCTCTGACAGACACTCCCTTTCGCTCTCTGGCACGTGCGCGCGCACACACACACACCACGGCGAGACGGTTTAACGGCTGAATTGAACATCGAATGGATTAAATAAAGACTAAATGTAAATGGTGACGTCAGATAAAAGCTAAAACGGGTTGTGTGCCATTAGTGGCGCGCGCGCGCGTGTGCTGTCATCTTCACTGCAGCGCTGACTGAAACTTTTATGAAGCGTCGTGAATACGTCAACCTTCTATGTGCGGATGCGAGATTTGTGTTCGTCTGTTCAGGCAGAATTCTTGAGCAGACGTCTGGAGACCAGATCCACCGCTGTAAAAACGCAAAGAAAAAGCTGCGGGTCAGTGATGAAGAGTGAGGAGTGTGACGTACGTACGCGCTATGCAACTGATGAGTAAATCTTCGTTTGTGTGTGTGATCAATTCACTCACGTTCAAGCTTCACGCTGCATGACCGCGCCTAAACAACTCGTGATGTGTTTGGCTTCAATCCACTCGAGGCCGGTTCATCCTCCACTTTGCCTTCCAGACTGTTTGCAACATGTTCTGCATATTCATTAGAACTCATTAGCATATTTATAAAACATTCCAGAGCACATGACACGTGATTTTCCCGTTTAGGTAAATGTGAAGAAATGGTAACTGTAATTAGTGCTGCTACATGTAAACGTGCAAATTGAGTAAAAACAGTAAGAATGGTAAAACTGACTGCGATGACAGGAAATGATGTCACTTTCACGTGCTAATGTCACTCATCGCTGATCAGTCTCAAAAAGTGCCCCAAGTGTGAAACAATAAAAGTGTCTTGAGCTTTTCACTCTCTATCATTGTTTGTTGTGACGCGCTTCGCTCCAGTGGGTTCATTTTAATGGATAACAGAGAGAAATCTGGATGTCAGCGACTGCACAGAGCGTTTCTGACCAGATGGTGGAAATGCTGATAGATGAGCACACACACACACACACACACACACACACACACACACACACACACACACACACACAGAACAGCAGATGCTTGTCCTCTTGATCAATCCTGCCGGGAATCCAAGCTCTTGGTTTAATTTGACAATATTATGAGTAGTAACTTGTGAGTAAGTGTAAAGACCGTGCTTGTAGACAGAAACGTCTCTCGTTCCCGCAGAAACAGTGACGGGCCTGTTATTTTTGGCTTTTCTTGTCAGGTCGGTCTCATCAATGCTGCTGACAGAACTATTTCTGTCTCAAACGGTCCTGTGTTCTTCATCTCACAGGCCGGTTGTGATTTGATTTGCCTTTTATTTACAACTGCAGACACACACACACACACACACACACACACACACACACACACACTTCAATTTATTGTTCTCATTAATGTCTGAAGGTTTTTTTTTTATTTTATTATGTGGGTTGTAGTGGTGAGAGTAAAATGATTCTCGTGAAATGTCTCTTTGGCCTTCAGGAGCAGGTTTAGAGACTGACGCCTGTTTGTGTAGTGTTTGATTGTGTGTAAATGTTCTTCAAACACTCGTTTTTCTGAGCGCCATGGCAACTGGCTCTGTGTGTGTGTGTGAGGCCTTCACGGTCAGGTTTAGTTACAGGGTCAAAGTCTTTTCAGAGCCAGAGAAAATAGAGTTGCCGCATCTCAAGGCTTCGGTTTCACCTTCACGCGCTTCTGAAAGCAAGCAGCCCGTTACTATGGCGATGTGAAGATGTACAAGAGAAAAGTCCGGCTGATGAAAGACTCGTTAGACGAGGCTGTTTTTATCGTGAATGTTCCTGATGTTCCTCTTCACTGAGGTGTATTAAGTCTCTGTAATAAGTTGGAATCTTCCGTGCCAGTCAGTTTATCAAAAATGGTTTGTGTTTTACTGAATGGTGGAGCGCTCTGTTTATCATTCAGAGAGAGTTTCAGCTCCACCGAAGTCTTCACGCAGATCTGCTTCATGGATTAATCATGAGGCTTTGCGGGATTGGCTTCTCATTGACGTCCAGAGCGGAGGAGAACGGCTATCAGACGAGAAGAAGTGAATAAATGAGAAGTGTTTACAAGCGCATCGCCTCTAATGTAATCAGCCTCACCTGGACACACTGACTTTAAATGAGTTCTGCCGTCAAACCNATCTGCTTCATGGATTAATCATGAGGCTTTGCGGGATTGGCTTCTCATTGACGTCCAGAGCGGAGGAGAACGGCTATCAGACGAGAAGAAGTGAATAAATGAGAAGTGTTTACAAGCGCATCCTCTAATGTAATCAGCCTCACCTGGACACACTGACTTTAAATGAGTTCTGCTGTCAAACGATGTGTTTTGAATTAATAAACCAGCTGGTTTGTCAGTTTGACCTTGAACGGACAAAAATGACTCGTACTTGAGTTTTTTTTTAAACGTGCACACACGTGTCGCGTTAAAATCTCAATAGAGGCGTCGCGTTGTGCGCTGAAAGTCTGTTGCTATAGTGATTTAGAGTTAAAGCTAAAAAAAAAAGGCCCATGTGTTGCTTTACATAATTTGTCGCTTTCGATTTTCTGCTTGTGGCTCTGAGCGTGAGCGCTCTGCACTAGTCAAAAGGCTTTCAGTCTGAAACAACAGCACACACACTGACTGGGGAGTGTTTGTCCGACAAATCTTGGTAATTTACTTCCAAACCAGGAACGTCGTGGTGCTCCTTCCAGATTCATGCTAGAATTACAAATGCATGTTGCAAGTTTAGAATTACACACTGGAAAATGAAAAACTGGAGATTATAGTCAATATTTGTTTGACACACACACACACACACACACACACACACACACACACNNTTAAAATTATAAAATAATAAAAAAAAAGAAACATTTTAAACTATGTTACAGTGTACTTAACGTGCATTTGTAATTTTATGTGTTTAAGTCTGTTAATTATATGTAGCAATGTTTAAAAGAGCAGCAACTGTTTTCAAGAGTTTTAAGTGACTTTTATTCTTATTCAGATACAAGGAAACAACCTCTTTTCTTCTCTGAATGTAAACAGTTGTAGTTTTATAAACAGGTCAAAGGTCACAGGCCAAACACATAAAACGTATTAAGCATTCAAGCATCCAAACACTTGATTTTTTGCGTGTCTGGTTCATGTTCAGGCGTGTGCCTGCTTTCGCTTGACGCGACTGGAGAGAATTAATCTGTCATGTTAACTAATGTAGCAATTAATGGTTAACCCACGCCCTGCACAGATGAAAGGAAATGCATGTAAAAAATGGAAGCGTGCGATTAATTCAGCAGCACTGGCTCATCAGGGATGAAACTGAGGAGAAATAAATGTTAAAAAGATTGTTTCCGATTCCCGCGAGTGCCAGATGTGACGTCAAATGTCGGAGCATTAGCTGATAAAANATAAAGATGAATCTCTGTTAAAAAGATTGTTTCCGATTGCCGCGAGTGCCAGATGTGACGTCAAATGTCGGAGCATTAGCTGATAAAAATACAGTGAAATCCAACCTGCTTTCGGGCTTCACTTCCAGCAGATTTTAGGGCGTATTTTAGCACTGGCCTTCTGTTGCCATGGGAACCATGCAACTCTTGACACTGTGACGGCGGTGCGCGTTCTGCATATAAACGCACTTGGGCACAAGCAGGAAACGGATCTTATGATCTCGTGGGTACCGGTTCCGCTCACTCTTCTTAATTAACCAGCTTTCGTGCGTCGTGCAAACTAGGGGTCCGTGAAGCGTACGAAGCAACGCTCAAAGCCTCATCAGCGGCTTAAATAGAACAAAACAGCTCCCCGGTTTTCATTTGCGATAAAGCCGCATCTGGCCGACAGGCGGGCCCGCGGGTCAGAGCTGGACCTGTGATGTCAGGAATGAGTTTCTCTCCGGCGGAAATCCATCACGCGTCTGCTCGTGCTTGATAAGCGGCGGAGGAAAACCCCTGTGCGCGCCGGCGGGGCTAAATATAGCTCGCTATTAAAAGAACGGGGGCGGGAGGAGAGAAAAGCCGCGCGGATGCTTAAAATGGCACACAGTCAACGGCTGCTAGCGCTTTAATCCGGCTCGCACCAAGTTAACGTGATTAAGTCCTCGATGCCGTGTGCCTAGAATTGACACGTTTATTGACTTGTAGCTGTTTAACGCCAGAGGTGTAAAGAGTACCTGAAAACCATACTTGAGTAAAATAATATAATTACCTTGCTGTAAAAATTACTCCATTACAAGTTACAAGAGTAAAAGTCATAAAGTATCCAATTTTAAAGAAAATAAAGTATTGTACTGAATTTAGGCTAAAAAAAACACCAAGAAATGTAAAAAAAAATAATAAATAAATAAATGTAACATCGTTTCGAAATGGCGAAAATAATAGATAAAAAAAAAACAAAAAGTCAGTCTCAGTCAAACTCAAACGTGCAAAATTGCAACCGCTATTTATATTTAGCTCAAGAAAAAACATCCAGTACCATCTGCTCCCACCAGATGGCGACATCACCTGGTCCGCCCAATAAATTAAACGCGGTAGAAAAAGATGCCGACTTGACACAATCACAACGAGTAACAATAAGTGTTTATTCAAATGTAGTGAAGTAAAAAGTACAGACACTCAATCAAAAATGTAGTCAAGTAGAGAGTAAAAGTTGCTCATACTTTTGATAAGTCAATTTACTGAAATACTTTATTCCACTCAGTTGTTGCTCTATTTATTAGAGTGTTATCCGGGCGTTTTGTGCCAGCTCAGTCCAGTGCAAATAAAGCGGAGCGGCATTATTCTGTGCGTCCTTCCTGAAGGTCCTGCGACCTGCCTCTCGTTCATCTCTGTTCATCAGCGCTATCTGTATGCAAATGAAGCCGTCTGGCGGGCCGACCCTCATAACGGCTCATAACGGACCTCTCCGCGCGTCATCGATCAGTGTGAGAGCAAAACGTGTATCACTTCTTGGCTCAATTTTCTACAAAAAAGAAATATTGCTTCACCCATGAAAGCATAAATAAAACGCAATAATAATTATCTTTCGATGGCGTTAGACATTTTACATCTGATGCGGAGACGTCAACTGAGGTTTCGATGAAATAGTACACGCAGTGACGTCATAGCTGCCTGGCACGCGCAATTTTGCGTGCGCGTCGCTTACCTCGATCGGAGTCGTTTGATGCTAAGGAAGCGAGGATGTTGTATCCAAGCAACAGGACGGTTGCCAGGTGACAGACAGTGAGGTCCTGAGAGCAGAAAGGGCGTGTTTGGGATTTTTGAGAGGCGAGAGAAGGGAAAGAGCGCACAAGTCACACACAATCACGCTGAAGTTGAGCGGAGTCGTTCTCGCTCGAGCGGCTTTGATCAGCCGGCGTGAGGAACAGCGCGCGAAATAATGAGCGTCTCTGACAGGCTCCCGTGATGCTCTGATCCTGACGGAGGGGGTCCGCATCATTACGCCCCCTAATGTGAAGCCATCAGTACAGAAAACCGTCCTCGCTCCTTTGCCACTGAGACACTGATGCCTTTGAAAGTGTTTGTTTTTGAAAACTGCGAAGCATCTGTCGTCTGCCGCTAATGGCCAGAAAATTCATTTCTGTGGTGAAACACACAGCGCTGCCTTCAATATCAGACTTAAACGTGCGAAACACACACACACGCACACACAAGTGATGTGTGGGGCAAAAAAAAAACCTATAGAAAACGAGGGGGATTACGGTGTCCTAGCGCCCTCTGCTGGACAGCCTTCAGTTTCAGTTCTTTTTTGACCAACTCCAAACTTGTTTCCACGAGAAACACACACGGATACCGTTTTAATCGATTTCCTTATAACGATTTATTTGCCATGCTAGAAAAATAGAGTTGGCACTGATGGATTTAATAATGTACATATCACAAAATACACAATATTCTGTATCGTTTTAAAAAATACATTTTACTAAACTGACACCCAGTATATCAAACGCAAAATATCAAAACTATTCTGAGTAGAATGTGAGACAAGTACCGGAATGTGAGTTCTCTCACTATCACTCACTCACACACACACGCGCACACACACACACACACACACACACTTGCTCGCTCTTTCACTCCTTGAAAACAGGATTTGGCAAGTGATCTGCATTCGTCCTCTAGTTTTACACTCACTGTTCTGTGAGTGTTGTGCACAGGTGAATGTCACTATAAGGTAGAAAAGAACATTAATAATAATGCAGTTACAGCAATACAATAAACTTTGCAATATAAACTGTACAATATAAAGGTGTGAGAGTCCAGTTGCACCAACAGTTTCTTCATCTGCTCAAAAAAACCTTAACACCGTCTCTGTCGGGACACAAATCGTTCAAACAGCGGCGCTCCAGCTCAGCCCAATCAGCCATTTTATGCCAACCTGTTAAGGTAAACACATTATTTGCCCCATAATGTCTCTTTTAGGATGATGGGGTGCGAGACTATCTGCTGCTAAGACACCTGTAGCATCACATTAGTGTTGCTTAGCAACAAGGCCAAACCGAGCATGTGCACGTGCGTGAGCATGCGCAGCCACAGAGCTCTTAAAGTGATAGTGTGATTCTAGAACGGCCGTGTGAGAATCACTTACTGCTCTCAAGTGCAACAGTGTGACATCACAAACACACTCGTCTGCTGGTACTTTGTAGTTCTGCCACACTGATAAATACAACAACAAGTAAACACGGAGTAAATCTCATTGGAAAAAAAACCCTCTCTTAAATCAAAATTATTCATCATTTGAAAGTTTTGGGCTTTTAATTAGTGTTGAGGTGATGTTCACGATGGATGAAGGGGCATTTCTGATAGGCTGTGCGGCTGGTCACATGGGCAGGTCTGTGCTGTTGTGTCGGGTTTTCCTGGACGTGCCGTCGTCACGCGGTTGAGCCTTCTGCAGGCTGGACATGGCGGCCGTGCGCTCGATGTCTATGATGGCGTACAGCTCAGTCCGGCGGGTGGGGGTGGGCGGCAGCGGCGTGGTGGGTGTCTTTGGGGTCTCTGGTTCGCTGGAGTCGGACACTTTGTCCATCTCCACCTCTATGTAGTTGAGCTGCCGCAGCGGGTCGCCCACCCCGAGCCTCCGCAGGTCAAAGTTAAAGACGGTGGACTGAGCACTGGAGCTCTGGAGTTTGTGCGCACTGAGGGGCATGCTGACGTTCTCCGTGTTGACGTAGTTGTGCTGGGGGTCGAGGGGGTGGGGCGGATGGAAGCCGTTGAGGGAGGGCGACATGAGCTCCTCCTCCTCCTCACTGCTGGGTTTGCGGGTCTCCCACACGGGGGGCAGCACAGGCAGGTTCTCGTAGTTGAGCAGGGCGGTCCTGCGCTGGGCGGAGTTATTGGCGTTGTGGGTGTCGGGGAGGGGCACCGGCGGCCTGTTGCGTCTCAGCGCCGATGTGAACGGAGGTCCCAGGCTGCTCTGCTGCTCACCGTTCTGCAGCTCCTTCCGCTCGTCGCTGTCGTAGCCGGTGTCGCAGTCGGTCAGGGGTCCGCAGCCGTTCACGGTCTTCACGGGGGAGCTGAGGGGGTCTACACTGCAGCCGATGGCCCCCGGCTCCTGCTCGCGCTGCCTCTCCCGCAGCAGCATCTGCCGCTGCACTGGTGTGGGACCCAACACAAACTTCACGCCCTCGGGCTCCAGGACCACCTGCGGCTCCATCTCATTGGGCGAGGCTGGGACTGCACTCTCGGGGTCGGAGGTCTGAGGTTCCAGAGGGGTGTGGCCTGCGCTGCGACAGCGCCGCTCCTCATGCAGGCCCGTGGTGTTGACGTAGGTGTGTACCTGCACACACACACACACACACACACACACACACACACACACACACACAGCATTATTCAGAGGAAAGGGAGACATGTGACTAGGGCTCGGCCATTAATCGAAAAGTAATCTAAATCGACATTTAGAACTTATGGACCAAATTTCCAGGTCAATTATATCAATTACTTTCCCTTGAAAAACCTTTTAAATGTGACGTGACACTGAGTAACAAGAGCAAAAAACAAAAACACAGCGCGGTCTCTGTCGTTTGGACACATTCTGGCACATGTAGTTCAAGGGGTGGGACGAGACGAGACACTAGGTTCACAAGACGAGACAATATTTAGATTTTTTTTTAATAAAAAAAATCTTTGATAAAATTTAAGGAGAGCAATATTTTATCTGTATTTTATTTAACTAAAACATTCAAAACTCTCTGATGCAAAGGTAGCGGCAAATTCTCACGATATCACGATATGCAATCGCATCTCGCGAGATCTCGTACCACGAGATATCGTCACACCCCTACATGTAGACACTGCAGAAGAACAGTTTCCATGGAAAAGGTAGCGCGACAACTTTGTCATCTATCTCATTTAGAAGAAAATATTGAAAATAATCTAATTGGTTTCCAAATGTGAAGGTTATTTATTTTTACATTTTCAAAAGAAAAACTGAGGGCAAAAAAAATTATCAATAAAATAAGCAATCACCAACCGTAATCGTGTTAAAATGTTCGATTAATCAAGAATGTGAAAAACGTCAACGTACCGTCTCGTCGTTGAGCAGCAGTGGGTGTGTTGACTCCTCCCCCACCGAGGGCAAGCGGGTGCTGCCCACTGAGGGGTGGCGGCTGGAGGGACGTGATGATGCATCACCGAATGATGGGAACCGCCCGATCCCATTAGCAACTGAAGGGACAGAGTAAGCAGGAGCTGCAGAGAGAAGTGAACGAGTGTGAGTGTGTGTGTGTGTGTGTGTGTGAGTGTGTGTGTTACTCTTACTCGTGGGGGTGTGAGGAGCGGCAGGCAGCTCTGGCTCCAGCACGGGCTCCTCCACGACACTGATGCTGTTGTTGTGCATGACGTCCTGCAGCATGTTAAAGATCTCCTCAGCCCGCACACACTTAAACGCAAATATTCCTGCAGAGAGACGGGTGGAGGGGTTAAACATCTTCCTCGTGGCAGGTTTCGCGGCGGAGCGCTCACCTTGACCGGTCTGGCAGCGCCGGCCGCTTTCAAAGGAGAAGAGGTTTGAGTCGTAACCATAGCGACGGAGGCACAGGTAGGGCCACTTGACGGCGTCTCGCTTGCGAGTGTGCAGAATGAGCTCGTCCTCCGTCAGCTCCATCACTCCTGAACCCAGCTCATTCCCATCATCATCCACGTTTATAACCTACACACACACACACACACTGTAATCGCCAAGCAGACCACATACTGGATGAAATGACAACAGTCTAAATGCACTGCAGAAATCTGATTGGTCTGGAACAAACAGCTCATTGNATGAAATGACAACAGTCTAAATGCGCTGCAGAAATCTGATTGGTCTGGAACAAACAGCTCATTGCTTCTTCCCAGAGCTTTAAATATTCATTTAAATCAAGCTTTTGGACAACTTTAAACTTTATATAAAGTTTAAAAGTCCTTTTTATGATATATAAGTTTCCTTCAAGCTCCATGTTGAGCAAAGACTTTTTTTTTTTTTACTGGATCATCTCCATTACCTTGAATTTGTTGTGATGGTTGTCGGGGATGGTGTCTTTATCGGGACAGCTACAACAGCTCCCCATGGCGCCTTTAACACATCGTTGGTGCCCTGCAGAAGACGGAAAGGACGGCTGAGTGCATTTCAAAGTCTAGCTCATCTAGAATTGAAATCACACGCTGAGACGTTGGAGCGAGTAGCGAGGGATGAGCAGCAGAGGGCGCTGCAGTGCTCACCTACATCCAGCCATCAAGCTTCACACGCCGCTCACCACAGCTCACCGCTCAGCATCGTGCGAGGGAGTGTGTGAGACAGGATACCTGCCAACATACAAACACACAACATTATACAGCCTCGGGTTAGTGTGTGTCATACGAGCAATCACAGCATTCCGTCAGGTTCGGTCAGTTTTGCTTTAACACTCAGTCAAGTTCATTCCAAAATAGGCAACCACTTCTTTTCGCAGCACAGAAGACCCTAAAATAGCAGTTTAAACACAACACACAACTACTCTGTGTGAAAACACATTTGTGGCGTGACCTGAAAACACAGTTGATTATCTGCCCTATAGAGGAAGGACATGAATAATTCATGAGCTCCTGTGAAACTGCTCCATTTTAGACAAATCATACACTCAGTAACTAACAAAGTGGCGTGCGACAGTAATTCTCTTTATGAAGTCCGCAACGAAATTCAGCATCGCAGTGAAACTCTCCAAAATGATCTAGTTTTTAAATCTAAAGTACATTTCGCTTGTAGGCTTCAGCTCAATCAAATATTCTTCACGACCGGCTTGGCTGACGTAACATGCTTTATGCAAAATTAAACGGCAAAACTGTAACAACTCATAGAAACAAATGTGTATGCTACAGT
The DNA here is from genome assembly GCA_028128575.1 of Paedocypris carbunculus. Taxonomy (NCBI): domain Eukaryota; kingdom Metazoa; phylum Chordata; class Actinopteri; order Cypriniformes; genus Paedocypris; species Paedocypris carbunculus. The sequence goes on from SOMO01000105.1 coordinate 248,168, forward strand.
AACGGTGAACCTCAAGAAACATTTAAATAAAATATACGTTATAAGCCCAGGACAGGTCATGGAATCAAACAGCTACAATATGTGTTAAAACCCCAGATTAGCTTTTGTATTATACTGTCATATTGTTATTTAATTTTAAAACCTTTTTAAAAATCCAAATTGCCAAAGTGGCCTGATCACTTTCGAGTTGCTCCTTCACTATTCTTTGTTGCAACAAGTTCTGACAAACTATTAAAACGTGACTTTTTGGGAGTGGAATCCATACTTTGCTAAACTTTATCGGGAAGCTTTGGAATGCGGCTATTAATCTTAATCCTACACCTCCACATGAGGGAGTGGGTTCAATTCCCATGAGGAACGTTGGCAATGTGAGTCCTCTGGATAGAAATGTCTAGTTTGTAAACACAACATACACACACATTCCATATCACAGTTGGGCTTTAATTGGGCTTGTTGTAGCATATATTCTAATGAATCATTCTAATTTAAAGAGACACGGTAAGTGTTAAAGTTGTGTGTTTGACTCAGCTACACTAACGTGCTGATGATGACTTCACACGGCACCACGGACACACCCACAGGAATCTCACAGCAGATTTAAAGTCTGAACCCACAGGACAAACTCTTTCACCTCACAAGTGCGTCTGAGCAACGCTTCAGCAGCAGCTTCTGAACCACAAGCTCAAATGTTCCTAGGGCATTATGGGAAAAGAAAAAAAAAACATGGCCACCTCAAACACTTTCAGTAAAAGCACCGGGGAATCACTGCGGGTAGGATTGCATTGCTCTGACTTCATACGCACACAAAGCACAACCTGTGTGTGTGTGTGTGTGTGTGTGATGACTGAAGCCACTGTGTCTCTCCCCCGCACAATGTTCACATTCCACGGGGCACAGGGTGTGGACACAGAGGTAGAGTCTCTCTCTCTCACTCTCATTGGTGCAAACGCCAGCCAACCTGTGACTCACTGGAATTGCATTCTGGGAACGGTGTGGGGTCAGTGGAGCGCTGAAGTGTTATTCTGCATTTCTAACAGCATAAACACAGCGTTGGAAAGAGTGAGTCAGGAGAGTCTTACCCGCTTTACAGCCAGTATTACCCAGTGTCAGATTCACCTTC
>SOMO01000105.1:297772-307961 GCA_028128575.1 Paedocypris carbunculus
ACTATTGAGAAACTTTACTAAACTAGTGGATTGGTTTCCTGTCACACGTTTTTTCCGTCTAACTTGTACAAAGCGTTTGCTGTGCGGATTTTAACGTCGATTGGGTGTTTGTGTAGCGTTTGATAGCGCAGAAATGAGTGAAACGGAAGACAACGACATACATGAGCTGGACTCGGAGGAGGAGGAGGGAGATCTTGAAATGCATCCGATAAGAGATATTGGTGAGTCATATTTGTCGAGATCTTTCAAGCCCTTTTCAGCAGAGATGTAAGACAGAGGAACTGAGAGTTTTTGGACTATGGTGAACAGAACACTTACTGCTGTATGTGAAGTGTCTCTGAGGTGTTTACTTAAAGCTTTACATGCAAACCAGAAGGACAAGCTTCTTGTTTAAAGTCTCTCCTAGCTAGAATTATCGTGTGGAATACGTGTTAAGTTCAGTTTTTATAGGCAGTTTTCTTTCACAATCATGGTTGAGACGTTGTGATTCATACAGCGGGTCAGAATATCCAATTGAATGAGTTTTCAAGTTGTTATTTTGTAGTTTTTCCACTAAAACAAACACAGTCTGATTTGAAGTATTATATTCCCATGACACTTTGCTCTGTTTTGCTTGGGTTTCCCCTACAGTGAGTAAACACCAAGCCAAACTGTTGCAGAGCGAGTTTGATCTGCTCTTGTGGTTTGTCAGATTTATGCACCAATGCATTTCAGATTTAAATTACTGATATATATTTTACATCTATGGAAGGACGTGTTTGAATCGGCGAGAGACAAACCACCTGTTTCTTTTCCTCAGCCTGTGATGCTGAGATCAGCTCCAGATTAAGAACCCATTAGCAGAAAATGTTGAGATTGGATTGAATCTAACAGACGGATTGCCTGCACAAACGAGCAGCAAAGCTAATAAGAAACAGAGTGTAATTGGGTAGTGCTGGAAAATCACATCTGATAACAGAAAGATGCTGTTGTGTTAAGAAAGAAAGAACAGAAACAGAAAGAAGCTGTTGTGTCTAATGCTTTTTCTCAGTTTACTGCGAGGAGCTGCCAACATACAAATCTCTTCTGAAGGGTCAAGCTGCCCCCAAAGTGGTGCAGGTGAGTTTTTAATATGTTTTCTTTATATCCAAAATCCAACACAAGCTTACTGTTTCAGACTGACTTCAATCAGAATCCCGACTCGCTATTTTTCAATGATGGAAAGAGAAGGATTGACTTCGTCTTGGTTTATGAAGACGAATCAAAACACGCGACTCCGAAAAAGGGCTCAGTTTTGAGAAGGAAAGTAAGTTGCGCCTTTTAATTAATGTTGCAGAGATATTTTAAGAGCAAATGCTATTGCGTTTTTAACTGCTTGAAATGCCACAACAAAAGAATGTTGCTTGTAGTAACGGAATAATAAAGAACATGTGAGTTGAGTATTTTGGGTTACGTGTTTATTTACTTTTTTGCTTGTGTTCCTACAGCAGCGGCGACGGGAGTGTTTTGAAGGAAGCTTAATGAATTTGGGTGTGGAGTTAGAAGCCACACAGTCTGTAAGTCATTGAATCGTATGTTGGGGACATCTGAATGAACCCCCTGTCAGCAAGCCTTTTCTTGTCGAAGGTCACAGCAAGCTTTTGCTCGGCCTTGCCACTACAGAGGCTCTGTATCAGTCTCAATGGTGGACACGGGAAGCCAAAAGAAGGAGAAAAGCCTGTTGTCTTCTCAGGAAGATCAGACTTGTCTCAGCCTGTCTCCATTGAAGGAATGAGATTGTTGTGGATGATTTCAATGTATATGACATGTTTCGTCTATGTCTGTTTTTCAAAGGTGGTGGACGAGAAGCTTTTCTTTGTAAAGCTGCACATGCCCTTCGAAGTTCTGTGTACATATGCTGAAGTCCTCCACATCAAGCTGCCTATCCAGCCCTATGATCTCTCCCCATATTCACCTTCATACAACTGTTTCACACGACACTTCTACCCCAACCCAGATGTCATTGCAAAGCAAGCAGACTTCTTCACAGCTCCTTTCCAGAGGAATCAGCTGGACTGCTTTTATGAGAAGGACAAAGAGCATTTTTTCACACCAGCCGAGAGGAGCAGAATGGTGCGTTCAGATTCAGTCTCATTTTTGAATCTCAGATTTTACTTATGAGTTGGTTTTTTTTGACAGGCGAACTATATTCTCAGCAGAGCACCCTACGACATTAAAGGCAGCAGAAACAAGTTCGGCATCTCTAAACTGCTGGACGGAGGTGTGTACAAGGCTGCGTATCCATTGCATGATGTAAGTGCCATCATTGGGCTGACTTGTCTTCGTTCTCAGTGTGTATTTTTTGAAAATGACTGTACTACAGTACTGAAATTACTAAACTGTGCTTTGAGAAAAATGTGTGATAGTATGAGATTAGATTTCTGAACTACATTTTTATGGATAAACTGTTGAAACTGTCTTGTGGTAAGTAAGGGCACGTGTGTGGCTATGTTTAATATATGATTTTGTAACAGTGTCGGTTCGATGTTAAGTCTAAAGATCCTGATTGCCCAAATGATCGATTTCTGCTTTATAATGAGTGGGCGCATCCCAAGAGCTTCTACAAGATGCAGCCTCTCGACCTGATCAGGTTACTGCTTCTTGTTGCATCCACAAAAATCAGCATTTAGTCTGCAACCTTCTCCAACCACACTGAGTTTTTCTAATGCGTCTCTGCTTCCAGGAAGTATTATGGGGAGAAGATTGGCATCTATTTTGCATGGTTGGGTTTCTACACTGTCATGTTGTCAATCGCTGCAGTGGTCGGCCTGGGATGTTTTATATACGGATACATGACCACAGAAACCAGCACTTGGAGGTGAAGCATATTATACAAATATTGATAATAAATACTACACTACCGCAAATCTTACAATTTTCTTGTTTTTTGATTGACCAGCAAAGAGGTGTGTGACCCTATGATAGGTGGAGATATCATCATGTGCCCACAGTGTGATAAAGACTGCCCCTACTGGCGGCTGAACACCACATGTGACTCTTCTAAAGTGAGTTTAGCCTGTTTTAACCTGTTGCTGTTGCGTAACACTGTCTCACCTGAGGATTCCGGTATAATCCAAGATTTTACAGCAGATGCTTTTGCATTGCTTCTGGTCTCCAGCTGATAAGGCTTGTTTGTGTTTGATTTTTCTCAACAGAAACTGTACGTTTTTGATAACTTTGGGACATTGGTGTTTGCCGTTTTTATGTCTGCCTGGGGTGAGTGATATCAGTACACCGATGTAAAAAATTCAGTATTTTGCAATTAGGCAGTATAGCGAAAGCTTCTTGTTGCTGTGTCTATATATTCGGTATGTTACCCTTTTCAGTGACACTGTTCCTGGAGTTCTGGAAGCGTAGGCAAGCAGAGCTGGAGCACCACTGGGACACGGTGGAGTTTCTTCAGCAAGAGGAACAGCCACGACCCGAATATGAGGCCAAGTTGAAAATATGTGTCCATGAAAGAGTGAACCCTGTTACCCAGGTGAGAGTATCAGACCCGTGTGTAGAAATAAAAGTTGTGATTTTTTTACTTCTATTTTTGTGATTTTAAACATTTTCTATTTTAATGGACATTATATACTTGTGTTTTGAACAGACAAAAGAGAAAGTTCCATACACGGCCTGTGGAAAGTGCATGCGAGTGTCCTGCGGTATTGGCACAGTGTTATTTTGGGTAATTTTTTGACACTTTCATAAAATTACATCTAGCATAACATTATAACACCAAACGCACATTAAATGCATAATTAATCATTGGATAAATCTCTCAATCGATACTTTTTTCTAAACCTGAAACCATACTGTTTTTCTGCAGGTTCTGCTGATTGTGGCTTCAGTGGTGGGAGTGATTGTGTATCGCTTGGCTATGTTTATCACGTTCTCCGCGTCGCTGCGCTCTGACCTGCATCGTGCACAGCTCGAGCCGTTTAAAGAGTACGTCACTCCTCAGACGGCCACTTCCATAACAGCATCCATCATCAGCTTTATTCTCATCATGATTCTGAACAATGTGTATGAAAAAGTGGCAATCTGGATCACTGACTTTGGTAAGAGACAATGTGAGTATTTCGAACAATCAACTATAATATTGGTTTCATCACGTCTTTCTATTTGTACAGAGCTGCCAAGGACAAAAACGGAGTACGAAAACAGCCTGACGCTGAAGATGTTTCTCTTTCAGTTCGTCAACTATTATTCTTCCTGCTTCTACATTGCCTTCTTTAAAGGAAAGGTTGTGGGTTATCCGGGAAAGCCTGTCTACTGGTTGGGGGCATACCGCAATGAAGAAGTGAGACTTGTGTTGCTTCTGTGCTAATTGTGACGTTTATTTGATGTATAATTTTATCGATAACAATTAATTTTTCTTCAGTGTGATCCCGGTGGCTGCCTGACTGAACTGACCACTCAGTTGTCTATCATAATGACCGGAAAAGCCATATGGAACAACATTCAGGAAGTTTTATTGCCGTGAGTTACACACACATCTAGCTTTAGGAAATCTCCGAGCTGCACAGTTAATTGCAACACACCATTTCAAATGCTCTGCTGAGTATGTAAAAACACACAGAAGAAATTTCCCAATTCATCACCCACGATTTAAACATGTTAACTGACTAATCTGATGAAAGCTTCTGCTTAACCTGATTGTGTCATTTTGTTTTGATTTCTGTTTGCTTCTGTTTTCTATTTATAATGATGCCCATAGCTTGAATTTTACAGTTCTTTATAAAATTATATTATATACGTATGTTGCATAAATTATATTAGAAACTATGCAATTTTCTGCTATTTCAGACAAGTTTAGCTATTTGTGAATTTAGGTGGGTGAAGAACATGATGGCTCGTCATTGCACCAAAGTTGGTTCCGAAAAAGTGATTCCGCGCTGGGAGCAAGACTATCAGCTCCAGCCAATTGGAAAGCTTGGCTTGTTTTACGAATATCTAGAGATGGGTGAGGAATCTCACAGCATCCAACTCATGAGATACTGTTGATTACCTGCTGATTTTCTTACTTTTCATCTGTTCATTCTTCAGTGATCCAGTTTGGTTTTGTGACTCTGTTTGTGGCGTCGTTCCCACTGGCTCCTCTCCTGGCGTTAATCAATAATCTATGTGAAATACGTGTTGATGCATGGAAGATCACCACTCAGTGCCGACGAATAGTACCGGAAAAGGCGCAGGACATTGGAGCCTGGCAGCCCATCCTACAGGGGGTGGCAATTTTTGCCGTGGCCACAAATGTGGGTTTAGTGGAGATACGCATAGGCGTTGCTTAATTGTGATTGAGCAATATGTTTTGTTTTTCTCTCTAGGCTGCCATCATCGCTTTTACCTCTGACATGATTCCGCGGTTGGTTTATTATTGGGCTTTTTCTGTGAGCCCTTACCACGTAGAAGGCTCTAACCACACCATGGCAGGCTTCATCAACAGCTCACTGTCTGTCTTTAACATTCATGACTTCACAAACAAGAGCAAACCCAATAATGACATAACACCATACTGGTTCCAAAACATTACCACATGCAGGTGAGCTCATATATAGTTTTTCATAACTATTTTCGTAACTCTGATAATCCCAACAATCTTTATGTTAAAAGAAGCATGATGCCTAAATATATTTACTGTCTTAACAGGTATCGTGACTTCAGAAACCCCCCGGGCCATCATAACCAGTATGAGTTTAGCATACATTACTGGCATGTCATTGCTGCCAAACTGGCTTTTATGATTGTGCTTGAGGTAGGCTATAGTAATTTGCACTTTAACTACTTCACAAACATGATTTTTATTAACATTACTGCTGTTTTGTTTCAGCATATTGTTTACTTCACCAAGTTTATGCTGTCCTATCTAATACCGGACGTGCCAGAAGCTCTGACAGAACAGATCAAGCGTGAACGTTACCTCACCCAGGTGATTCTACACGACAACAAGTTAAAAAAGTTTGCAGAGCACATGAAGCCACTCACGGGGGGATTTAAGAACCAAGCGGCAGAGATGGAGTTGGATTTTGAAGTGTGAAACACCTCAACTCCTAAACTTGCTCACCAATCACCCTCCCCCATCCCGATCTGGACATTCCTCTACACACCTGTTGTTTTACCCATTCATGCATAAAACAGTACATCAGAATGACTCTTTGTACATGTACTGTATTCTTGCTGACACTGTGGTTAGATATGGTTCAAACCTCTGTGTTACAGGTCAGATCACTATGTTCGGCATATTTTATAGCATTTACCATTTTACTGTGGTATTTGTTTTTAGCTTTATTAATGTTTGTTGCAATATGATTATTTAAGGAAAATCACTGAATCACCCTGTACCACAGTATCTGTACTTTATCACGTGCACTATTCCTCAAAGTAACATTTTTATAGCTAAGCTGCCACAACCATGTAAAGTTTGTGAATTTAGTTACAAGTGGTTATGTTTGAAAAACATAGTGGTTTCATATTTTTGTTAAATTACAATTTTTGTAATTCAATTACATTGTTGTATAAACGAACATTTATATATAAAAAGGTTAAATGCCACAAAACTGTTGCTTGTTTTTGTTCACCACACGCGCTGTGAAACTGCACTATACTGAAACGAAATGAAATGCGAAAAACAATACACTTGTGCATTTCTTCTTCTTCTTTTACTTTCTTTTTTTTACGGCGGTTGACATCCAACTTTTGGACGTATTACCGCCCCCTCTGCCCCGGAGTGTGGGTTGGAGTGTTCCACTTCATTTATCCACCTTATCTCTACCTCTTTCCCCATCCCTCCAAATTCTTCCCCTCAGATTCCCGCTCCAGAACTGTGTCTCTCTGAGAAACGCCCTCACCACTCCTCTCTCTCTCCTACCCTCTGCTCCCACTACCTCCTTCAGTGTGAATGCCCTCCCCATCTCCCTCAGCCTTCCCCTCATTATTTCTCTTTGTACCTCATATCTTTTACATGTCATCATGACATGTTCCAATGTCGTCTCCTCTTCGCAATCTTCACACTTCCCCGTTCTGTGCTTCCCCAATATCTTTAGTGTTTTATTTAACATACAATGTCCCATTCTAAGTCTAGTCATGGTCACATCCTCTTTTCTGTTTCCTTCTTCCACTCTTTCCTTTCCCACCTTTCCTTGAATCCTATAGAAGTGTCTTCCTTTACTTTCTTTATCCCATCTTTCCTGTCAGTTTTTTTTATTATTTCCTCCCATATTTTGCTTTTCACTTCTGCCTTACTTTAATTTCTGTGTCTATGTTTTCATTTTTAATTGCTTGTTTTGCTGCTGTCTGCTTTTTCATTCCCACTGATTCCCACATGTGCCGGGTTCCACATGAACACAATCCTCTCTCCTTTTCTTGTTACCTTAGTTGTTTCTTGTAACACCTCATATACTACATCCTGTCTTGCCTTTGATACAAATGATTTTAAACTTTGTAGTACTGCCAATGAATCTGTGCAAATCAGAGCTTTCCCCGGTCTGTTTTCGTCCACCCACTTCACTGCCTTCAATATTGCCATCATCTCCACTGTATAAATTCCAACCATATCCGTTGTTCTTTTTTTGATTTCTGTTTCTATCACCGGTATCACCACCCCAAATCCTGTCCTCTTTGCCTCTGGTCTCTTGACCCGTCCCGTCAGTATATATTTTTATAAATTCCTAAACATTCCTACATATCTTTCGCTCACATAAATGTCATATTCACTTTTCCAGTTTCTTCCTTCAATCTTTTCCTTCTTTTTCTCCACCACACTTCAATCCACTTCCGGTCTTATTATCCTCCATGGTTCCATTACTGGTATTGCTACCGTCTCACTAATTGGCATGTCTATTATGCCTAGCTCCTTTGCTACTTTATTCCCCTCCCGCCCAAAGTTCTCCCTTGCTCTTCTGCCGTCCTCCCAACACTCTCTCAGCACCGTCTTTGTGGGGTGTGTTTCCTCATGCCCCTTCAATCCCACCCAGTAGTTTGCCATTAGCTGCTGTCTTCTCAGATCCAAAGGCATTTTACCGCTCCATAACACACTCTCAACGCTTGGCTCTGAATAACCTCCATCTTTTTCAGATGTGACTTTGCTGCTGATCCCACTACCATGCTTCCGTATTCTAATACTGATCTTATCATTGCCATATATATGAGTGTTTCAGTGAGACTCGACTTGCTCCCCGTTCCCTTCCTGTCAAACATTGCATTACATTAATTACTCTCTTGCACCTGTCTTCCACCTTCTTTACGTGCTCCGCTAACGTCATTCTTGTGTCCATTATTATTCCTAAGTATTTATACGATTTCACCCTTTCCAATTCTCTGCCACACAGTTTTAAACTTCCTTCTTCCCTAACTTTCTTTCTCATAAAATACATTATTTTGGTACTTTACTTTTAAAGTAAAGTACATTACTTTTTCTTTTCGGCTCGTTCGTGCTGCTAAGAACTTGTGCATTTGTATAAGACACACCTATAAATATTCTTTTGTGTGTATTATGTATAACGGTGATGAAGCGCGTGTCTATGACGTCATCACAACGCGACTCTGCGTCAACGTGATCTCGGGGACATCCGCGTGGCTTCTCCAATCTGTCAACACAAATACATGCAACTTAACCATGAGTTCCCAAATAACCTGTATAGGCTGGGTGAAGCGGGGAGTGTCCAGACAAACGCCAGATAAAGTGAGTGTCTCGCGTGGTGCTGTGTCTGCTGTTCACGCTGCGTCGCGTCTGAGCTTTGAAACTTTCTCCGCAGGTCGAGTTGAGTAAAGAAGAGCTGCAGCGCATCATTTCCGAAGCTCGAGAGGAACTGAGGTGACGTTCAACACTCAGGCTAGATCGTTCAGGCGGTTGATGGAAGCGTCTGTCCCTCAGAGAGCAGGATGATGATGCTGATGAAGGTGAGGAGCAGGAGATGGTTAATGAGCAGCCGTCATCAGAACCGAATAACGGGGAAACAAAAGAGGACGAGGATGAGCTGGCAGAGTACGATCTCGACAGATATGATGAAGAAGACACTGGTGAGATATTGTCTTGTTCTTATTGTGTGATGTGTTTTGTAGTTCTAATGAATTTTAATCTAATTGTCAAACGCAGACACGGCGAATCTCGGAGACAGTCTGGCCGGACTGACCGTGTTTGGCACAAATGAAGAGGATCCTTACATCACCATCAAAGACACGGTAGGAAGCTTCATACCAGCTGTTTAACGTTTGCCGCTGAACTGAAGCGCCGCCGCTGTGTGTTAAGGATCAGTACGAGCGTGCAGATTTCCAGATTAAACCATCTGATAACCTGATTCTGACCGGCCGAGCCGACAAGGACTGCTGCAACCTGGAGGTTTATGGTATCTGCGTCTGTTTCTGCTCTGATTTGTTATTTATCCGTGTGTTGGGTTTTCAAATGAGGAGTTAAGTCGGGTTTGTGTGTTGTGTCGGCAGTGTATAACTCGGAGGAAGACTCCCTGTACGTGCATCATGACATCCTGCTGCCGGCGTATCCGCTGTGTGTGGACTGGCTGAACTTTGACCCGAACCCAGAGGAACGCACAGGTGATCTAGAGTTTTGACTAGAAGGTTTGGACAGATGCTTATTGATTACGAATGAAACTGATCTGAAGGGAATTACGCGGCGGTGGGAAACATGACGCCCGTGATTGACGTGTGGGACCTGGATGTGGTGGATTGTTTGGAACCGGCTTTCTCACTGGGCAAGAAGAAGAAAAAGAAGAAGACTAAGAAGGTGCTGGAAACCAAAATTCTTCACACAAGGCATTCAGTGTTTGGTGTTGATCTTGTGTGTTGTGAAGGCTGCTGAGCCGGTGGAAGGCCACACAGACGCGGTTCTGGATGTGTCATGGAACCGACTGGTCAGGTGAGACGTCAGACGTGTCCTGCTTTCATCGGGGCTTATCTGGTGTTGGATCTGACGCAGGAACGTCCTAGCGAGTGCATCTGCAGATGAAACCGTGGCTTTGTGGGATTTGGAGAAAGGAAAACCAGCTGCGACTCTCACCAGACACACAGACAAGGTACAAACTCATCAGCATGAAGCATAAAAAACGTATCAAGATCCATACAGCAGTAGATACCGTAAATACTGTAAACATTGAAAACAAATACCGTATATCTTCCAATAGTAGCCCCAACGTTTATTCAAGATGTTATTTTAAATAAATATAACAGATAT
>SOMO01000105.1:312460-341000 GCA_028128575.1 Paedocypris carbunculus
ACCAAGAACCTGTTTGGGAGGCTGATGACGTCATTACCGGAAAACGTCCGCGCATGCGCTCTCAATCTCAATCCAGGAGTAGGGAGCGGGCCGCGGTGCAAATCATATTTAAAAAACGAGATGGCTGGATTGCCGCGCAGGATTATAAAGGTAAAACCTCCAACGTTTACTTGTCGTGTTTGTAGCGCGCCATTGATTCAAACAGAACGCTGTATAATGGTGGGAAACGGCACGTGCTAGTGGCCCAAGCTTGCGCTGCAGCAGGGTGTCTCCCGCGCGCCTAATGTTTTTTTTTTCATTTGTTCGTTTCACAAAATGGAATAAAGGCTTTCAGAAACAGATCAAGCTAAATGGCTTGGCACAAACGACTCCTTATTGTTTGGAGCCAGCGATATAAGTGAGCGCAGATGACCTTTCTGCCAGCTGAGGCATTCTGGGTGTGTTTAAAGCCTCTGCATGACACACGGAGATCCGCCGTTGTAGATATGGCGTACAACAAAAATGTACAACGTGTTAATAAACATGAAGGATGTGTCTAAGCACGAATAGAGTAATATGAATTAGGAAACGAGGTGAGAATGTGTAGTTTTGGTGTAATGCTGCCGTTCTCTGACGTCAGTGTGTGTTGTGTGTGAGTAGTTTGTAAAATTTGGAACAGTGTTGAATAAATCAGGCGTCTGACGTCTGGGTTTGTCTGAACAGGAGACGCAGCGCTTGTTAGCGGAACCTGTGCCGGGCATCAAAGCAGAGCCGGATGAGGGGAACGCGCGATACTTCCACGTCGTCATCGCCGGGCCACAAGATTCTCCCTTTGAAGGTGGAACATTCAAACTGGAGCTCTTCCTGCCGGAGGAGTATCCCATGGCTGCTCCAAAAGTCCGGTTCATGACCAAGATCTACCATCCCAACGTGGACAAACTGGGGCGGATCTGCTTGGACATTTTGAAAGGTAACGCTGGTGTTTCATCTCACTACTGTCAGTGCACACGTGCCACGTGCGTTTTCCTTCTTGCAGATAAGTGGTCTCCAGCTCTCCAGATCCGCACTGTGCTGCTGTCCATCCAGGCCCTGCTGAGTGCGCCGAACCCTGATGATCCACTGGCCAATGATGTAGCCGAGCAGTGGAAGAGCAACGAGGCTCAAGCCATTGAGACCGGTGAGCCTGAGTCCCTCCATCCGAGATTGACTTGCTTCTCACAACGTGTGGAAAAGCCATTGTGAGATGGCGCCTTGTAAACACTGGTCTCTCTCATTGTCTTGCAGCTCGGACGTGGACCAGACTTTACGCTGGAAACAACATCGATGTCTAGAAGGGTGACAGAAACAAGAGAAGTGGAACGATGGCCTCCTGTCTTCTTTTGCATTTAAAGGACACTTTCTCCGACAAATTAAAATCGCTACAGAAAAAGTCTGATTCAGAAGCAGCCGCTGCAGCCGTGTGAGTGAATGTAGGGTGAGTGCGGGAGTCGTCCCTGCTTCAGCTCAGAGCTGCTGTTCGCTCCACCATATGATCCCTCTGGTTTGATTTTGGGCAGGAAATGAGGCGTGGTGTCGGCCTGGGGCTTCAGCGCTCCTGCTGAACTGGACTCTGTAGGAATGTGTAGTTCTGTCTCTGTTACAGTCGTCCACACAGCGACTTTCACTGGAAATGATTGTAACTGTGTGTGGTCACTGCCCCAGGCCTTACACCCATGTGGACGGTTCAGGTTTTCGACTTTTTGTTGTTTTCTTTTTTTTTTTTTTTTTTTCTTCTCTTCTGGGCCATAACGGGAGGGTCTATTAACATGGGTTGCATACATGCTGCTTCTCAGTCAGGGACTAAATGTGAAATTTTTTTTTTCCTTCTTGTCAAACTCTTCACTTCATTAAAAGTGGTGAATATGTCTTTATCATGGCATGCCTGACCGAACCGGCTCTGACATTGTTTTCCAAACAGATGGTGTGTGTGTGTGTGTGTGTGTGTGTGTGTGTGTGCTTGGGCACGCTCCGGCTGGAGTGGATTCTCTATGACTTGTCAGAGAAATTCTGTAAATTTTCAGTTTTAGTAAAAATATTTTGTGTTATTTTACTTGGTTTGATCTCTTACTTTCAAGGGTGTTTAGGGCATTTAGGGGCGTTTTGGTCCAATTTATCAAGTTTATCTTCTACAATCATTACGTTATAATAAATGGGGAGCTGTGTTTTTTTATTTTACACACACACACACACACACACATTTATATATATATATATATAATTCATTGCATGTATAGAGTATATTTTATACATATTTTATGAAACTGCAGCAGCACTGAAGGATTTATGAATCGGGTAAATATAAAATCTGCTGTAGTGATGGGCGAGGGTGCTAAAGGACAGTCAGTCCCTCTCAGTTATTGCTCTCTCTCTCTCGCTCGCTCTCGTTGGTGATTCTAACAACCAGCAGATTATGTAACTGTCTCAACAGAAGTGCTGCAGCGGTGAAGCACATTTCCCCATCCCGTGTGTTTGTGTCTGTCTACGGGCTCGGGTCACAGAGAGCGATCACAACTCTGTCTTTATATCTAATTCGTTGTTTGTGTCTGCAGTCAAATGGCTACGATTACGGGATTTCAGAAGAGTAACGTGCAACAATGTCACGAGTGTTTGTATAAGGTCACAAATAGAACTGATTGCTGTTTACTGCTCTGTCCTGAGAAACCAGAGGACTGGAGAACATTCATTTGGGCTTCCACCAAAACACACATGAACTGCGACTCTCATGATGCTAATTGCTCAAAATGAGACACATTTGCTTTGTGTTGAGCCAAATCTCTAATCAGATCTTTGTACAACAAGATCTGTTTATTTCAACACGGATTGGATATTGCATTTTGGAAAATTTTCCTCATGCTGTGTTTTTAGTAAGTGCATGAAAGGGACTAAAAGAAATATTAAGTAAAAATTGTTTCAGTTGCATGATGTATGTTATTAGTTAAAGCCAATGACCCTAGTGTTATCCATGATTCAAACTTTCAGGATTAGAATGTTCTAGCTTTTTAGTGATTAAGAAACTGTAGACAGGGAAGTGACAGTCACACGGCACCAGTGTGATGTGATTACAGGAGCTTGTGAAATTTAAATCCAATGACATTCATCTACAGAACTGATTGTGACTAGAGTGATAACAAAAAGATGTTGTCATGTCCTGTCGCTATTGACCAGACGGCTATATCACATGCTAAAGTTCAGTGTGTGTGTGTGTTACAATGATTTTTGGTTGCGTGGGCCTGTGGCTTCCCCTGGCACTGGCCAGCAACTAAATCCAGCCATTGTTTTTGTTGCTATGGTTACATGATTTTTTTTTTATATATCTAATCACTTTCTCATACTGACTAAAATGATAAATGGCTAAGAGTTAGTAAGTGGCATAACTGAGTTAGAGATTAAACAAATAAAACTAAAATCTAACATTGTTAAAAAAAAAAAAAAGACGTCCAGATAAAGAAATGGGCTGAAGAATAATTAATAATTAATATTTTCTGCTCATTTACAATAAAGCAATAAGTGGCAGTCTATAATTAGTGAATCGTCATGCTCTCCCTCAATTACTTACCGGTATGTTATTTAAATCGTATTTCAAATAATGTGATTTTGAAATTTGACACCGTCTAAGATGTTAGAGTAAACGCTAGAGTAATCAAAATCAGTCTATAGTTAAAGGTTTTATACGACCTCAGACAGGTCTTATCACATCTGCCTGCGGTATGAGAGTATGTTACGCAGTAATGCGGTAACGGTCGCAGTTCACGGAGTTCCCTGGAGGTGGGCTCGAGAGCCGCTGCCATTAGTTTGCTTATCCTAGTACGGCGAAGGCGTTTATTAAATATGCAGGCTGTTTAATGTTGACGCAGCAGAGTCTCCTCCAATGGCAAGGCCTGTGTCTTTAATTACGCATTAATTTATGGTGACGTTTCCTGGTATCCCACCAATGCCGAAAGTGTAGCTAATGAATATTTAGAAGATGGCCGTCATCGTAGTAACCCCGCTAAAACCGTACCCGGCCCACCACGCACGTATATATACCGGGGACAGCGAGAAATTTTAACCTGAAAATGGACAGGAGGATGCAGAAATGCCGTAAAGGAAGCTAAATAAACCGATCTGATTAGGAGGAAAGCTTTAAACGGCTGTTTTTAACCAACGCAATCCGTTAGGTTTGGTCTAGTCCGGTGCTGGTCCGCCTCTCTGTATCTGACCGTTGGTTGTGACTCACGGAGCCCAGGGCTTGCTTGACCGCTCGGATATATATACTCTGTACGGACATTACGGCAGGTTTTCATCATGAAGTTCAAACCGAATCAAACGCGGACTTACGACCGAGAAGGTTTCAAGCGGCGAGCGGCGTGCCTGTGCTTCAAGAACGAACGGGAGGATGAGGTACCGGGATAAATCGTACACCCTGTTTATCCGCAACGATGCGCTGATGATTATTTGGGCATCAACACTCACTTATCTTTAAAGCCAGTAGTGGAATAAACACTCACCCGTATATGCTAGTAGACGAGCTGTTAGATTGAGTAACTGTAATTCACTAGCACATATGCCGACAGGTGATGTATCAGCCAGACAGCTGTGTTGTATTTCATGGATTGATGCAGTTATTGACTTCACTATTCCACCCTTGGGAAATTGCTTCTGCGGGCAACTTGCACAAAATACAAACTCAAGTTGTTTCTGAGTGTAGGTTTAACGTCTGATCATTTATTTCAAGATGAAACTCTCTTGCTTGTGTGTGTGCACGCGCATTATATACAGGTATTTATTATATTCAAGCTCTTCTCACTGCACAGTGTAATCTGGAGCACATCTGTTCATTTAATTCTCATCCAGGACTGTAATCTCTGCCACAAACTCTACACGGCCCAAAATCCAATTGATCCTCATTAGTCAAGGAAACCTGTTTGAGCTACAATTTAATCCATTAGAAAACTGGATTAAACTCCTCTCCACTTGTAGTGTCACTTAGCCGCTGTCTGCTGTGTGAAACAAGTACGCACTAAATCTGTGTCAGAGCTCCAGCCTTTTGTCATTGCAAGCTGTGATTTCTCGTGTTTCTGTTGACTTCCAGGCACTTCAGACAGCCGGTCACCAAGCCTTTAGTACAGTTATGCAATAAAAGCACGTCAGACTGCAGTTTTAGGATCTCCCCCCGTTCATGCATATATTCAGCACACTGTCGAGGTTCGGCCGGGAAAAGACTGTCAGCAAACAGCAGAGTGTACGCACCAAATTACATAATCTATTTTTGTATATATACTTTCACAGTCAATTTGTATTCAGATGTTCTTTTTGTTGCTCAATTGTGATTTATGAAGAAGATTTTCAAAGGAGTTAATGCGCTGAGTTTTTGTGGAAATGTTGACTGCGGTTTTCACAGGTGGTGTCGCCTTATATCAGAGTAACAGGCAGAGTAATCTTGGCGTGATGTCAGCGTATTTTCAATAGATTTACTCAACAAGCATCCAACGGAGCGATCAAAGCCTAACAGTCTCTGATGAGCCAATGTGTGTCTGATGTAAAATGGCTGTTTTGGGGGCAGAGGTTCACCCAGTGTTAGTCAAAATCCCTCCATTCATCACGTCTCTGCAGTCAGTCTGTAGCGGCCCGTGTGCGAATAAAGACATTTCATCCTGCTGATTTGCCTCTTCCATTCATTTAAAAATATGCCTTCAGGAGATTGACATTAGTTCTCTCTTTAGCCTCTTTGGGAGGAATAAATCACTGTCATGTGTATGAGTTCCCCGGGATTCTTTGTTGTAGAACTTCGCCTGTAAAGAGCTAAAGATTAAATTCTCTATTATGCCAAAATGGTTCTTAATGTATTCTGTTGTTTTAACAGAGCGTAGAAGGTCATATAATCTCATAAGGGTGTGTTTAATGCTTGTTATGTGGTTTTAAAATAGGTACATAAAGAACTACATGTTAAACAAGACTAGAGTTAGTACTTTTTTGTTGTAAATCTTTTTAATGTTGAGTGGCCTTTAGTTACCTATCAATGTCCTTATTTGAATCTATTTTTGTGTATTGATTAACTCCACAAAGGTTCCGGCTTGTGCCTGCCATCACACAGAACTCTCATCCACAACTTGGTTGAGTTTTTCCTTCTTTCCATTAAATGTAATATCAAGCAGTGTTTTCCCGCAAATCAGTTGTCGATTATACAATCAAGAGAGACATATACAATGGAATTATGTTTATACTGTATACAGACTTATCATCATCAAGTGTTGTCTTATTTATGAGATGTTTTCATAAAGATCTGTCTTCTGTCCTCGCTGTGGTCAAGCTGAAATTATGGGATTGCAAATGACTGGTTTCAGATGAGTGATCTCAAGCCTGTTTGTGCAGGAGCTTTCATTGTTGTACATTTTCTTTAAACGGTGCGGTTCTGTGCTCTGCCATTACGCCAGACGTACACACAGGCTAGATTGAATTTATGACTTTATGGTTAAGGTCATGTGTGACTTTGAATGGGAAAAAACAGAACTGGACAAACATGTTTGAAGTAAGCAACTGTGTTTAGGATAAACCGGAGTAAGTAATGGAAGAACAACGAATGTGTTCTTTACAAACAACTGTATCGTGCCATAAATAGAAGCAAAAGCTGTTTGTACAGAAAGCTCACCTTCATTTCTTTAGCACACACACATCTGAACCTGTCGGCCCTTTGCAAGGAAGTGACCCATCCGTCACTCTGAACTATGTGGCACTCGTAAAAATAACCGCACTGTTCCTTCGTCTGGCCTAGAACATGCCAGGTGACCAGAAGTGTCATGAACTTGACAGACGCTCGTGATGTCAGAGTTTGTGCTCCAGGCCCACTATCATCAGTCTCACAATCCTCTTAGAAGCAGGATTAGCCAATCAGAAGGCTCGACACACTTTCTTTAGGTCCTTTTGTCTTAGAACGCGAGTGTGTTAGGTTGTAAGAATCAGTCTCTGCTTATACGCTCTGCTTAAAAATATCTGTGAGCCTCCACAACATGCCTTTGTGATCTCACCGTTAGAACTGCAGGCCAATATATGGGCAAATATATTGCCAGCAGGCCAAATATCTTCTGCTCATTCAACCCCAGTGAATACCTGCTGTGTTCCACAGGTTCTGTTGGTCAGCAGCAGCCGGAACCCGGATCAGTGGATCGTCCCCGGTGGAGGAATGGAGCCTGAGGAAGAGCCATGTGGAGCTGCGGTGCGAGAGGTCTTTGAAGAGGTTTGTCTGGCCGTATATTGAATGATATGCAAATATTATGAGTAAATTTGATCGCTTTCTATTGGCCAGGCGGGCGTCAAAGGCAAATTAGGACGATTGCTCGGCGTGTTTGAGGTAAGCACTTTTTTTGCTCTCCGATGATCTTCAGTCACCTCATACTGAACTAGTTCACTTTTCCAACAATAGCAGAACCAGGACCGGAAACACAGGACGTACGTCTATGTGCTGACGGTCACCGAGACGTTGGATGCCTGGGAGGATTCTGTTAATATCGGTGAGTAATTCTTTAGTAAATACACCAGGCATTAATGATTGATCTTGGTCCATGTGAAAAAAATGATTCATATGATGACTATATGTATATTATTATAGAAATGTCAAAGTCTAAATTAAAATGTAAATTTTAATGCATGTTTACTACATTTTCCCCGTTTTTTTAAGTCGTACATCACGCTGTTACACTTGCTAAGCTGTGGTGTTTGATCTGTAGGTCGTAAGCGCGAGTGGTTTCCTGTGGACGAGGCCATTAGGATTCTTCAGAGTCACAAGCCCGTTCACGCCGAGTACCTGAGACGCCTTCGGATCAGTCGCCAATCCAACAACAATGGCAACCTGCTCCTGCCCCAAACATCTCCTAGCAACCTCACGCCGCTCTTCAGCACAGCAGCTTCAGCTACACGCAGATAGGACACACACCACGACTGTCCCCTGTTGAACTGGACACTCACAGGAAGCCGCTGACGCTTCTCCAGGGCATGTGGGATGTTCTCTGGCAGCACCTCTTGGGCACATCTGGGATGTTTAGTAGAGGGGCGAGCCAGATTTGTTGTTGGGGGAGCTTTGCGTGAAGCCTTAATGATTTTTTTTGTTTTCAAAATTAGTTTTGTAACTAAACTAGAACGTTATTGACCAGTCTCACTTACAAACTACATGGATAAACTGTTTTCATGGATCACCCTATAAGCAGAACTTGGAACTCTGGGACGCCAGAAACGTCTGTAATACAATGGGTGTTTTGCCGCTGTCATCACGACCCTTTCCCTTTAAAGACTCGGAAAGCACCAATCAAACGAGCCCTTTAAAATGCAACTCCACCCCCTTCACTGCTGCTCCTGGTTTCAAACTGGATTGTGAAAGTAACTTTTGGATTTGTGATTGAAGGAAATTTAAAAACGAGCAGATGATTCGTACCGAGAATCACTGTCAACACTATGGCTAAAAAAATGTAAATATGCTAAAATTCTGAAAATGAGGAAAAAAAGAGTACTGTATCGCGTTTTTTAACAGAAACGTTAATGTATTAATCTTTTCTGCTCTTAACAGTTTCTATGAACTCTCGCTTTTAAAAAATTTGCTATGAACTGTAAATTTTGTCATGGGAAAGTAATCTTCATGTCACATTGGATTCAAGAGCTTGTCGAGGTCAAAACTCACCCAGGAACGACACATGAAGAAGAATTTTTTTGTAGGAGACAACGTTCTTCCTAACTTATCTAGCCTTTAAACATTCACAGAATTTCTTCATTCAAAGTTTTAGTTTGTTCTTTGCTATTTTGGTGAAAACTTGACCTTGGCATGTCTCTTTTTATCTGAATGACTTTTGCGGCACCAGCAAAGCCTTGATTTTCTGTCGGATATGAAGATTGGGTGCCTTTTATCTCCTTTTTAAACGTTTAACAGCACATTGTACTGTATTTGTTTCCACACTGATGAATGTCTGTTGAGCAATGCTGTCTTGAATAGTGTCTATCATTTTTCATCCAAGATGGGTGAGCTGATCTCAGATCAGTGGGAATCACAGTCACTCCATTTGAATAATGGTTTCTAATAGGTGAGGCATCACCTGAGCGTTCCGCGCATGTTCTGTGTGTAATGTTGAAACAAAAAAAAAGAAAAGAAGCAGGTCAGTGCCAGTTGTGAGTGTTGGTCTGTGCCTGTTTGTGCAAATGACACTTGTAATTCGATGTGACAAAATTCTAAAATGAATACGAATATAAAATAATTTAACAAAGGACAAGGTTTCCGTAGCTTAACAAAGTGATTGTGCTTATTCTCAATGAATTGACTGCTAACTTAATGAGCCGTAAAAGGAATCAAACAACTAATGCCGTGTCTTACCCACAGGGAAGGTGGTTTAAAAGATTACGTCTTTATTACCTGTTCTGAGATGCCAACGGGTCCACAGTTACTGTATGTTTACTGTAATGTGTACAGATATTTTTATCCATCAATAAAGATTGTATCACAACGAGTGGATTGATTTTTTTAAATCTTGACGTCTGGTCAATGGTCAAAAAATAAATAATCGTGTACTAATACGTAAAAATATATAACGTAATCAGACTGTTAAATAGTATTATTAGACGTGCGCTAAATTATTAAAATTCTAAATCCAANGATTGATTTTTTTAAATCTTGACGTCTGGTCAATGGTCAAAAAATAAATAATCGTGTACTAATACGTAAAAATATAAAACGTAATCAGACTGTTTAATAGTATTAGACGTGCGCTAAATTATTAAAATTCTAAATCCAAACTGTCTTTATATTTACGATATTTTGATCTTATGACGTTCTTTTATGTTATTGCACGTTTGTTAAGTTTGAACATTGTAATGTATTAAACCTCGTTTAACAATACCCACTTTTATGTACGTTTCCATGACCTCGTGTCATACGTAATCGCAATGTTGTAAACAAAACCTGTTGTTAGTTCATTTCTTTATTACACGTTAAAGAGCGATTAATAACGCATAACAAAAAACGCAGAATTAGGCTCATGGAGTTCATTTATCCTCGAACGTGGTACAGGACACCGTTTCTTTTCTAGCGGAACCAAAAAATCTCGGCGCGTTGTGGAGAGTCGGGAGAGTTTGTGCGTTGCAGTGTTCGCATGTAGACAGTTGCCCAGGCCCCATGTGGATCTGGCGAGCCGGATAGAAATAACTAGAAAATCTCTTTAAATACACACACGGTTTCATGCGGATGCGAGGTGTATAGATCATCGCCGTGTCGTAATCTGTCAAAATGCTGAAGGAGGCGTTAGAAGGGCAACTTACAGTCGTTTGTCACGCCGTCGCCGGTAAGTGTGAGACTGTTTAGTGGGAATGTGCTGAAACACAAACACAACACACGCTGTCTCGTGATGACACTCGTGCCTTTGGACATTTCATGGCGTTTATGCGGGATTTTTGCTCGTTCAGAAACTGTACAGTCTTAACATGATTTATTTTTGACTCTCGCGTCCACAACCATGATCGTGATCTTGTGATGAACTGAATCCTCTGACTTGTCTTAAAACAAACAGTTTGTCTCTCAGCTTCAGTGCAGGTTCAAGTCGAGCCTGTGGGTCGCTGGTTCGAGGCGTTCCTGAAGCGCAGGGACAGAAATGTGTCGGCATCCTTTCAAGAGCTCGAGGAAGAGGAGGAGTTGTCCGAAGAGGAGGAGGATGATGAGCTTCAGCTTGAGGAGTATGCCATGCTAAAGACCCTGGACCCCAAAGACTGGAAGGTGCGATACAAGCCTATCTAGAGAACCACATCATTAAATATAAATCTTGGTTCCTCTGTTTGTAATGCACTTGTGTGGACACCTGCAGAACCAGGACCACTATGCTGTTCTAGGCCTGGTGCACGTCAGATACAAGGCCACACAGAAACAGATCAAAGCTGCTCGTGAGTTTTTTTTTTTACCAGTTCAACTTTACATTCTTGGGAGATTGATAACAAGGCAGGGCATTGAATTGTTGTTTCACGCAGATAAAGCCATGGTGCTCAAACATCACCCGGACAAGCGAAAAGCTGCAGGGGAGCTGATTGTGGAAGGGGATAATGATTACTTTACCTGTATAACTAAAGGTTTGAAGACCACATCACGTTCTGCTCTGGTTTCCTGGATGAACTCAAGTGTGAATGTCTTTGCAGCAATAGAGACTCTGTCTGATCCTGTCAAGCGTAGAGCGTTTGACAGCGTGGATCCCACTTTCGATAATGCGGTTCCCTCCAAGACAGAAGGCAAAGAAAACTTCTTTGAGGTTTTTGCTCCCGTGTTTGAGAGGAATTCCAGGTACGCAGCTTGCGGTCGTGATCCAGAGGAACGTTAATCTAACGTTGTCACTCATGTCTTCATCAGATGGTCTGTTAAAAAACATCATCCTAGTCTGGGCTGCATGGAGGCGTCTTTCGAGGACGTAGATAATTTTTACTCCTTTTGGTGAGGACAAAACTCAACCAATTTCGGAAAAGAAGATAATGTTTTCATTTTTTCATGATACAATTTGTATACTTTTTTATTCTAAAAGGTACAACTTTGACTCGTGGAGAGAATTCTCATACTTGGATGAAGAGGAAAAGGAAAAGGCAGAATGGTATAGAAATACAAAACATATTGGTGGTATCTTCATTTCATTGTGCTGTTCACTTCTGGCCACCAGTCGAGATGAACGGCGATGGATCGAAAAACAAAATCGAGCCTCACGAGCACAGAGGAAAAAAGAAGAGATGAACAGGATACGAAACCTGGTTGGTCAGTATCTGTACACACTTCTGTAAGAACCAATCAGAGTTACTTGTGGTGACGACGTGTTTGCTTGCGGGGCGTTTCAGACACTGCCTACAACTGCGACCCACGGATTAAAAAGTTCAAAGAAGAAGAGAAAGCCCGGAAGGAGTCTGAGAAGAAGGCCAAGTTCGAAGCCAAGAAGCGAGAACAAGAAGAAAAAGAGCGGGTTACAACAACAAGACACAATCTCTCGTAGTAAAGCCGAGGGCTAATCATCTCACACTTTGACGCAGGTCCGACAGGTTGAGGAAGAGGCGGCGCGTCTGGCAAAGGAGAGGGAAGATGAAGCGGCGCGACAGGCTGCACAGCAGGCCAAAAAAGAGAAGGAGATTCAGAAGAAAGCCATTAAAAAGGAACGACAGAAGCTCAGAACAACATGCAAGGCAGGGAAATCTCTTTCACGGATAGAAAAGATTCTGGAAGCAGCTGAAATGAGTTTTCTCCCCAGAGTGGCTTGGCTCTGGTTTTTCTTTTTAAATGTAATACATTTTGGCCAGATTTTAATCTTCACTTTTTTTTTTATTTCTTTCAGACCCATAACTATTTTGTGGATACTGAAGCTGACAGTGTCAGGATGATGGAGGAAGTAGAGAAACTTTGTGATCGTTTAGAACTGACCAGGTAAAAAAAAAAAAAAAGACTGACCAGGTCTTTGTTTGTATTTCTTTGGGGAAGTTAAACTACAAAGTAAAAACGTATGTGTTGTTTTCTTTTAGAATTGTAATGTTTACTTGACATCTGTCCGCTGTAGTTTACAGGTGCTGAATGAAGCGTTGGCTTCTGGGAATAAAGATCAGAGTAAAGCAGCTCTGGACAAACAGGTCTTTAAGCCCAGATTTAATTTTTCTTGGTTGAATGCATTTCACTTCATGGCATTTTCTATTTGCAGGTGCAAGACGTCAATATTCAGCTGCAGAAGGAGAAGGAGGCGGAGATTCAGGCGCAGCAGGCGGCGCGGACGGCCGAACAGGCCAGCGGAGGGGGCGGGGCCAACAGCAGGGGCTGGAACGAAGAAGATCTTCAGCTGCTCATCAAAGCTGTGAATCTGTTTCCTGCCGGGACAAATGCCAGGCCAGTCTCCACATAACATCACGTCTGCCCTGTCACTGGCTTTGCTTGCTGTGCTGAAGCCTAATGTGATCCGATAGATGGGAGGTTATTGCCAACTATATGAACCAACACTCCAACACGGGGGTGAAGAGATCTGCCAAAGATGTCATCAACAAGGCAAAAACCCTACAGAAACTTGGTTAGCCGGCTAACTTTGACTCTAGCTACAAGTTCCTGTTTTGTCTCATTTTTTTTTTTTTTTTTTAAACACCAGATCCGCATCAAAAAGACGAAATTAACCGTAAGGCTTTTGAAAAGTTCAAGAAGGAACATTCCGCCGTTCCTCCGACTGTCGACAATGCAGCACCATCAGAACGATTTGACAGTGAGCCGTCACACTGCACACATCCATGCCAAGTGCGTCTCTGTAAACGCAACATCTCGTGCTTATTGCAGGTATTAGTGCCGAATCAAATCATGTGGCCTGGACCACCGAGGAGCAGAAGCTTCTGGAACAGGCTCTGAAAACCTACCCGGTGAGCACGGCCGATCGGTGGGAGAGGATCTCCGAGGCCGTGCCTGGACGCTCCAAGAAAGACTGCATGAAGAGATATAAAGTGAGCATCGCTTACAGTGTGTGAGACCATGCTAGTTCAGTTTTCCACATCTAGATTTCTCTGTTTCTGCAGGAGCTTGTGGAGATGATAAAGGCTAAGAAAGCTGCCCAGGAACACATCGCTGCCAAAAACAAAAAGTGACCAACGTGATGAGAAACCAAGGCAAACATCACAACTTGATCTTTTATCATTGCGTTGTTCTTTATTTTTTAATAAAATAAACAAGAAAACCATATTAATTAGGCATCATTTTTATCCATACGTTGAGTCATGTTTTTTTTTTATATATACTTGGATAATGTTCTAAAGCGATCTTCAGGGTTGAACCCAGTGCATGGTGCTCTTGATCTTGTTGTATTCCGGGAGCTGCTCGATCGGACCTGTGCACAGATGTTTCAAAGACGCTGTCAGACAGATGTTGTGTGCTTCGTCTGAGAAAAGAACGAGTCAGTACTCACCAACCGCTGCTATAGCAGGGGCTTTATTGTAGATGTACTTCAGACAGACATCCTTTATGGTTGTTGCATTGATGGCCTGAGAAAGGGTCCGGGAACAGTGAGTGACATTAGGATCATTCCATCAGATTAACAGACTCACGTCAATTCGGGCTTCAAGCTCATGCAGCGGAATCCTGCGACTGTAACACAGCATCTGCCGGCCGATGTCCTCACAGATGGGTGTGGAGCCTAGAACACACGCAACGTGGAACATGAATTTTATTTTTTAGGTTTCGGTGATTAAACATTTTTCCACCTCTGCTGCACAAATAAATACTCAACTTACCATCCAGATGAAGCAGCATGTTAGTCTTCAGGAGGTTTTTAGCTCGGTTCACTTCACTCTCTGTCACGCTGGTACACAGAGACATCCTGAAAGAGGCCTGGAGTTTAGCCTTGCTGCTATTAGCTCACAAGAAGAGAAGACCATCTCGCCCACCATTCCATCTGAGTGAAATGCATCATCTCGCCAACGGTCCCTGGCTCACACACCATGTAAAGCCCCCACAGGCCTGTATCCGTGTAGCAGGTGTTAAAGGACTGGAAGCTGTGGCACAGGTTGCCTTGGCACGCCATCTGCGCCAGCTTACTCGATAAGTTCTAGAAAGACAACATCCGGTTTGCAGAATAAAGTGTGATATAGAATCAATAATGTGAAATAGAATTCAGCAAGCGTGTTACCATGCCGCCCCCGAGGGAGCGGTCCCAGTTCCCGATGAGTGTGTTGGCCACCATCAGTGGGATTGTGTCTGGATGGGACCAGCCGACGGCCTCCACAGCGATGGCAATATGAGCCAAGGGCATCTTATCGTCTCGGACGCGGATCTGTCCGGAAATTGACACACAACCTTAAAAATGGTACTTATGTTCATGTAACATGTCAAGTTTATGGCTAGTGAAATGTACAAAAGAAAAGTCAAATCTTAAACCATTTATATTGTCATTTTATTTTTGGTTTGATAAATTAACGTTAATAAATAATTATATTACTATATTTATGACCTATGTTTTCCTGCTTACCTCACTTCCTGTGAAATGGCAGGGCTGTAAAGCCTCTCCGCTGTATCGGGCCGGCAGCTTTCCAAAATGATATTTGGCCAAATCAATCAGTTGGTTATGTGACACACCTAAAAGAGACGGAAACATCTAGCGGCTTGATCATGGGAGAGGAGAAATAACTGCAAAACCAAATGATGTTCTACCTCCAGCGGCAGCTAACACTATCCTCGGTCCCTTGTAATGTGTTGTAATGTATTCAACAAGATCCCCTCGATTTATAGTTCTGTGATAAAAAAAAATGATGAAACATTAAAATATTAAACTGCATGAAGCTTCATTTGTCATACTTGATGTTTTCCGTGGGTCCCAGGATGGTCCTGCCGAGCGGCGTTTCCTGATAGGCCGTGGCATGCAGGTAATCAAACACAACTTCCTGCAGGTTGGTCTCCACCTCCTGCATCTCCCGCAGGATAACTCCACGTTCCCGCTCGATCTCCGCTTCTCCCAGAGTGCTGTTCTGAATAATGTCCGCCAGAATCTCCACGGCTGAGGGCCACACACAGACAGATCTGTCATGCTTTCCGCATTAGTGAGTAGTGGCGTGCGTGTTACCTCTGGGCAGGTCTTTGGAGAAGGCTTTAGCGTAGTACACTGTCTGTTCTCTGGAGGTGTAGGCGTTCAGATGAGCTCCCATATTCTCAATCTCCAGCTCCAGGTCCAGCTGGGATCTTTTCCTGGTGCCCTGAAGCACAGAAGTCAAAGTTCAGTCCCTTGGACTGAACCGATAGGTCTCTCTTACCTTGAAGGCCATGTGCTCCAGGAAGTGGGCTGTGCCGTTGTTTCGCTCGTTTTCATACCTGCTTCCTGCATCAATCCAAAGTCCGACCTTGAATCACAGAATTTAAAGAATGGGTTGGTGGTCCCCTTTCCAGTTGGTTCTTCAACATCAAAACCTCACCAAATATATATATCAATCAGATTACACTCACGGTGCATGTGGAGAGTCCAGAATCTTCGGATGCCACCCTCAGGCCGTTGTCAAGGGTCGTGACCTTTGTCTCAGGTACATTTAAAGTCACGTGATTGACAGCCTGGGCCGAGACGCTCTGAAACGCAAGCGGAACAAGTACAGGTTTAGCTACGCCACTCAAAAGATCGGCGTGTCAACTAAGGTGAAATAGATTATTGTTCCCAGTCGCCGTATATTATAAGCTAATAATAACTCTGAATTTGAGCACAAAACGCTGCAGTCTCCAAATAGGCGTTTGGATAATTTAGCGACATACATTTTCGACGTTCATTCAGTACTAAATGTTATCAACGACACGTGTGTAAAGTCTTACCCTGTTTACGGTTCTGTTCTTTATAATATTTTTGAGGAACTGTCTTCCAACTCCACTGAAGCGTTGGATGGACGCCGCCATGCTGTTTACGTTTACGGCCGCAAGAGTCGACCGGCGATTGGTCGGCTGCGTGATTACGTAAGATGCAAGTCATCGTGATCTTGGAAAAAGCATTATTTTGGAATTGGTATTAACACAAAATAATACAACGTACGTACATATTACAATTTGGACAAATAAATCTACTGTCCAGTTTATTTAACGGGTAAACGCAATACAGAAAATGACCAGCATGTGGCGCCATGTATTCACTTTTTACAAACCTCATAAAAGCAGTTTTTATTTACTTACATTTACTCAAATACTCATACGTAGATGCACTGTACATATAACGATATAAACCATTAAAAAATGACATCACTATTTTCTATAGCTGACAATTACATGATTTTTATTTATGACAAAAGACAATAAAAACATCAGACATACGTGGTGTCTTTACAAAGAAAAAAAAAGGTTAATGTATTTACAAAAATGTTTCTCTCAGATCACAACAAATAATTGAATAATCACAAAAAAAGAGATTGATATTAAATATGTATTCAATCGAAATAGTGTCATGACGTAACAAATGCATGATGGCAAAGTTGAGCAGAGGTGCTGTAAACCTTAATATTCCTCACAAAATCACTGAAATCCTGAGTTGATAAAGCTGCTCTGCTCCAAAAAAGCAGATTCACCCAATTCTCTTCCAGACAAAAAAAAAAAAGAACAGGGTAGTGGCAGAATCAAACATGAATCCGTCTCTCCTGTTACGTCATGATTCTGGTGGAGTGGGCTGACAGGGGGCACCACTGCGTGTACGTAGTTGTGATTGGGCTATGTCTGCCAATGCCGACTGGATCTTCTCCAGCAGAAGATCCCCTCTGTAAACCACTTCCTCTAAGCGTGCTGCAGCTTCCTGGTTCTCCTCCTCCAGCTGCCTCAAACTCGCTGCCTGAAAGACCAATCAAAACAGTCGCTTTAAAACAGGGGTGTCAAACTCATTTTCACCGAGGGCCACATCAGCATAATGGCGGTCCTCAAAGGGCCGGATGTAACTTATACACATGTAATCAAATGTAATGTAAAATAAATGTAACTACTCTTTAATGTTAAACAACTGTGAGGCACCTGGCCATCCTGCAGCATCCGCGGTCACTGTCCCTGGTCCTGAAATGGCCGGGTGTCTCACACAATTCATTATTTATCATAACTTAATCAAGTGACAATTGCAGTTGCATAGAAAACCCATGTTTGCTTGTTGCTCTAACGTAAATACATGTACTTTTTGTCAGCTAATGAAAACACACATAACTCCACTAATGAAGGATCAAACGGTCCAAGTGAATGAAATCTAAAATGAAAAATAACACAAAACACTGCCGCGGCTACTGTAGTTGAAAGGCATTGTGGGAAATGTAGCTTTTGGTCAACGCACGCTCTTAATTAATTTTTTGGTATTTATTTTTAGACACTCAAAACTTTTAAGCTCTCGCGGGCCACATCTGGCCCCCGGGCCTTGAGTTTGACACGTGCTTTAAATGAATGCTTAACCAACGTCAAGCACCACACTCAAGTAAAAAGAAATAACAGACTGAAAATTCCTGAAAGTTGTGTGACATTACTTAATGAGAAAGCATCCATCTGTGATGCATTTTATGAAAAACTCCAAGATTGTGGGTTTGATTCCCACGAAAAGCATGAAGCTGGTTCATGCTATGTATGTTACTTTGAATAAAAGTATCTGTAAATGATTCATGTAATCAACAATGCACAATACATACACAACACCACCTTTGGCGTTTTTAAATCATAAAACCAGATTGGATTTTTTACATAAAAAAGTAGTAGCAGAGCAACTTTAATATGAGCCTAACTGAATGTAGGGTAGACAAATATAGCATGAACAGATCTGTCACCTGCAAGGCGGCTGTGGACTCTTCACTGGGCAGGGAATCGATCAGCACGTCCACGTCTTTGGCAGTTCTGGCGATCAGAGCGGCGAACAACTGAGCATATTCTGGAGAAACAAAGTGAAGGATGAGAGAAAGGTCTGCGAGGGGCTGCTGGGGGTGGGAGTGTACCTTCCGTGGAGTTTGTGGGCGGCTCTTTGTTGAGAGAGGTCTGGATGTTGCTGAAGGAGGCGGGAGGTGCACACTGCTGCAGGACCCCGATCGCGTTACAGAACTGATCCGCCAGCTGAAACACACAAAACAACCCTTAAACAACTCTCTCAGTGACAGTGGTCAAAAACAAACATCTGATATTCTGAATTTGAGCTCATGGCATTGGTTTGCTTCACTTAGGTGGGTGGAGCAAACAGATGAATTGCCATGGCACCACTTTTTGTTTTTTTTTTCATTTTGTTTATCCTGAATGCAATTAAGAAACGCAAAATTCACATTTCCCATGCTGTTTGTGTCCTTTTTTCACTTAATCTTTGCATTGTTCCATCTCACGTCTTTTTTCATTCTTTTGCAAAAGCTGTAAGTATACATTCGTTTTAAGGTTCCGGTCAGGCAAGTAACAAGCTTCTGTTAATGCTAGCTTAATGCATTTCATTCACTAGTTCGTTTAAGCAGTAGTTTAACACAAACCGCATACCGATATGCGAGAAAGAAACGTTTTTTTTATCGCATTTTCTACTTTTATTTAAGTATACCCTATTTAATTGACTCGTTCTGATTCGTTCTCACAAGAAATATAAAAGCGGTGCAAAACTAGCATATTTCAACACGGACAAATAGGTGATTCGTACACGTTAGTTGTTTTAGGTCAAGTAGTGGAGTAAACTAACGCATATGTTTTCATTTTCACTTGTATCAGCTCATGCTATGTTAATACACCACAGAGCTTCAACGTACATATTCCCGAAAACCTTAAACTGCATTTTCTCAACACAACTATGGCAAAAATAAGACAGAAAGTGTTGACATTTCCGCTGTTGCGAAAGAATATTAAAAACGTGTTTAAATGAATCTTACAGAGTTGACAGCATCCTGGAGCTGGGTTAACCTGTCCGCCATATTTGCTTTTCTTCTTCGCGTTTTCTGTCTCCACAGAGAGCTGGCTAGTCGGTTCACGTGACTAATCTTTCACGCGCATGCGCACTGCTTGATGCAAAACCGCGTCAAGATGTTACACTTTAACTTTTTAATCAAAGGAGAGCTGTAAATAAACTATTGGGAACATTTTGGAACAGCAAAACTAGGGTCAGCGGAGATAATTCAAGACATCTGAAAGTAATTTGGGTCAAAACATATACAACAGTTGAATTTCATGGGTTGTGCAAAAACTAATTTTATTTATTTATTTTTAATATTTTTACATTTACGATTTATACTTAGACCACTAGTCCGAATAATGTACGGAAGTACGACTGTATTGAATGGATTGGACCGGATAGGATGGGATGGGATGGGATGATGCGGATTGGATTTGATTGGATAGATAGATAGATAGATGGATGGATGGATGGATGGATGGATGGTGGAATGACTTGTTGAAATGCCAACAGTATCCGTACAACCGTCCACGGGGCTTTTAGACACCGACATTACAGCTCCTAGGATCATTCAGACATGCAAACCTCTCCACAACTGTAAGATGTTTTCTTCTTTTTTAACTGTTACTTTTTGCACTTTTCTTTTGTAACTAAATTACGCAACGCCGTCACATGTAGAATATACTGTAATCCAAAACCGAGTTAGAAGTGCGCGTGTGTGACAACAGAAGTCGTTATTGCGTTTTGTTCAATACGTTCTCTCCGATTGGTTTAGGAAGACTGGTCCTTCATTCTGATTGGTCCATTTTCCCAACAAATCCTTTTGCGGGTCGCCCCTTATTCAGTTCCGTCCCACTTGCAGCGCATATCGAAACAATGACGCTTCCGGGCGCTCAGTTGTGAAGCTTATGTCATGAGTCTCTATGTTCTGTGCGGATTTATGGACTGATCCGCGAAAATGCTCCTGACGAGAGAACGCTTCGTTTTGCTCGTCTTGCCGTGGCTGAGCTGTCTGCGCGCCCAGGATGAAAGTGAGTTCATTATCACGAACACCCACACATGCTGGTGACGAATTGCAATTGACACTGTTTTTTGACACGGCTACGCTTAATTAGTGGTTTCCAAATGCATTAACACAAGTTACAGATTGTATAAACGAGTGGTAAATAACGAATAATGCATTCGTTTTTAATGTCCGTTATTGTACCGCAGTTGTATGAAAGTGCAAAGTTAAGGGAAGCAACAGTGAAAGTGTGTGGGGATGGAAGCCAGTGAGGAGGATCACCAGAATGGGGCAGATGATGCTCCGGGATCCAAACCAAAGATAATGTCTCTCTGTGTGCTTTGTGTGAGTCTTGTGTTGTGCTGTACAGACAGTGAAACGGAGATGTGTTTGATTGAGTTCGGGACGTTTAGAATCAGATTTGTCTGTGATACCATCAGGAAGTCAGAGAAACCAACAGCTTTCTCACTAAATGTCTCTAACAGTTAGAAAACGCTTCCTCTTTAAGCAACAGTCTAGATGTGTAAAAAACTATACCTGCACTACACAAAACAAACGAAACACTTAAACAGATATTTGAATCAAAATCACTTGTAGCATGATTGTTGTAATCAGTATTTTATGTTGATAATTAATTATGTGTGTATTGCAGATAGTGTGGTGTTTTCTCTCGGAATATTCCAAAATGTGAGTGTTCCAGTGAATGGAACAGTTCAAGCGATCATATCACGCATTCCTGCTGATGTTTCCTTTATTACGCTGCAATTTCACACTCAGCATCGCAATGTAACGCTCTCATATACACAGGTAAGACACACACACACACACACACACACACACACACGCACACGCACCAGCTGTGTAATGCACTGTCATGCATGAGAAACCCAGCTGACCCAGTTCAGTCCAGGCAGAGAGTAGGACATCATGTGAGAATTTAATCACAAGTTCAGATCACACACACAGTCATGCAGCTATAGGGCTTGAACACAAGTGCTGTTCAGACATGTGAATTCATTTTTCATTCATGTATTGATTTCTAACAAAACATGGTTTGTTTATTAACAATGAAGTGTTAATCTGTAGTTTTCTCTCGTGTGTGTGTGTGTGATTAACAAGGTTCCAGTATTTGGCTCCTCAATCACTGCAGTAGATGCTGGTCTGCTGTCAGAACTCTTAGTACCCCAGACCACCCTCTCCTGGTTCCTCCGGGCCCCGGATAAAAGCACTGTAGTAGGAATCAGTGTGATGTTGCCCTATAGCAACACAGGTCAGAACGCTTCCACTTTGCCACACAATCCTTTTCTCTAATGAGCTGATGCAATAGCTGTTTGTGTGTTTAGATCCTGTCCCGGGAGCCTGTAATCTGGAATTTCCACTGGAGATCGATCCCAACATCTACCTGCAATACAACTTGTTTGAGACCATTATTAGCTTTTCTCCAGCTAACATTGGATATGGAAGGTGAGAAAAAACAAAGCGCGTTCTTCAGACAAAATGTTAGTTTATCATTGAAACCAGGACTAAATATTCAATGGCAACTAGTTGACTACCGTATTTTCCGGACTATAAACCGCTACTTTTTTCATATGTTTTGAACCATGCGGCTATTCTGCGGATTTTTTTCCACCGCTAGGGCCGCTCTAAGCAGATATAATTTTTATAAGTTTTACAGGTTAGGAAAGGATCTATTTAGTTACATACATGTACAATTACAATTCAAAATTGTTCTGTTCCTGTAGTAAATACAGTGAATCCTCTGATTTATCGCGGTAGATAAGTTCCAAGCCAGACCGCGATAGGTGAAAATCCGCATTTATCCGCATAAAAAAACGAAAGATTTTTAAGCAGTATGTACTAAAGATTTTAGATACATACAGTACAACGAATGTCAAGCAATAAAACAGTAAGTGTTTTATTGTTTTATGCACCAGTAATAAACGAAAAATGATCATGCTACCAATACTATAAAATTTCATACATTCATTCATTTAACGAATGCAAGCAAAAAAAAAATTATTGCACCACGTAAAAACGAAAAATTGTTATGCGTACAGTAGCGGAACGAAATATTCAATAATATACCTAGCACGCGTTGCCGCGGAGATATTCATTTTCAAAGTGTTTGAATGGGGGAATATCAGGCGCTAGCGCTGGTGCCGCGGGGGGACGTCCGGCATTGCTGATGCGAGACGCGCGCGAGAGAAGCACGAGACGCGCAGAGACGAGCGGGATGCGCAAGAGACATCAGCAGACCTTGCGGTCTTGCACAAATATTTCGATATATTCAAAGCCGTGAATCTGTGAACATATGTAATAAAGAAAAAAATCTAATCCAAAAACATACATATCTGTGGCTTGCAAAACTTGTTCCCTGTCAGGTAATGGTGTCCCCAGTAGTGTCCAGTGAATGACTGGAAAGGGAACTTTTTTTTAATAGAGTGGATGCAGGTGCGGCTTGTTTATGTTTTTTTTATTTTTTTATTTTTCGAAAATAGAGCTGATGCGGCTTATATACAGGTGCGGCTTATAGTCCAGAAAATACGGTAATGAGAATGTACTAGAAGAGGCCTTGTTCTCTCCATGTCTCAGAGAAGAAACTCCTCCAGCGTGTGATGTGGGCACGGGTTCTGGTACCCGCTGGCGGCTGGTCTATGAGGTGTACCAGTTCTTCCTGCCTGAAGGTGACCAATCAGAGCAGAGTCTGATCAACAGTATGGAGAGAGTTGCTAATGTTCAGAACATTCAAGAAAATGGGCGGAAGGTCTGATAAATCGTATTTTGTGTTATATTACCTGGACTGAAAAGTTGTTTCCTGTGATCTGATATGTTTACATGTGCGTTGGTGATTCCTCCCAGGTGATGACTTTAACTTCACAAGAACGAACTCGGCTCTCATTTAACTCGCTGCCGGGTCAGGGTGTAATCTTCTCAGTGATTGTGCGAGACCCAGTGTTTAACACGTCTGCATCTTACATCCCTGTGCACACCTACGCCTGCAGTTTCAACTCAACACTGGACGGCTGTAGCACGTTAGGTGTGAATTTGAAACCATCTCACTGTATGAGCAAAATTTGAAAGTGAGAAGCAGTGTTTGTGATTTCTTTGTCATGTTTTTGCAGGCAAGGTTTCCACTAAGCTGTTTTTCACAGTGATGGGGTTGGCGGGGCTGTTTGTGTGCTTTTTAGGCCATCGCTTTTTTAAATGCGGTAAGTAGGGTTTTTTTTTGTTGCAAACATGCAGTTGCTATTTATAATGAAAGATGCTCCAGATTCAGGGTTGGTAGAGTTTGTCTGAAGTCGGGGTAACTGATGTTTTGGTTATTTTTGTTGTGTCAGTGCAATCTGGCTGATGAATGATCTAGTTCAGTGACCACAGAATATTTTTTTTCAAGCGAGTAGCGTGACGCATCTCTCTAGTTTTGATGTTAGTCAAAGTTTCCCTTCACCATAACCATCTCATTCACTCTGTGCAAAAAAAGGGAATTTTATACAGTTGTATGTTGTGATTCGATGTGTGAAATGATGATGTTTATGTGAAATGATGATGACGATTTAACTAGTGTGAACTTTTGCTGAATTAATTTTTTTATTTCTTTACAGAGATGTTCTGTATGGGCTTTAGCTTCATCGCATTTTTCTTCTTCATCCTGATCACTAGAACAACAGCTCTGGAGTATGACAGTGAGTTAATTTCGTTCATTCCATTCCTTTCTGTAGATTTCCCTGTGTTCTGGATCTTTACTGAAAAAACATATTTACAGTATTTTTTTTTTTTTAAAATTTTTGACACCAAATTGGTGTCTGCTAACTAAATCTTATTAGCCTTCACGTGGCAAAAGCAGACTAAGTCACTAAGGATTGAGGTTATTGTTCGACTCCAGCCTGCAGAACGGTTTGTCAGCTGATTGTATCACATGATTGCCAGAGAAAAATGCCTGAAATTTCTTGCGAATATTTCCTCTTGAACCTGCTGGAATTTTTGTTGTTGTTGAATCATTGCGTGGATTTCTGATGTATATACTGTAACTGTTCACACAGAGTTAAAACACAAACTATATAATTTAACAAAAGTACTTAGTTGTAATACGTCTGGTGTTTTCTCTCTCCAGTTCGATTGGCTCTGACAGCTGTAGTGGGTGTGGTCGGGGGTGTGGTCTTGGTAATGAGCTGGTGGCGGTTTGGATCTGTCATCGCCTGCATGACGGTGGTTGGACTCATTTTTGGGTTCCTCATCTCTTCTGTTGTTTTTTTCACTCCACTTGGTAAAACTACACACCGGAGTGAATTTGTATAGCTTTAAAAAATGTCTTTTATATGATTTTTTCCCCCCCTTTATTTTTATTTCCAGGTGACCTTTCTATTTTCCGTAATGACACTGTGTATTGGATGGTGTTTACATGCATAATGGTGGTGGTTCCCGTGTTCTTCATCATGTGGCCTAGAGAGGTACGTACTTCCTTCACATAAGAAAAGGATCAGTGTTGCTCGGAGCTGCAAAGAAAATTCCGGTGTCTTCCAGGGCAATATAACTACGTGTGGAGTGGTGGGTGCTTATGTGGTCATCCTGGCAGTCAATGCCTACACCTACACCAGTCTGTCTTACATCACGCTGGACGTTCTTAAACGCTTCCTTAACGACAACTTCAGCAGAGCTTTTATCTCCGTGCCGCTGCAGGACGTTGGTAGGTTTTGCCAACAATCTTTCATCTCGGTCACCACAAACACCACTTTTTACAAACGTTTTAATGTGAATCTAGATTTCATCATGATCACCGTATGGGTCGTTCTGGCGGTTTCTGGAATCGTGGTGCAGCTGTATCATGAGCGGTCGCGGCCGTTCTTCCCACCAAGCCCGTATTTAATGTGGAAGCAGGAAAGGGAACGCCGGAAAACCAACGTTCTGGATCCCAGCCACCACAAACAGTCTTTGTCTGTCCGGATTCTCAGTGGTATACGCCAGCTCACACGAAGAGCAGAACCAGCGGGAGAGACCACACCACTCTTGCTTTAACTATGGGACCAGACAGCTGAAACTCAGTCCTTGAAGCCTGAGAATTCAGTGCAACGATGAGGGGCCAGTGAAGTTTGTTCAGCTTTGATCATGTCAAAAACACAATGGGATTGAGAAAGCATCGTTGGTTCATATAAATGGCTGACATAACTGAAGCTTTTGAATAGATTCAGTCAGAGACCTGATATTAAGCTGCCCAAAATAAATTTTAGACATTTTTAAAACAAAAAAGGTGAAAACCGTTCCCAAATAATTCCACAGAACTTTACAGTTTGAAATCCTGTGCCTTACGTTTTAAACCGTTTTATTGGGTCAAAAGAATACAGTATTGTGCCTGCGAGAACGAGTGTGGAGTTTTTAAATGCTTAGCGTCAAATAGTTTGATTGAATGAGGAGTGTTTGTTAATCAGCAGGAGGTGAATGAAGTGGAGATCACTGCACTTTTGTGATGAAACCTGTGACAGTTTTAAATGGATGTTTGTTGCGTGTGGGAAGAGAAGTCGTAGTTGTGGAAGGTTTTTGGGATTTTTCCCAAACCGTTAAATGGGTTCCTCACCTGGATTTTAACAGTCTCAGGGGTCACTTTGTCACTCACTGCCGTAACTAAACATTTACACTGTAAAAACGCAACAAGTGTTACACTTTTAAATGGTGCAATTTGTAATACAGTATCAAGTTATGTGTTTTTGTCTGACATGAGAAATATAATTAAATTGTCTTAATTATTTGAAATAAAGTTGTAATTTGTATAACACTGATGTTGTTTTAATTACTTGACAAATGTGTCTGTATTTTGTAGTATCTAAAAATTAAGTTTCCTTAATATCAATTGGGATTTGACATTTTATATTTTTGGAACTAATTTAATTCTTTATTTGGCAGGTAACGTGGTAATTTTTAAAATGGTTTTAACCTTTCCAGTGATGGGAACAGACACAAATCTGGAGCAGTAGGCAGCCTTAAGCTGAGGGCCATGTGGGGGTCAGTGTCTTGCCCAAGGACACCCTGTGGCGGACCCTCCGGACTACATGCAGCGCCAGGTCCAACTCCTACCGCTGGACCACAACTGACACAAAGTATGTATATGGAAAAGACAATTGTGTATCCAGTCTTTAATGCTTACATTTCAGAGTCTGGGTTTCTTCAGGTTCATATATCTAAAACAATACAAAAATGTCATGTGTTTTTTATTCGAATATCAGAAAATAACCATTGCACTGTGGATTGTAAGCTGAGAAAAAACATCATTCTGTTCTGAAACAAGTTAAGGTAAAAGTAAAAGTGTCATACTGAAAAAAAAATGTTTAAAAATTGGTTTTAATTAGATACTTTTTAATCACTTATATTGTAATTTACTCTCATTAAACACATTTCAGGCATTGGAACAGCAAATGTTATTTCCCTTCACAAAGAATCCCCGTGGATGTAAAGAAATCTGTCATTTATTCTGCTCCGTGTCCAGATGTAAAAAGCAACTAGGAAACGTGACATCCCAGAGGTTTCCTGCGGTGTAACTGAACCGAAAGTCCTTTCCTGCAGGACCCTCATCAAGTGAACCAGAAGAATGGGATGACCGCAATGTGCAGCGTGTTTTAGCTCTTCCTCAGACTGAGATCTGTTGCGCTGAGCAGCGGAGAGAGAGACGCGCTATCTGACACGTCGTCTCCTTTCAGCAGCAGAAACGCCTCTCGGCTGATTCCCAGCAGTTCTCGCAGGCCACAGTTCTCCAGCTGCACAAGATGCACGAATAAACCACACGATTATGCTTCTATTTTGCGAATGGTTGATGTCATATGGCTCACCTCCAAACGCTTGATCCTCTCCTCATCCTCACACAGCCTCCCTTCATCTACCTCGATGGCTTTCTTCATTACTATGGCCATCTCATTGATTTTTTCAATGTGCACTTGCATCTCCTGCAACACATGTGACCATAATGTTTACAGCATAATAGTTTGAAACTTGAAACTAATTTAGTGATGTGTTGTTTGTTTGATGCTTTTTGTGTATTAGTGGAAAAACATGTGAATAAATATCTTATTTGCTGTTAGCCGAAGTGGACTGACTGTGGTGTGCTGTTCTCGGAGCTGGGTGACTATGGCGGGGTCTTCTTTTTTGCTGGCCATCAGAAGTCGAAACACTTGTTCTCTGTATTTACTCATGATCAGCTCCAGCGCAGACTGATGCTCCTCTAAAGACGTCCGCAGTTCTGTAGAGACACACTTGTGCTTTAATCCAATTCCAAACCAATTTCTATTTTCTTTCAGGAAAAGCGGTCATCTGTGGACAGACCTTTATTTTCCTGCTGCAGTTCCCTTATCTGTCGGTTCTCCTGTTGGATGCCCAGGACCAGCGTGGAGCGAGGTCGATGTCTGGCCACGTGGTTCAGCTCCTCGATCTCTTCCTGATACTGAACAGATGCAAACAGATCAGTCCTGATGTGCCTTAGATCACACACGTGTGAGTCGAGTGTCACCTGTTTCATTGCCTCGACTCTCTTGTTGAGCAGTGTGGTCTGTTCGATCAGGATTTCAGCCGCACTGTCGTGATCCCGAAGCCTCTCCACCAGAGATTTGGCATCGGCCAGAACCTTCTCCAGCGTGCAGGCCATTTCTGAAGTCACTAAACACAACACATGAAATGGAAAGTAGGTAGACAAATACAGCTCGAGCCCCTGTGTGATTCTTTTACACAATGACCAGGATCCTACTCTGTGTGTGTGTGTGTGTGTGTGTGTGTGTGTGTGTGTGTGTGTGTGTGTGTGTGTGTATACGTACGCTAATAAACATGTAATACAGTGGTGGAGGTCCAAGTGTAGCTTGGCAGACACTTATTATGGCAGTTAATCCATTTAAATGTCACAGATAACACACACGCAAAAACGGGCAACTCACAAACGTTTCGTAACTTGGTTTGCAGAAATTGGTTCTCAACGAAACCGCGTAATTGTACGTGAATTGTAAGTGAAGTGTATCTCACCTTATCTGTGGCAACAGCTCAGTTAAGAGACTTCCTGTATCTACAGCTGTGACGTCACGCGCAAACGCAAGTGTTTCTGGGAAATGTTTCGCCTGAAGTTGAACCAGATCACCACATAGCGGCGCATCGAACAAAGTTTGAGAGCCGCTAAACAGAGTTGTGGTCCATTAATGTATATTTATTTGTTTATTTATTGGGGAAA